>JAKSZT010032066.1:13604-132473 GCA_026826555.1 Tolypeutes matacus | reverse complement strand
GAGCACCACCTTGACCGTGTAACTTCCTGTGCTCAGAAACCGTCGCTGGACAAAGGTGCGTGCGGGATCTTTATGGGGTGCCGGTGGCAACGCAAGTGCATCCGTCTCCACAGCTCGCTGCGCTGCACCCCGGCAGAGGCTGGACTCCACTGCACCTAACTTAGACCTCAGTGAGCCCAGCTTTTCAAACATCACCAGCTTCCCCGCAGCAAACACTGCCCGTTCTTGGCCCCCCAGCCCCACCCTCCAACGGGGCTCCTGGCAAGTGCTATGGAGTCGCTGAACTCCTCCTCCTCGTAAAGGTGGGGTTCTCCCCTGAGGCGTGCCGCTTGCCAGCGCTTCTCGCTGGGAGGCACCTGGCCCTGGAGAAACAGAAGGAACCAGGGGGCCCCCAGAGGACGGCAGCCAGGACAGGGGCTTCTGGGTGCTCCCAGGAGAGGATGCGGCCTGGGGCCGAAGGGAGCCTCTGTCCATGTGGGCCCCAGGCCGGCGGGCAGGCCAGGCACGCCAAGGAAGGAGGTGCGTGGCTGAGGCCTCCGGAAACCCCAACACGCTCCCGTGCGCCTCAGCGGGTCCACGTGAGGGTCCGAGAGGCCACGACGGCGGCAGAGCCTAAAGGGCGCTCCAGAGCTCAAGGTCAAGCGCCTAAACGTCGTGTGCAACCTTCTACCTAAACTCCCGGAAACCTGAAGTTGAAACGCCAGGAAAGGAGATTGCTCGAGTAACCGGAGTTATCCGAAAACCTGCGGGGCCGCAGACGCCGGCTCGTCCAGCGGGCACCGCCTCAGCCCAGGAGCACGGAGGACCACGAGCCTGGCCCCGGCGGGCGGGCGGGAGGCCAGAGGCGGTGGCGGGAGCGCGGGAGGACAATCGGCCTCTTCTGGGGAAACGTTTTAACAGGCAAACCGCAAAGTTCATCGGCTGCGAAAGCTGCAAAATCCTACACAAGTTACAGAGCAATAAAGTAACTCCTTTGTTCACTGAAAACGCAGGAAAAAGGGCTTTGGAACGTCCGGCGGTTCCTCAGATTCAACCAGGGGCTGCCCTGTGATGCACTCCTCGGTGCGTGCCCAGGAGAAATGGAGACCCACGGCCACGCGGAGAGCCGGCCACGAGTGCTCACAGCAGCATAATCCTTAGCAGCCAGAACGTGGGAGCGACTCAAGTGCCCGCCAACCTCTGAATGGATAAACCAAACAGGCTGTGCCCCCACCCAGGCTGACTCAGCCCTCAAAGCAGCGCCGCCGTCTACGTGCTGCCATGCGGGCGAGCCTTAAAAGCCGCCACACTCGGTAAGGAAAGCCAGGCGCCGAAGGCCACGCCGTGCAGCGCTATGGGATGTCCCCAACAGGCAAATCCACGGGTCAGACAGCAGGCAGTGGCTGCCTGGGGCTGGGAGGGGAGAGGACAGCGAAGGGGTACAGGCTTCCTTTGTGGGGTGATGGATACACAACTGTGAATGTATTAACAGCCTTTGAATTGTGCACTTCAAATGGGTAAATTGTATGGTATGTGAATTATACCTAAAAGCTGTTCAAAAAAAGAGAAATTAAGAGAGAAGTAAAATGTGATGCTGCCACTGATCACGGCACGAACATTCCCGAAAGACGACTGAGTAAAGCAACAGCAAGTTACAAAACATGTTCAAATCTACTCACACTGAGCCACTGTAAGAAGCAAAAAGGAAAAGCCAAGTAATAAAAACCCAGACTAGAACTTCTAAGAAAAATTTGATGCGAGTGGAGTGGGTGTAGCGCAGTGGTTGAGCACCTGCTTCTCAAGTACAAGGTCCTGGGTTCAATCCCCGGTACCTACAAAGAAAAAGAAAATCAATGTGAGGGAGTAACAATAGCTTTTGAGATTTTATGGCAGAAAAATTAAAGTAGCTCTTAAAAAAAATAAACAACTTTTAGCTGAGAATCTTAAGAGTGCCAAGGGAGTCTGGAATATTTGCCAAAGAAGGGAAAAGTGCTCTAAGGCAACCAAAAGTTTCAGCGTGCAGAAGTTGAGGAGATGGTAAAATAGAACATAAAAAGGAACTAAAGCTCTATCTCATGAGCCGGGAGGTTGGGATTTCACAAAACCCGGCTTCTTCTCGGACCACAAGAGCTTCCTGTGTCTTGCAGCTAACAATGCGGAGCCCAGAAGGGCTGGGAATCACAGAACCGGCCTTTGTTCGCTGCAGAGCTCGTGCAGTTTGCTCTTCCAGTCTGCCCAGCAGGTTCTGGATCCTCAAGTTCAGCAGTTCACCGCGGGGGCGGGGGGCACGGAAAGTCGCCTCTTCCTGAGTCCCGTGGGCGCACAGGTGGCGTCCTGGCGTCGTGTCCCAGGGCCCTGCCTAGAACCGGTTCTTGGAGAACTGGGAGGTTGATACCATTACGCTTTTACAGGCAGCACGCGGACACGACCACCCCAGGCGCACATCCAATCGGGCTCAGAAGTTACTGATTCCAGCACAGCAGACACAGGTAAACACAGACGAGGAAGAGCAGGCTCGATCAACTGTCCTGAAGTGGGGCCGTGCCACTGCCCAAGTCAAAAAAGAAAGCCCAGCCCCGGCACCCAGGCCTCGCACCCTCCTCCTCCCTCTAACACCACAAGTTTGTTTGACCTGATTTTTAAAAAAAATATTATATAAAATGGGACCATACGGTACGGATTCCTTTGCGCCTGGCGTCCTTCCTTCAGTTCTGCTTGTGAGTGCTCCTTTTCACTGCTGTGTGGTATTCCCTTGTGTGAATAAAGAAAAGTCCTTGTACTGATGGACACTGCTGTCGTTCCCAGTCTTTGTTAGGAGTCATGCACCGGTGACCACCAAGCTCATCTTCGTACACACGCAGTCACACACGTTTTTTTAGGAATATACCTAGACGTCAAGCTGGTGGACCCAGGAAATCGATATGCTCCTTCCTGATGGACAAGGCCAGACAGACGAAGTGGGAGGACGATGCACCCTTCCGCCAGGCCTCGGTCAGAGCGCCCTTCTTCTGCCCTGGCCGGCCCTACGGACAGCCTTTCAGTTTACCATCCTCATAGCAAAGGTGCCTTGTGTTTTTCACCTTGCATCTCCCTGATTGAGGAGGTTGAACACCTGTGTCCATTTGGAGGTCCTCTTTGGCACCTGCCTGTTCAAGTCTATCGCCTGTTCTTCTGTCAAGCTGTCCTTTGTAACTTATTAGCATGGCATTCTTCATGTACTTTCAAAACGAGCCCTCAGTTACGTGCATTACAAATATTCTCCTACCGTATGACTCATCTTTTCTCTCTCTGAATGGTGTCTTTTGATAAACAGAAGTTTTTAAGCTTAACGTAGTCCAATTTATCAACATTTTTGTCTATGTAAGGGCTTTCTGTGTCCTCTTTAAATAATTGTTCCCTATCCCCAAGTCGAGAAGACATTCTATGCCATCTTGCAGAATTTTTATTATTTTACATTTCATGTTTAGATCTATAATCCACACAAGATTCGTCTTTGTTTTTTTTCACCGGGAGGTCCCGGGCTACGAACCTGGGTCCCTCCATAGTGGAGACAGACGCCCAGCCATTTGAGCCACATCCATCCCCCCCCCACAAGATTCGTTTTTAATTTAGTTTAAAAAAACAAAACAAAACACAAAAACAAACATTGTCTCACAGTTTGTGAGTGTCTGGAATCTGGGAGGAGCTCCGCTGGGTGGCTCTGCTCAGGGCCTCTGGTGAGGCTACAGGCACCCGAAGGCTGCCTCCTCGACCGCCCACTGAATGGCTCAACAGCCCCAGTGCCCTGTCATGTGCTGCCCCCACAGGGCTGCCCGAGTGTCCCGAGGAAAGGGACCTAAAAGAGTAAGATGAAAGGTGCCACGTAGTTGTAACCCTGCCTCAGAAGGCAAGCCTGTCATTTCCTTGGTAGCCCGCTGGTTACAACGTCAACAGAGACTGCATGAGGGTGTGGAGACCAGGAGGTGGAGCCGCGGGGGCCGCCCTGGAGGCCGGCTCCCTCGCAGGGAAGCCTGGAAGCCTCGAAGGGCTCCGGGTACCCAGCACCACCCTTCTTTCTCTGTAACTCTTCCTATTCACCTCGGATCCCAAGAGGAACGTCTCGTTTCCGAAGCCCTCAGCCCACGACTTACAAGTAATGCGTGGGAGGAGGAGAAGGCAGCGATGAAGAAGATGCAGAATAGGTAGGGTGATGGTCTCCAGGCCAAGGACCAGGTCTGGAGGACTGGAAAAGAGGAAGAGACGGCCTTCAGAGAAAGGAGAGCCGCGCCCCAGGTCCCAGACAGAAGGCAGCGATTCCGTGAGCCCAGGCTGCTGCTGTGCACTCCGCACCCGGGAACTGCTGTGATGTCCACTTTCCTGGGAAAGTGGTGCCCAGAAAGCCACACACGAGGGCTTCCCCTCCGGAGCCAAGGAGCCGAGCTGGGGCCGGGCTTCCCTGACTATGGCGGAGCCAGGGTGCCCTGTGCGCACTCAGGGATTTTGTTTCCACCTAGTCCCACGTACTTCCTCCTCCTCTTCAGCAAAGGCAGCTTCCAGGGCCACCTCCAGCCTGTGTCTGCTCCCGCACTCACTTTGGTCCCGAGGACACGGTCTTCTCAGCCCCAGGGGGTGCTTGCGGCTGCCCGCTGAGGGCCGCAGGAGGAATTTCGCCCCATGACCACGCCTGGTGCCATCCAGACCTCTGGCAGCATCTTCTGTTTGCCCATCAGCATATCCTGAGTCAAGGTCATACCAGGTCTTCCTAAAAGCCCCAATACCTGTCCGACAAACACATCCACCCCCTCCGACAGGGCACCTGGTGGGCCCACAGGCAGGAGCTCACTGGGGAGACCAGACCCTGCAGGTGCCTGACGCAGCCCTGTCTGCAGAGGATCTGCTTGGTCGACGACAGCCCTGTCCTGCAGCCAGGTCCCCCACGCCTCCTCCACCAGGGCTCGCGGCTTCCCCACCAGCAAGCGCCTCTGGGCCTCACTGCTCACCAGCTGACGGAGGTGCGGCCTGTTGAATTCCGGGAGCTTCTCCGGGTCCAGCAGGGCACAGTGGCAGCTGATTTGGGTCAGGTCAAACTGCGCTACCAGCTCTGACAGGATCTGGTTCTCGGGTGTCTGGTGGCCCCTCAGGAGCTCCGGCCGCCGTGGTGAGCAGAAACGGGTGGGCAGCCCTCGACTTCAGCAGAGCGCCCGGGGCCTGGGCATACGGTGCAGGGTGCCGAGGCCGAGGGCAGCAGGACCTCCCCAGCAGACGCCTGCCCGCTCCAGCACGGCCTCGGCATTCACCGCTGCCCCTGGCACAGGCAGGTCTGGTCTCCTCCTCCAGCCTCAGGACGCCGTGCCCTCGTGCTTCTCGGCAAAGATGTCATCGTACGAGCCGCAAGCAGCCCGGGGGACTGGCAGTCGACCGCACTGGCGCTGCAGCCCCGGGTTTGCAGTCCAGGGGCCGCCGGGGGGCCTCCCAAGCCACAGCGTCTCTCCGGGAGCACATACTTTAGTTTTTACTGATGTGTAACTCACGGCGTGCACAAACCTCAAGTGTTCGGCCAAATTAATTTTACATCATAGATAGGACATATCGGCTAACCCAGATCAAAGGAGCGGACTCGTCTCACACCCAGAGCGTCCCTCGTTGCGTCCTCCAGCCAGTAACCCCCACAGGTAACCACTCCGGCCTCTTGCGCCACCGAGTGGTTTTCCTGTTCTCGAACTTCGTGTACGTGGGATCTCACATTCTGTGCATCCTGGGTCTGGTGACGTCCTGCTCGACGTAACGCGTGAGGCTCTTCTTGTTGGCGCAGGCAGCAGGAGCGTGTCCATTTTCACAGCCATACGGGATGCCGCAGTGGGACGGTGCCAGAGCTTATTTAGGCCAGTCCCCTGCTGAAGGACCCGCGGGCTGCTTCCTGCTTGAAGCTGCGTGGAGAAAGCTGCGTGGCAGCCTGCACCTGTCTTCAGGGCGATTCGGCACTCACTGCTGTTGGCTCTCCACCAGGATATGCTCGACAGCTTGATGTTACCATGTGGCAAAAGCCGTTTAGATCTGTCAAGTCCCCCCTCCATACCTGTTCCCATACATACAATTTTCATTGGAAAAAAAAATGAAAATCTGTTTTTTTCTATTTTTTTTTTTTTTTTGAAGACTTTAAAAAGTTGCAAGATCATCAGAAGAATACCCATACGTCCTTCATCCAGATTTCCCAAATGCTAACTGTGGCAGCTTGATATCATTGATGAATTCCAAAAAGAAATACGGATCGTGTTTGAAAACTGATCTGTTCCTCCAGGCGTGTTAGATTCAGCAATTTCACTTTTACTTTATTATAGGGCTTTTATTTGACCATGTCATTAAGTCGTGCAGGGTTGAGTCCTCACTCCCTTGGGGGGGGGGGATAAAAGAGACCCACACGGGAGTAAACACACGGAAGCAGAGAGAGTGCTACACAGACATGGCCCTGGGAAGAGAGATGAGCCCGACAGTCCACAGCTAACCTTGTCGAGAGACCAGAGCAGCTGAGCTTGGAAAGAAACAAGCCCCGGGGAGATGAGCCTTACGCCAAGCCAGACCCGAGATCAGAAGAAGCTGGGACCACGGAGCCTTAAGAGGAAGAAGGAAGGCTGAACTCTCATAGATACCGCCTGAGATCTTGTATCAACACGTGGCAACAGACTCCAGATGAGAAAGTACTTCTTACGGTACATTGAGTTGGACTCTTTAGGGCCTGGTGACTGTAAGCTTCTACCCCAGATAAACATCTTTTATAAAGCCAGCAGAGTCCTGGGGCTTTGCATCAGCACCCCTTTGGCTGACTAACAGTTCCATTTTACCATACCTGCTTTATCACTAGATCTCTCTAGCGTGTGTCTGCGTGGGCATGTGTGGGCATATACGCTCTGACACTGCTGAAGAGCAGTGGCCAGTTATTTTGTAGATTCCACCCAACTGGGTTTGCCTGATGCTTGTGATTGGACTCAGGCCACGCATTTTTGGCGGGAAGACACACGGCGTATCAGGAGGCACGTGATGCCAGGTTGTCCCCCACTTGCCTAACGTGGTGCCTGCCAAGTCTCCCCGTACAATGTTACTATTTTCCCTTTACAACTAGGAAGGATCTTGCGGAAAGATGCTTTGCCATTATGTAAACATCCTGTTTGTCATCCTTCTTGCTGTTCACTAGATTTAGCATCCACAGAAGATTCTTTTCTGAAATAGTTTTTACTGTAGTGCTTGAAAACTAGTTTTTTGCTTATTTGTTTTTAATGGCTTCACGTGTTCCAAAAATCTTACAATGATAATCACATTTCTAACAAATGAAGCTGGAACCTGGACAATCCTTGGACATGTACCATAAAAACATCCCCAATGTCACCTTCAAAGATGGAAAAAAAAAATACAACTGGAAAACTGGAGGTGGTAGTGTCAGCGGCGGTGGCACCTGTGCTCTCAAGGAAAGTGTTACCCTCGCCCCGGAAGCCAACGGAAGAGAGAAGCACTGCGCTCCTAAAAGTCTCCAGTCCTGTATCATCACCCCACCACCACCACACACACAGAAACCACCTTAGCTGCCAGTTAAGAAAAGATGTTTCGCATGCTCAAAGCTTCTCATTCTAGAGGAAAGGTCAGCCAGGGCAGTGAGGGGAGCAGGGGTAGAGGCCAGGCGACCCCAAGGGCAAGGGTCTCTGGCCCCCAGGGCCCAGCCCACGTCTGCTCTGGAGACCCAGCAGAAGGCGAGCTGTGGCCTTGTCTTCAGGAGCTCCTCACTCGGCTTTCTCACACCCCTTGGGCTGGAACCTGCTCCCCTGCTGAACCAGCTGGGATTCGGAACATCCCACGGCAGAACTCACAGGCTCTCTGGCAGCAGAGTCGCCACGTGGCCTGCAACTGGAACAGGTTCCAAGGTGGAAGCTGGCTAAGTCCCCACAGTTCATTTTGCAAGCCAGGTGTTCAAAATAAGAGGGACAGGGATTAGAGAGAAAGAAGGTCCCCAGGTAGCTCAAAAAAAACAGGAACTCCCAGTGGAGCTGTACAGAGGACAGAGGGCTGTGAACCAAAGTTCACCCAGAACGTGACTCCTACAGGATGAAGATATGACTCGGGCATCAGGAAGACCGGCCGCTCATCCCAACCTGTGTGGCGCAGCTCACCACGGCCACACCTGGCTGACCATCTGTCCTGTGGCAAGCACTGTGCAGAGCCCTGGGACAGACCCGTGTCCACCAGGACTCCAGTGGACGGCTCACGGGCCAGGGCTGCCTGCTCAGGGGCAGCTAGGCCTGGCTGCCCAGGTGTTCACTACCGGTGCTATGCAGGAAGCCGTTTTACCTGGAGAGACACCGCCACAGCTATTCTTCCCTCTCCAACCCACCAAGTGACATGTTTTTCCTACTTGTCTCTCTTGCGTCCAGCCAATGCTCTCCACAGTAGATTGCATTCTGTACCCCAGGAAAAATCATGGTCTTAATCATAATCCACTCCTGGGGGTGTGAGCCCCCCGAAATGGGCCTTTACAGATGTTATTTTTAGTAAGGGTGTGGCCAGCCCAATCAGGATGCGTCTTGAGCCTGTTCTTGGAGGCCTCAGAGAAAGGGAAAGCCACGGGGAGGGGCCGGAGGAGAAAGGCGAGGACCTCGCCATGTAACAGGAAAGCCAAGGAACCCACGGACCGCCGGCCAGTCCGCAGGCAGACTGCAAACGACCCGGAAGGAGCACCCTGAAACCATGAGCCAGCAGGTGCCTGGGGCTTAGGCCAACCCCTTGTGTGGTATTTTCCACAGCAGTGGGAAACGAAGACACCCTCCCGTTCCTCGGAACATGGGCATTTTCAAAGAGGAGGAGGTGACCAGAGCCTTTGGCTCGCAGCCTCCCTCAGTCCTTCCTTTCCATCAAGGCCTCACTCTGTGATTTAAGCACATCCTCTCACTTTTCTGTTCTTTTACTTTCCCAGTGACAAGAAAAATAAAATAACCTGTCTTAACTTGTAGCTGTGAGGCCAAATAATGATGGAATCCAAAATGCTTTCTGCCTTGATGTAAAAGGCTCAAAATTAATTCAGAATATTACAACTTCCTTGTTTTTATGACTGCTGCTTGTTTCAAGACGCCTATCACCATGCTTTATATCTGCCCTTTACAAACAAGTAATACCCTAGGAATGCCAGTGAGGACAATGGCACCGGTCAACAAAGACTCAGCTTGCAATTTGAAAGATGAAACGGTGAGTTTTATCCACAAAGAAAAGTAAAACAGTCTCCAATGTCTTAAACTCCACATCCATCAAACTGGGCAGGGGCTGGAAACAGAACACGTTCTCTGGCAAGAAAAACAGCTACTCTCTGTGTCCTGGGAAATATTTAAAAAATAATAATAACCAATGTGCCCAATCAAAACATAAACCACTTCTCGGATTAGTTTGGGGAAAGTTCCCCCGCAACAAAGCCAAGCAGGGCTGCGTGTGCGCAAGAGGCCCTGTGCCAGCCCTGAGGGCTGACCCAAGGGCGCGGTGAAAGCCTACAGGAGGAGCCGGGGGCGGTGCCGGAGCCGAGCCAGGACTGCGTGTACCCCCGCGTGCCCACCACGGGCACCTGACGCGCCTCGGCCTGCTTCCCAGCCTGTGAAATGGAGCCGCCAGTCCTCCCACGGTGTGCGGGACCGAGAGGGGGTGGGGGGAGGCCATCGATTCAAAGGGGCGGGCGGGGCAGAGGCCAGGAGGGCCAGCGGATGGCCGGCAGAGGGGACTCGGGGCGCCTGGGAGGGCGACGGGGGCTGGGGGCTGGGGCAAGGCTCGGGCCCTACCTCCTGGGCTGCAGCTGCAGAGTCGCCGGGGCCTTCCCGCGGCCCCAACGATGCGCCTCCGCAGGCAACAGGCGTCCAGCTCCGGGCTCGCGGCCCAGGGCCTCCCGCGCGCACCCAGTGCCGCCCTCGAGCCGCCCTCCAGCCGCGTGGGTGCTAACGTGCGCCTCCGCCCACCGGCGCCTCCGCCCGCGCCCCCACGTGCGCCCACGTGCGCGCTAACGTGCGCCTCCGCCCACCGCCCCACGTGCGCCCATCGGCGCCTCTGCCCGTGCCCACGTGCGCACCACCCTAGGGGGCCAGAAGCTGAGGGGCAACCGGGGGCCAGGCCTGGGGGACCCAGCCGTGCAGCTGGTGTGTGGTGGACGCTTTACAGCCAGCCACTGGGGGAAACTAACCTCATGCTACAGATGAGGACAGGAGGTGGGCAGGGAACAGGCCACCTGCCAAGTTCCAGTTCACAGGGAGAGAAGGGGGCGCACCAAGAGTGGAACCGGAAGATCCTGGCCATCCTGCATCCACCACTTGGCATCTATGGCGGCTCAGATGCTTTCATGTGCTGTTGGCCACTTGAGATTCTCATATTATCCATTCATTGTTTTCCTCGTGTCCTTTAGTTCTGTGCTCTCTTCTTTCTCCTTGAACATACTGAGCATCTTTTTTAAAGTCGTCCTGTATACCCAAGGTGTGGTCTTCTTCATTAATGGTTTCTGGATTTTAACTTGCTCCTTTGGACGAGTCACCATTTCCTGTTTGTTTGCCTCATAATCTTTTTTTTTTTTTTTTTTTTTTTTGCACACCGTACATTTAATATTTTAAAATGTAAAGTATTGCCAGGAACTTAATCCTTGAGTTGTCTGATCCTAAAATTTGTATCCAGATACTGCTATGACAGATATCCTTGAGTGCCTGGAGCTAACAAAAAGAAACACGAAAAATGCCTTTCACAGTCTTTGCAAATTGGCTCTGCATTGGGTGTTCCTTAACAGATTAGTCCTCCTATCAGAAAAGCAGCCCAAGGCAAAAGTGCAGTGCAGGGTCCTCTCTGTCTTTTCTGAGCCAGAGTCTTGTTCTGGGGTTATGCTTGCTCATAGTCTTAGGAATTTGCCCATTTTTATGAATCTGAATGCCCCTTCTACTCCCAGTGAAGTAGCCTTCCTCCCCCTCCCAGGTGCTCTTTTGTAGGACTTACTGTGGGCTGCTTAGACTTCATTGTGTCTTACACTGCTGTGAACCCAAGACGTGTGTGCTGCTTCGGTCTTTCAGGCTGCCACCTGATAGACTGGCATTGACATACAGGCACCCCAGTATACACATAGGGGTTACTCTGCTGCCTCTGGAACAGGACCGGGGACCCACAATGGGAAACAAACAGTGCACTTTGGGAAACAAGAAAAAATGAGTTGTGATCGGAGTGTCAAGAACAAGGGGGGGTGGGGGTGGGGGTGGGGTGGGGGGGTGGGGGCAGGATTTAAAGTCTTGCCAGGATATTTGGCCATGATTGTCTGGGAGATGGAAAGTCATTTGTCAGTGGGGAAGAGATGTATGGGGGAATAGGAAGCTTGGAGGGGAAGTCAGGTCAGTTTTTGTAGTCCCTAAAGAACCACAAGGTGGAGATGAGGTGAGGGCAGGCAGCTTGCTGGGTGGAGTGGGGCTGGCAGTGCAAAGAAGGCTCTGGTGGGGTCTGAATGGGGGAAATGGCAGCCCAGGACCAACTCTGGGTAGAGGGAGAAGGCCAAGGTCAAGGAAGCCGAGGAGGAGGTGGTTAACAGTAGGAAGAGGTCTAAGAGAATGAGGTTGTAAACAGAGCTTGGGGGTCAGCGAATTAGAGACCAAGGGTGACCTTGGGGACAGAATCGGTAGGGCACAGTGGGGGCAGACGGCAGGTCAGGTGAGCTCCCCTGTAAGTGGCTGCCGAAGAGGGAGCGAAACAGGAGGGAGGGGCTCTTCTGAGCCATCCTGAAGTGAAGGGAAGGAGAGGACAGATCTGGGAGAGAGGCACCCTCAGGGGGGACTTGCATCTCAGCGCCCTGCAGGCTGAGGGGGAGGTGCTCCTAGGGCGGCAGGCAGAGGTACAGCCTTGGGGAGAAAGGGGATGGAGACCCAGCTTCCTTCAAGACCAGAGGGGAGGGATGAAGGGAGGGGAGGAAGAGGTGGGAAGGGAGGCTGAGGGAGCTCCTGTCTCGCACCTCTGCTTTCTCAGTGGAATGCGAGGTGGGCAGTGCTGGGGCTCGAGGAGGCTGTTACGCTATGTCCAGGCGACAGGCCCGGCCCACACTGCAAAGGACAAATCTGTCTTTTAGTGAGCAGGTGATTTATTGGAGAGTGCACAAGCAAGGAACTGGGGGGATCGTCCCCAAACCAGTTCAAAGTGAGAATGGTTATAAGGGGGGAAAAAAAAAAAAAAGAAGAAAAGGGGTCACGGAGAAGAAAAACAAGTAAAAAAAATACAAGTGATGCCAGGAGCCTTGGGAGGAGGGTATGTGCAGTTTCTCAGTCCTGTGCTGTCTTAAGCACATCCAGCTTGTCCTTGATTTCAGCAGTTAGTAAACCACAGTTTAGATAGAGTTAGGCAGGTGCGAGGCCTCCATGGCTCCTTTCTCACAAGGATATCAAAATTTTGTCTCTGACGAAAGTTACAGATTTACACCATTCTGTCTGGTTTTGCTTTGAGACGTTCTCTTGTTCCTGTAAGCAAAACTGAGAAGGTCTGGTTAATATCCTTCAGGGAACTAAGTGCGAAGAGTAAACTTCTAAAAATAGATGAACAGAAAGCCAGCTCAATTAGTTCTAGAATGTTCAAGCTGCTTAAGTGGAGAAATTTCAAGAGCACATTTTCCGGCCATCGGGAGCAGGAACCCAGAAAACTAATGGTGGGGTAATCTAAGCACCTTTTAAATATATATATATATATATTAAAAAAAAAAAGAAAGAAAGAAAGAAAAAAGAAACAAAATATAACCACAAAAAAAAAAAAAAAAAAAAGAAAACAAATGGTGGGCTAGGGGCCAGGAAATGGGGACTGCACGGAGCATCAGGGACCCCTGCTTCTCCCTCCAGGCCCACCCTCTGCCTGGGAGCCTGGCCTCCGCGGGCTGCACCAGGGGACCCCCTTCCCCCTCGTTGCCAGTTGGGTTCCCTGGCAGGAGCTAGGAATGTACATGGGAGGAGAGAGAGGTCAGGCATTTGTTCCCCGTGCACTCTGCCAGTTTGCCAGTGACAGGCAGCACCCACCCGGCCACGGCGCTCACCAGATCTCCCAGGCCCAGGGTGGGCCGAGCCGCCCACTGTGGCTCACCCTGGTCCTCATCAACCCTTGTGGCACACTCAACCTCCCCTCTGTAAATGGCCCTTTACTTGTCCTCTTGGGCTGGAGGGAGGTGTGAGGAGGGAGAAGGAGAAGGGGAGGGAAGAGGCGAATGTGGGAAGACTGGAAAACTAGGGTTTCCCATGTGGAGCTCAGGTTCCTCTTGAGATGAACAAATGGGTTCCAGAGGACTGGGTGGGGGCGGGGGCCAGTGGGCAAGGGTGGGGTGGTGGAAGGGGAGGGCGGTGGTCCGTGTGAGGAGCCCCAGGGGCTCACCAGAAAACTTTCCAGCGGGGGCCTCCGCTGGCCCCTCAGCCCCGGCTCCAGCCAGGCCCATGCTGACAGGTGTTTCCGGTAACCCATTTTGGGTCAGTGGCATCTGCATAAAAACGCTCTTTTGTTCTGACCTCGTTTACCGGTTGGCAGCCTGCCCACCAGACATCCCAGCTGGGGTTTCGCCACTCTGTCGCTTCTTCCTTAGCCTCCCTCAGGGTCACCAGGGCCTTGCCTGTCCCTGGCTGAGGCAGGGTCTGGGCAGGCCTACTTGCAGCAGCTTTCTGCCCCCACCTGTCATATATTAAAACGGACCCAGCACACACCTTCGTAAGTGGGCAAAGCCTCTGTGGCCCAGCCTGGAGCTCAGAGATGCTCCTTTGGGCAACAAAAGTGGGGGGTGCAGCCCCTTTTCTGACACCATTACTACAAGACTGCTGGACTCTGCCCCTCCCCTCCCTTGCACTTCCTTGCCATCGAGTCAAGGCTGAAGCCTTGTTTCACCTGCTTTTGAGCAGTGACCAGGCTCGGCCCATGGACTCTCCCTAATACTCAGAGAGTCCTCGCACACCCATAAGATAACGTTCTCCCCAGAGAAGAAGCATTGCTTGTGGGCCCACTTCCCACCCCCACCCAGAGCGAACTCATAGGTAGCTTCCTGCGCATCATTCCAGAGTGTAGGTAAGTACAAGCAACAAGCAACTACAACTCTGTTGATAGGTTGTTTTGTTTTTGTTTTTGGATAGGCTGGTTTGAAGCTCACATGTACGGAGTGTTTACAGTGTTCGCAGATGTCAACTAATTTAATCTTCACAAAGGCCCTGAGAGGTAGGTGTCCTTCCTATTTTAAAGAAAATGAAACAAAGGCAGAATGAGGTGAAAAGGAGCTGGCTGGAGTGGCCCTATGGGGCCTGTCCCAGCAAAGGAAATGCAAATAGCCGATAAATATGTGAAAAGATGCTCCTGGGCTTCAGTGATCAGGGACCTGAAAATGCAAACACAATTGGCTCCCAGCTTCTCACTTTTCACCCACCAGGTGGGCGAACTTGGCAATAGGCCTGTGACACTCAGCAGGTAGAGCTGGGGCCTGGCACTCAGGAGCCCTGCTGGGGGGAGCATGGATTGCTCCCAACTTCTGGGCAAACAATCTGGCAGAATTTATAAAAATACCAATCATACACATCTTTTGACCCTATTCTTTAGAAATGAAAGCTCCAGAATATTAGACTATATGTGCCGGTTATGTTTTACAGCATAGTTTGAGTGGCAAAAAACTGGAAACAATCTTTGAGTACTTATCAAGGGGAAAATGGTTGGGTAAATTAGACATTTATAATAGGGAATATTATGAAGAAATTACATAAAGTAGGTTACATCTACATGTATTGATCTGGAGGGATGTTCACAAAATACTTTGTTGAGTGAAAAAAGCAATGTACTGATAATTTGTATAGTAGTTATATATTTTTACATTTTACATACACCTATATTTTTATGTTTTAAAGAAACGTCCCATATACATGTATTTGTTTGAATATGCATATATGAGCATAGGGTAGTGATTCTCAACTGGGGGTGATTTTTGCCCCCCAAGGGGTATGTGGCCGTGGCTGGAGATATTTTTGGCAATCACAACTGAGGTGTGCTGAGGGCATTGCAGCTAAACATCCTACAATGCACTGGACACTTGCCCCCTCCCCAGCAAAGAATTATATAGTCCAAAATGTCCGTAGTGCAGAGGGTAAGAAACCCTGGCATGGAGAAAGAGAGGAAACTGAGGCAGGTCAGGATAGGCAACTGGGAAGGGGGGGCAGTGAGCACAACTCAGGGGCAACCAAAAGGCACTGTCAGCAGCCAGGCCTGAGCTATTACGTGTGAAACTCAGAAAATAAGGGATAACATCTTATTCTGTCCACCAAAGAGGCCAGAACACACTGGCCCTAACCCCTCCCTTACCAACTGAAGTCACAAGGCAAGAAGACACCCCCCCCCATTCCATCCCTACTTAATCCCCACCCCAAGTCACTGTGTCCCTTCACCAGTAAGGGCACACACTCTCATGTCTGGAGTGTATACTTTTGCTTTGCAGTAAATTCTCTGTTTGCTTCCTTAATTCGCGGTGTGTCCTTGAATTGTTTCTCACAATGTAGCCAGTAACATCTTTTGGCGAGCCAGGCAGGAGGTAGTCTCTGGTAACTCCTCCACCCAATGAGACTTGTGAGTTTTGGCTTTTAACCACAGCCTACCTATGCATTTCTCTCTCTCTCTCGTTGCCATTCCAAACAGGTCCCTGGCCCTGCTCTCAAAGAACATAATCTGTGTCCAAAGGGAACATGGGAGTCCAGGAGATCCGTCTCATCCTAAACCACTTTCTCATTCTGATTACCTCCTCCCTATCCATGAATAACGACACGGCACTTGTCCTTTTTCCACTCCTTTTTTCTGTCTCCCCAGGGACTTCCTGGTTCTCTCCTTATGCCTCTGGTCAGAGCAGGACTATCATCTCCTATAGCACCTCCTCCAGCCACCCCGAAATTTTACTCAGGCTTGCTGGGTCTGCTTTTACCATTCACCTGAGGGAAGTAGTGTCTGTGAACAGCCTCATTCTGTTCCCTTAAAAGAGCCCCATCAATGGCCATATCCAGTTTTCTGTCCCCTCCCTAATAGCTTAGAAGCCTTACAATCCTTCCTCTCCATTTCCTCGCCTGCCAGAGGGGAACTTGGTTCCCCCGATATCAGACCTTTTCCCTTTGGCTCTGGACGTCTGGTTTGGACAACCCCTGTTCCTCAACAGGGCTCTCAATCAGGTCCCGGATCTTCGATCCTTGGTCCTGTGGAAACTCATTAATATTCTTCCCAGGCCCCTCTCTAAACACTTCAAGGCCATCAGAGATAAAAGAATTCAAGCCAGCTCCGCGTCTAGGGAAACAGTTCAGCTTGGTAGCTTCGGTCTGGAACCTGGGTACAGATGTCTGCCAAGACCTAGGATGGCCCAGGGAAGCCCAGCAGCATGGCCCCTGTGTTCTCAGGATGCCTAGAACCAGAGTGGCAACTCTAAACGTCCCCCAAGGCTTGAGCAACTTGGGCGCTTTGGTTTGGAAGCTAAAAGTTCAGTCAGGCTGGAATCTGGGATGCCAGATCAGCCAGCAAACTCTTCCCCATCTCTCCCTAGACCAATGGGCACAGCTTCTAGCATTCCAGCAGACTCCCTACTCAGGTGCATACTCAAGAACTGGACAGCCTTGTCCACCGAGGGGTTGAAGAAGAAATTAATTTTCTTCTGTATTATTGCATGACCACTGTACTGTCTTGAGGATGGCCAGCAACGGCCTGCCAATTGCACCTTAAATTATAACCCTATTTTTACGGGAAGTGGCTGTGGCTCAATCAGTAGGGCTCCCGTTTACCATATGGGAGGGCCCGGGGTCGGTTCCCGGGGCCTCCTGGTGAAGGCAGGCCCGCCCGCATGGCGTGGTTAGCTGACCCAGCGAGCACAAGCAGCAAGGGGGGGATAAATGAATAAATAAATAAAATCTTTAAAAAAAAAAAAACAAAAAACCCTATTTTTACAGTTAGATCTCTTGTGTGAAAGGTAAGAGAAGCAGTCAGAAATTCCATATGTCCAACCTCTTTATGGCTCTATATCAGAGCACAGGTTGAAGGGGGCATTGCAGGTTGTGTTACACGCGGGGAGGGAGCTCACCCCCAGGAAAGAAGGAACCTGAACAAAGTAAACCGGAGAAGGAGGGAGATATCTTAGACGATTCCCTCCTCAGTTCTCTCCTGTATCATAACTCAGTTCCTGAACCTGAGTCCCCCACACCCCCACCTTATGCACCCAGAGCTAGTCCGGCAGGAGTTACCAGGAGTGGAAAGACCTATTTTATCGGCCAGTCAGCTCCAGATATTAGAAGGAAGCTCCAAAAGCTGGCACTAGGGTCCCAAACCTCAGTGAATTCTCTTTGAGAAACAGCTTTTTCCGTCTGTGACAAGGCCACCAAGGAGGCAAAGGTAAGGAGGATGGGCGGAAGGCTCACCTTATAGCAGTCGCCATGGGCGGCGCCTGCCACCTCCGAGTCACCCTGGCTCGGGCTCCAGAACATTGAGATCCTGCTTTAACTGTGGGGAGCTGAGCCACTGGAAGTAAAGGCTGCCCCGAATCATCGCAACCCTGCAGGGAACTGCTGGTCCCTGTCCCCGATGCGCAAAAACTGGCCACTGGGCTTGGGAATGCACTGAACCCCAAAGGCGGGGCGGAGCACGACCGCAGGCCCTTGTGGGCAGAAAGTGGCTCCTTGGACAACTCCGTGGAACATCAACTTGGAGGAGCCCCAGTTGACCTTCGACGTGGCAGGCAAGACTATTAGCTTTTTAAGTGATACAGGCACCACCTATTCACTTCTGACCTGTCATTCTAAACCTCCCTCTCTCCAAACCTGTCCTGTAGTGGGTGTTGATGGTAAATCTAAAATTAGACCCTTTGCTGAGCCTCTCCTCTGCCAAATAGGAGACCTAATAGTAACTCATCAACTTTTAATTGTCCCTGATTGCCCTACCCCCTTACTGGGACTTCGTACCCTGTGGGTATGCACTCAATTAGTGGGAATAAATAAAACCCCTAAGATGTCTGTAGCCCCGTGCTCAAAAGAAGAATGCAGAGCCTTGTGCTTGGCCATGATTCTAAATAAAGAGCTATTTAGAAAGAAGCCTCGTCAACAGCCATACCCCAGGAAATAAGTAGGAAAGTAAATCCTATGGTCTAGGACTTGGGCTACCCAGACGGGCTCTCTGAGCCCCCCCACTTTCCATCTCCTGTAACGCCCAATTACCATATCCCCGTAGACAATAGAAACAATGAACAGGCTCAAGTCCATAATGGAAACGTTTTTAAAAATTGGCCTCCTATTTCCCTGCCAGTCCCCCTGTAATGCCCCTAAACTTCCAGGGAAGAAGCTGAATGGCACCTGTAAGTTAGTTCAGGACTTAAGAGCAATTAATAACTTTGTAATTCCCATCCATCCGGTAGTGCCTAACCCTTACACCCTACTAAACCACGTCCCGGAAAAATACAGCTTGGTGCACTGTTCTAGGCTTAAAAGATGCCTTTTTCTGCATCCCACTCCACCCGGGCTCCTAGTTCCTTTTTGCCTTTGGATGGCAGGATTCCAACCTGAAACCTCCGGTCCAGCTTATGTGGACCATGTTGCCACAAGGCTTCCGGGACAGTCCCCGTGTCCTTGAAAATGCCTTAGCTCAGGACCTGACTGTTCTTCACTCGTCTCAGAGCTCCCTCTTTCAATGTGTGGATGATCTGCTGCTTTGCAGTCCAGCAAAGGAACTCTCAGATGCCTACCCCATTTTAGTCCTGAATTTCCTAGCTGATAGGGGCCACAGAATGTCAGCATCAGGGTTTCTTCTCACCCCTGGAGAGAGAGCTCTCTCCCCAGACAGTTGAAGCCATCACAAGTATTTCCCAGCCAGACAAAGAAACAACGGCGGGCATTCCTAGGGATGGCAGGATATACCCACCAAGCATTTTTTTTAAAAAATAAGCTATTTATTTATTTATTATTTCATTTCATTTATTTATTTATTTTACTGGGAGGTCCCAGGGATTGAACCCAGGTCCCTCCATATGGGAGATGGACGCCCAGTTGTTTGAGCCACATCCGTCCCCCTACCACCAAGTATTTTATAAACCTAAGAAAAATTCAACAAATAACCCAGGAGCTTAGGAACAAAATCCTCCCTAGCCCCAATCACGAGTTGCCCTTACCTAAAGTTAAACCTGAAAATCAGGTTTTCATCAAAACCTGGCCGGAGAACACGTCTTACTCCCAATTAGAGCTGAAATGGAAGGGACCTTAATCTGTGGGTCGGATCCCTCCCACAGCTGTTAAAGGAATTGCCAGCTGGGTGCACTTATCCTGAGTGAAGTCCGCTGTCCAAGAAAATACCAACTCACCAGAGGCACCTGCTGAAACGTTCGAGTGCCAGCCCCGTCAGGCGGCCTGAAATCTCTCTTCAAGAATCAAAAGCTAGGAACCTAATGACAAGACCCTCGCAGTGGGAAACCCCTGCTGGTGCTGCTTCCTCCTTAGAGTGTCTAGTCTTATAACTACTAGACTATTTCTCCCTTTGTGGACGCACTGTGTTTAACTACTAAATGACAATCTTAAAAACTCTTAATTAATAATCTTAATCTAAATCTGCCCCCAAAACAGGCTACCCCAAAACACCCTTTAAAAAACTTTGTCCAAAAAGCTGCCAGCTTAGCAAACAAATCCTCGTGTTGGCTCTGTGTGTCCCAACCAGAAACATCCTTGGCTCGGCCAGCTGCTCCCAAGCCCTGGGCAACTGCCCATCTCACAGTCCACCCTGTTCCCACAGTGTCATCTGGTACGTGGCAACACATCTGCCAGCTTCTCCCAACACTCCAAGCCAGCGGCTTCACCTTAGCACCCATCTCCTCTCCTCCTCTGGGACTGCGCCTGCCTCACGAGACCTGCCTTTCCCACGTGCGTCTGCTCCAGCGCCTCTCTACATGCTTCGTCCCCTCCCTGCCTGGGCCCACTTAGTTTTTTCTCCTGTAACAGCACCTCTGCATGGCTCCTCAGCCAAACACTGAGGTGTGCTGGTCACTTCTCTCCGAAGTGGGGGCCAAGTGCCTACTTAACCTGGTACCCCATCAATGCCACAGTGCTCACCAGCACCAGAGATGTACTCAAGGCTCGGTGGCCTAAAAGGAAATAGCAAAGAACTCAAACACAACCCAGTACTGTTGGGGAGGCCCTGCCAGCTTGCGATCCCATTCTTCTAAATACAAACTGTGCCAACCAATACACCCCACCAAAGATGCGGGGCGTGTCGTAAACCAGACCCCTGTGGCCTGGGGGGAGAAACCACCTCGTCTGGGACACCCAAACAGCCGCCTGTTTCATAGCGCAGGGACCAGCGGGTGTGTGTCAGGACTGCCTGCTGGCAGGTTAACTAGCGAGCTGGGAACCGTAAGTTCCCAACAGGCTCCAGCTCACCAGTAGCCAAGCTCACACTTGCTGCTACTTTAAACTATCAAGATGGAACTTTCTTTCTTTGCAGAGACAAGGCTTACATCTCCTTACCGCCCCTCTGGACAGGCTTGTGCTCACCTGTGTACAGGTGAGGAGGAGTCACCACACCTGTGTACTGTGGTCCTGGAAACCTCACCCTCCCATTTCCCATATTTTCTGACCACACAATAACTAAAAGGGCAGTGCCTCTCCTCATCCCTGTCCTAGCTGCCTCAGGCATCACCACTGCCATGGGAACTGGAATTCGCAGTTTATGCCAAACCCGGCAGCTCTGCCACAGTCTCAGTAGAAGAAACCAGGCGCACCTCAGAAGCTGTTACCCAGCAAGCAGACCCCTTGCGGCCGTGGTGCTGCCACAGGGCAGAGCCCCGAGCATGCGGACACGCACAGCCAGGACCCTGCCCGTTCCTCCGGGAATGCTGCTCTACCTAACTCGCTCCGGAACAGTCCTAGACAGCATTGGAAACCTACCAGATGAAGCCCACCAGCTTCGGAGCATGCAGCCCCTGGAGGCAGCTGGCTTTGCTCACTCCCACGCTCCAGTCTGTCATGGCTCGCCCCCTCTTTAGGGTACTTAGACCCTCTTCTTTATCATCTTAGCAGGATCATGTATCTTAAAAATTCTAACTAAATTTATCTCAACCAGATTACCAGGCTTCCAAGACAAGCTACTATTCCTGCGTGAGTTCTAACCAGTGCCCACTGCTACCCCGGGAGTCCCTGACCCCAGTAGAACAGCAGAGTTTTATACCTTGTTAGGCAAGGACTACTGCCCCTAGCCAGCAGGAAGCAGGTACAGAAGAGACCTCCCACCCTCAGCATCCCTTGTTAAAACCCTCTGAGGGAGCAGTTGAGGCAGGTCAGGACAGGGCACTGGGAAGGGGGGGCAGTGAGCACATCTCAGGGGCAACCAAAAAGCACTGTGGGCAGCCAGGCCTGAACTATTATGTGTGAAACTCAGAAAATAAGTGACAACATCAAATTCTGCCCACCGAAGAGGCCAGAACACATTGGCCCTAACCCCTTCCTTACCGACTAAAGACACAAGGCAAAAAGACACTCCCGTTCCAGTCCTACTTAAACCCCGCCCCAAGTCACCCGAGGGGTGCCCCTTCACTAGTAAGAGCACTCACTCTCATGTCTGGAGTGTGTACTTCTGCTTTGCAATAAATTCTCTGCTTGCTCAATTCGTGGGGCATCCTTGAATCCTTTCTCGCGACGTAGCCAAGGACCTGGAAGCCATCCCCGGTAACAAAAGGATGATGATAACTATTTTCCTTACCTCTCTGTGCTGTTTGACTTATTACCATGTGCGGGTTCTTTTCTTTTTTTTTTTTTAAAAAAAGATTTATTTATTTATTTATCCCCCCCCCCATTGTTTTGTGTTCGCTTTCTACTCTGTGTGTTCTGTGTCTGCTTGTCTTGCTTCTTCCCTGAAAACTAAAAATTGTCCTATAAAGTAAAAAATAATACTCTAATAAAATTTGTTGTTTTGGCAAAGATAGCAATGGAGCAGGGGTGGGAGACTGTTTCTCCAGGACATTTGGGGCAGTGGTGTGGAGGGCAGTGGGAGCGGGAGGCAGCAGGGGATGGGAGGGTGTGGGGGTACCCTGGACCTGGTTCTGGCATCAGAGCTCACCCCACAAAGAGCTCACTGCAGCAGCCACGCAAGCCCAGGGTGAGGCTGAGGTTTTCCTGAGCTGGAGGAGGGCCTGTAGAAGTTTCCTGTTAGTAGGCAATCATTTTATAGTTTGGAATAAACCATTTTATGGCTGACCAGCAGGGAATCGTAACACACCAGAGCTGGATATGTCACTGGCCTGCTGAGGGGTAGATGAGTAGGAGTTCTTTGGGAAAGGGTTTTGGGCCCCATTAAGAGAGCTGAAACCACAGATAAATTAAACAGGGCTTTTTACTGTGGGACTGTAATCAGAGCCTCTGACATGTCATAGTGTGTATTTGCATCTCCAAGAGCGTGGTGATCAAATGCAGGACTGCCCTCCCTTCGCCACGTCCTTTTTATTTAGAGCAGCTCTTGAGACCAGGATTTCATGGAATACATTTTGGGAATTACTTATCTAGTCTAATCAGTTTTATTGATAAGCAAATACTGGCCAAAAGGAGGAAAGGTCTTGGCTGAGGCCACCCTAGCTGGTGGAGCTCCATTCTAGAACACCTGTTTTCTAGACTAATGCCTTTTTTTCCCCACTTAACATCTAATCACAGGTACAAATCAACTATAGATTTTAGGGGAACATTCCTAGGATTTAAGGAAAGATATTTTTCCAATTTAAGTTGGAGGGGCTGCAGTTGGAAAAAGGGAGAAGGGGTGCAGTGAAAGCAATTCAGAGGAAAATACATCCACATTCAAAGAGGATTAACAAACTTTTGACCTCAGAAGAGATCAGTTTTTTCCTTGGTGGAGGAGGTATCAACAAAGATCAGCTATGCTCCACTGAAGGAATGTCCCACCATGTCCTTTTTTTAAAGATTTATGTATTTATTTCTCCCCCTGCCCGTTGTTTTTGCGCTGTCTGTTCTGCGGGTCCATTCGCTATGTGTTCTTCTGCGTCTGCTTGTTATCTCTTTAGGTGGCACCGGGAGCCAATCCTGGGACTTTCCAGAGTGGGAGACAGGTGCTCAATCTCTTACGCCACCTCAGCTCCCTGGTCTGCTGCGTCTCTTATTGTCTCTCCTCTGTGTCTCTTTTTGTTGTGTCATCTTGCTGCACCAGCTCTCCGCACGGGCCAGCACTCTGTGCAGGCCAGCTTGCCTTTCACCCTGGCCCTCCTATATGGTAGATGGGAGCCCAATAGCTCTAGCCACATCTGCTTCCCCACCACCATGTCCTTTTGAAAAGGAGCCTGCATGAATAGGACAGCCTGGAACTTCAACCCTCCCTAATTTGCCAGTTAACCTCATAGGGAGAGAAGCCCTACAAAGCTGGGTTAAGTTTACCCCCTATTATATGCCAGGCCTTTGCAAGGTCCTGGGGATTTAAAGATGAAGAGAGCATAATTCTATCTCTGAAGGGTTTTTCTCTAGTGGCAAAATAAAGATATTGCACGCAGGCAGACTGTCAGGGCTTTACTGACAATGTAAAGAAAGTGAGAGGGCCAACAGGAGCAGCAGTGTTTGCAATAAGCTTGCACGTCTTAGCCTGGGGGCAACGGGGAGCTGTTGGGGGTTGAATTGCACCTTCAAAAAAGCGATGTTCAACCCCTAACCTCCAGGATCTCAGAATGGGAACTTACTTAGAAACGGGGATGTTGCAGGTGGGATTAAATTAAGACGAGGTCATAGTGGAGTACGTGGGCCCTTAATCCAGTAGGACTGTGTCCTTTCAAGAAAGGGAAGAGACAGACCCTGTGAAGACGCCGCGGGACCGGCGCAGCTAGCCACCGGAAGCTGAAGGGGCGGCCCTGCCCGGCCCTTGATTTCAGACTTCCAGCTCCAGAACTGGAGGACAAGGTGTCGTTTTAAGGCCCCCTGGTTGGTGGTGATTTGTTAGGGCAACCAAGAGTTACGGGAGGTGTTTTCAGTTGCGAACAAAGAGCCCTGCGCCCCGCCCCTCTCCTCCTGGGGAAACAGCCTCCCAGCGTGGCCACCCTTCCCCCACAGCCCACTCGTCCCCAAGGCCCCTGGGGGCAATCAGCGCCGGCAGGTCCTGCCCAAGCTCCGGCCTCAGCGCCAAGGCAGGCTGGCGAGGCTCGCGCGCCGGGCAGGGCCGCAGGACAAGCGTCTCGCCTCAGCCCGGGGCCCGGCCCAGACAAGGGCTCGCGGACGTCCTTCGGCAGCCCCCACAATGCTGAGCACAACCACCGGGCAGACGCACAAGCACAGCTGTCGTCGCCCCTTCCTCGCGTGGGAACCCCGAGATCCCGAGGCAGAAAAGGGCAATTTAAGAAGCGCCCGCAAACCCGGCCAGGGCGCGACCCCGCCTTGCGCAGCCGCACAACGGCGTCGCGCGGCAGAAGGGAGGCAGGGCTGGGCATGCGCAGTCTCTCCCTCTCCCAGCGCAGCCCCGCTAGGGTCACGTGATCAGGGCTGGCTCGCCGCAGAGAGGAAGGGGAAGGCGGGGAGCGAGGGCGGAAGGCAGCCCGCCCCGGAAGTCCCTCCTGTCTCCCGAGCCTCTGCCCGGAAGTGTGGCTTCT
The DNA here is from genome assembly GCA_026826555.1 of Tolypeutes matacus. Lineage (NCBI taxonomy): Eukaryota > Metazoa > Chordata > Mammalia > Cingulata > Chlamyphoridae > Tolypeutes > Tolypeutes matacus. Next base: position 107,911 of record JAKSZT010032066.1, on the reverse strand, counting down.
TGCCTGTGGCGTGATGGCGTCAAGGTTACTTCGCGGAGCTGGATCGCTGGCCGTGCAGGCCCTGCGGGCCCGGGGCCCCGGTGGCGAGGTCGCCGTGCGGTCCATGGCGTCTCGAGGTACTCTGCCCGGCGGCCGCTCCGTTCTCCCGGGGTGCCACTGCGGTAGCAGAGCCGGGGCGGCGGGTACAGCCCCTCGGGGTCTCATTGACTACCCCAGGTCCCGAGTACCTCAGGCCCCGCGGGAGGCTCCCTGTGGTTCCAGGCCGCTGCCGCCGCCCACCCACCTTACTGCCGCGAAAGAATCCCAAACGAGTGTGCTGGGTGACCTTGGGGTCAAGGGCTGCAGCAGGGACTGGGAGCCCTTCGAACCTGCGCCCACTTTAAGACGGTGAACCCCACTAGGGCTCAGACCTACTTCAGAGAAAATATACCGAGTAATTGGCCTCGGTGGATGGAGGAAAAAAAGATTCCCCTAGTGCTACCACTTTGGGGGATGGTGACTCGGCAGTCTTTAGGGGACCGTGGGTGGCCTTTGTGAACTAAAGGAGTCATTAAAACTGCAAAAGCCGTGTGCACATTTTTCCATCTTGGTCATTTAAGTGGATACGTATCATAAATAAGGGTCCCTTTTTTCAGGTGGTGTTCCTACTGATGATGAGCAGGCAACAGGGCTGGAGAGGGAGGTCATGATGGCTGCACGGAAAGGACTGGTGAGGGGAAACTCTTTTCTGTGTCTTCTCTGGAGCTCTTGATCTTGGGTGGAATCAGAGCAGTCTCTTTCCTGGGGGCATTTGATCCAGGAAACTGGGCTTATGGGAACAGCCACCTGAGCCCATGAAGGGTAAGAGGAATTTGATATAATGGCTCAATCCTTGTTTTTTTCAGGACCCATATAATATACTGCCCCCCAAAGCAGCTGCAGGCACCAAGGAAGACCCTAATTTAGTCCCCTCCATCACCAACAAGCGAATAGTGGGCTGCATCTGTAAGTACTTTGCCACTATTATCCGTTTATTTAATATATTCTACTATACAGGACGTCTATAAGCTGCCTTAAATCTACTGTGAAGAGTGAGTGTATATGTGCTAAGAGGATATGTACATAAGTTGTTATAAGGGTCTGGAACCTCTCAAGCCTCATCGTGACCAAGTTAGCCACCCTTGCTGGAAAGGGGCATGGAACATCAGTGGTACATCATTGCAAATGAAGAAGAGGTATTCATCCAGAAAGTATTTATTATGTTCCTCCTTTGTGCCAGATACTGTTTTAGGGTACAGGTCAGAGTGGAGCCTGCTTTGTGATTCTCCATTGGCAGGGGAATTGGTGGAGCCTAGAGTGACTGTGATATGAGGTCAGCTTACTCTTAGGTAAACTCAGGACTCCAGTTTCTTCATTTGAAAGACTGGAGGAGAGCTTGATCTGATCTCTTTTTTTTTTTTTAAAGATTTTTTAAAATTTATTTATTCATTTATCCCCCCCTTGCTGCTTGTGCTCGCTGGGTCAGCTAACCGCGCTGTGTGGGCGGGCTTGCCTTCACCAGGAGGCCCGGGGAACCGAACCCGGGGCCTCCCGTATGGTAAACGGGAGCCCTACTGATTGAGCCACAGCCGCTTCCCTTGATCTGATCTCTGAGATGTCTACCATAATTTGTATTTGTATCTCAGAGGTGTCTGAGGAACAGAGACTAATGTTGAAAGTCTCCCCTTTAAGACTAGGCATCCTTCCACCACATTTTTCCTTCCAGGTGAAGAGGACAACAGTGCCGTCATTTGGTTCTGGCTGCACAAAGGTGAGGCCCAGCGATGCCCTAGCTGTGGAACCCATTACAAGCTGGTGCCTCACCAGTTGAGCCACTGATGAGCCCCTGAACCAGTGCATTCAGAATGCACTGTAAAGTTTTCTTTGTTCGAATAAAGACTAGCCATTGCATTGGCTCCTTATTCTGTAATTGGCTGGTTTTATTTCTTCACCATAATTTTGGGGAGAATGGATGATTCTTATATTAGGGATTGCTAACTGTTGATACTTACTTAAGGCACCCAACCAGTCTGTACATTTTAGATTAATAAAAACAGGTTGTGGAGTGGGTGTAGCTAAGTGGTTGAGTGTGTACTTGACATGTTCAATTCCTGGTACCTCCTAAGAAATATATAATAATAAAAACAAGTTGATAATTCCATAATGCAATGATTGGGATCATTGTGGTATAGGGAGGAAAATATGGGCTGTGGAAACAGGCTGGCTAGAACTACAATAGCGGCTCTGTCATTTAACTGTCACCAAGGTCATGTTGTCTGAGGCTCTGTTACACCTACTAAAAAAAATACCTTGTGAGGTATCAGAAGTACTACCAATAATATAAGTCAAGAGCCTGGCAGAGGTGGCAGGTCCTCACAGCCTTGTCAGAAGAGACAGGTGCCCTTGGGAGAAGTCCTGAAGGCTTTTAAGTCTTGAGGGACCCAGGTCAAAGCACATCAGGAAAATCCAGAATGTGGGACAATTCCAAAAACCAATAACCAGATTTCAATGAATCAATTACAAGGAGAAAAGGGTGGGGAGAACCTATAGAGTAAAACATGTGAGAGAGAGCAACCAGTAGCAATGTGTGGGCCTTACATGGATCTTGACTTGAAAAACCAACTGTGAAGGAAAAAGAAATTAGGAATAATTTGATTTCTGGATATTTGTCATATCAAATCATTACTAAGTTTTTATGTTTCTTTATTAGTCAAAGAGGTGCTGATGCAAAGTACCAGAAATCTGTTGGTTTTTATAAAGGGTATTTATCTGGGGTAGAAGCTTACAATTACAAGGCCCTAAAGAGTCCAACTCAAGGTACCATAAGAGATATTTTCTCACCCAAAGTCTGTTGCCACATGTTGATGCAAGATGGCGGGCGATATCTGTGAGAGTTCAGCCTTCCTCCTTCCCCTTAAGGCTCTGTGGACCCAGTTTCTGATCTCAGCTGTAGGCTGGCATAGGGCTCAGCTGCAAACTATCAGGTCAATGGCTCGGCTTTTCCCAAGGCCACAGGATCCTCTTTTGTGCCTAAGGAGCACCCTTCCTCTTTTCTTGTGTGTCTGCTTCTTGTGTATCTACTTCTGTGTTGATTGCGTGTTTGTTTATTTAGCCCACCAAAGGGGGCAGGAACTCTTGACTTTCTCTAATGATGTGGTCAAATCAAAGCTCTAATCTTAACATAATCAAAGACATCTCTGCTGGATTTAATAAAATCAAAGGGTATCATGTCTAGAGGAACAGACCAGTTTACAAACATCTCTTTTTGGAATTCACAAATAATATCAAACTGCAACAGTGTCTTAATGGAATGAGGCTTTTTTCATGCTTTAATGATACATATGGAAGTATTTAGGGATGAAGTATGTCTGGAATTAGCTTCAGAATAGTGAGATGAGGAAAGTTTGGAGTACGGAAGAAACAAGTGGCCAACGTTGATCTGTTGTAGCTGGCTATGTGAGGGCTCTCTGCTATCCTGTCTGCTTTTGCTTATGTTTGTACTTTACCATAATAAAAAATAAGGTTGGGGACAGGAGAAGAAAGCCCAGGTCAACTCCTTTATACTTGTGACACTGTGGACAAGTTAAGCAGTCAAGTACTTATTTGTAAAGTGTAAATAGTACCTTTTTAATTTGTGTTGAAATTAGCCACAAAGGTGGCTTCAGTTACTTTCTTCAAGAATCTGATTCAAGGTAGACCTTTGGGTTTGAACTGTGACGCTGGGAAAGTCAGGAAGGCTCCTTTCCCCCTTTCTCTTGCCTCACCTCTTAAGGGTATAGTTAGAGCTGCTGCTGCCATTACTTGCTGTCAGTCAACTGTTCTCAGGAAATTCCCTGAGCAGTCAGTTGCTTGCAGTTAAAGGCCCTTCCCTTTGGGAAGGGGAGCATCTAAACAGCCATTTTTTATCAAACCCAGTTCCTGCTACCCCCACCTCAAACTGTTATAAGCAAGAGTTTTCCAGTAACCTTGCCATGGAGTTGGGTCTGATGCTGCCACCAGCCTTCTGGTTTCCCTTTCCTTTTCCACTGTCTCCCCTTCCCAATCCAAGCTCTGCTCAGGGTAAGCGTCTTCTCATTTCCAAGCCACCCCCCACCCTTGCTTCTTTTTCTCCGTCTTTTTAGATTTTTAAATAATTCTTCACAGAAAGAAAAACCTCCAGTACCTTTGAGATTGTGGTGGGCAGAATGATGCACCCAAAGATGTCCATGCCCTGATCCCCGGAACCTGTGAGCATATTAGGTTACCTGTAAAGGGGAATGAAGGTTGCTCATCAGCTGACGTTAACTATGAAGGCTGGCCTGGATTATCCAGTGGGCCCAGTGATGCCAAGGGCAGCCAGAGAGTCAAAGAAGTGAGGAAGGAGCCAGAGGGGCTGGGGCCGAGGGGCGTGGGCAGCCTGGAGGCAGGAAGGGGCAAGGGAACGATTCTCCCTTGGAGTCTCCCAAAGCAACAGGCCTGTGGATGCACTGCTGTTAGCCCAGTGAGACCTGGCTGGGAGCGCTAACCTACAGAGCTACAATATAGTAATATATTTATGTTGTTTTAAGCCACTAAGTCTATGGAAATTTGTAACACAGCAATAGGAAACTAACTTTAACAGACCAGTAACTGCCTCCTGACTTAGTGGTTCTCAGGTTTTGCTGCCTGTTAGGATCACTTGGGATCTTTTACAACTCCCCTTGCTCGGGCTGCACCCAGGCGGTTAAAACAGAACCCCCGGGCCCAGGCTTCAGGACTTTAAAGCTCCCCAGGTGAGTCCAGCATGCTGCTTGGGCTGACCCCTGTGCACCAATGGCCCCTCTTGCCTCATGGTAACTCGGATGCCTAGGGGCAGAGACAAGTGAGATGTGCCCCAGGCTCCAAACCTTGGCTCCCGGCCAGAAACAGGCTCCTCTAGGACCTTCGGCTGTTTGTCGAGCAGCTGAGTGACTGGATTCCATTTCCCCTCACCAAGGAAGAATAGAGACCTTACTCTAATAGTATCTATTTATTAAACAATCTCAAACTTACAGAGAGGCTGCAAGTACAGAATAAACCACCACCCGCTGCCCCCACTAGGGCCATTTGAGAGCAATTTGCTGATCTGATACCCCACGCTTGAATGTATTTTCCTTACATTCTCTTATGTATCCATGATACGACCTTCAGAATCAGGAAATTAAGATTTGTACATTTCTACTATCTAATCCTTAGACCCCATTCAAGTTTTGCTGTGTCCTAATAATGTCCTTAAGCCAGAGGATCCCCTTCAGAATCATGATGCCTGTGTTGTATCTCACCCTTCTCTAGACTTCGGTGACCTGGTCACTTGGGCCTGCTGGGTCCTCCTGATTAGGTTATGCATCTTGGGCAAGGGTACCACAGAATTTGTGTGGTGCCCTTCTTGGGAGGCATATGATGCTGATTTGTCCCATTCGTGACAGTCACTTTAATCACTTGGCAAAGCTTAGCTCTGCCAGGCTTCTGCACTATGAAGTGGCTCTTTAATTATTCATAGGTATTTTACAGGGCAATTAATACCCAGTTTCCTGTCAAACTTTCAATTTCTGAATTTCCATCGTTATGGACTCATGCTTTCCTATTTTATTCAGTGAACTGCAATCCATTACTATCATTTTTAATGTTCAATTTGTTCCAAACTTGGCCAGGGGGACTTCCTTTAAGCTAGCTCCTGTGGTCTTTTGACATGTTCCTTTCATTCTTTCAGCCCTTCATTTTCTGGCACAAAATGTTCCAGACTGTTAATGAACATGAAGTAGGTGCTCTTAGCACCCCCACGTTAGAGATGGGGCACAGGGAACAATGGCGTGCTCAGGCTTATGCTGCTAGTTGAATTATGGTGTCAGGACTGGGTCCCAGACCATTTGGCTTCAGAGCCTGAGCTCACTTTCCCTCCTAACATTTTATCTTGAAATAGTTTTAGCCTTACAAGAAAAGGTAGAAAATTAGGACAGAGTTCCTGCTTACCCTTGCCCCAGTTTCCCCTAATAGTAGCATCTTACATAACCATGTACGCTCATTGAAACCCGACTAACAGGCTTCTCAGCTGCAGGAGTTTTCGGATTATGCCAGCTTTCCCACCAAGATCCTTTTCTGACCCAGGATCTCATGCTGAATCCCCAAGCTGACAGTTCCTCAGTCTTTGTCTTCCATGCTGACACTTCTGAACAAGAGAACTGACCTGTTCATTTGTAGGCTGCCCCTCAACTTGGGTTTTTCTGCTGTTTGCTCATGGTTGGATTGAGGTTATGCAGTGGTGACTTGGCCCTTCTCAGTGCCTCATCTTGAGTTACCTGATGCTGACATGACCTATTACTGGAGATAACCCTCATCACTTGGTTAAGGTGGTGTCGGCTGGGTCTCTCCACTGTAAAGTTACTATTCTTCCTTGCAGGGAGACAGCTGGAGACAATGCCAGTGTCCCTATTTTTGCATCCACCAGTGGTTCCTTCTTTCAGCAGTTACCATGGTGCTTGTGTAATGGTGGTTTTCATTTTCTATTATTAATTGAGATTTTACTGCAAGATTTAACTATCTCTTCTCTCTCAGGTATTTATTCAGCTACTAACATCAGGATGTAGTCATGAGTATTTTATTCTGGTTAAAATCCATTACTGATTTGACATCAGGTGCTTTAAGGTGGCTCCTGTGTCCATTGGACAAGCCCCCATGTTTTTTTTTTGAGCACTTCCTTTCTTTATGGCACTGGAAGATATTACAGGGTATTTTCCATGCCCTAGCTCTGGAATTCTCCCAAGGACCCCTGGTTCCTTTTACTGGAGAATGGTATTTAGAAACTAAGATCTGGGTGCTGGGTGGGCTTTCTTTATCGGGGTGTCACAACTTCTAGGTATAGCTAGAAAATAGACATACATATTTTAAGCCCTGTATTCATACACAAGTGTATATTAACTACACTGTCTGTATACATATTAAAAGCCATAAACTCACACTGATAAAACTAATTCCAGTCAACACAAGGTTCCCCCTAGCCTGACCCCATTCCTCACCTGTAATTTTTCTCCAACAGTAAACCTGGCAGAGCCTAAGCTCTTAACCATGTTATCCTGTTGGGGGGGGGGGGGGCGGCGGCCTGCGTTTTCTTGAAGGATGAGATTTTTCCAGCTGGGAGAACAGCACAAATAGAGGCTTAAAGAAGCTGGGCATAAGGACATGTCAGGCTAAAAACAGGGAAGGAGCAAATCCCAAAGGGTGAGTCCAGTATAACATGTAGTTCACAAAGGTGCTTCTTGCGGCATTACACCAAATTGCTTTTTTATCTCACCAGGTACTGAAGAACTTGTTAGGTTTTGGAGCAGGAAGAGGCAGAACCAGGGATATCTGATGTGGGCTTTAGATCCTAGCGCTGAGGAGGAAATGGCGCCACAGGACAGGGTGGTAGTGGCAGTTGTGGAGGATGGTGAAGGCGCTGCAGACCCACCAGCAGAAAGAACCTGGTCCCTGACAGGACGTGGGGGAGTCAGAAGCCACAGAGGGTTTAAACCCGGGTGGCTGGAGGAAGTGGTACCTGGAGGCAGAGCTGGTCTGGAGGGCGCCCACAAGGGCTCTTGGGGTAACCTCCCTCACCCTTGGGCATGTGCAGGGTTGACTTGTGCAGACCAGCCTCAGTGCTCTCCCTCCTGTGTGACCTGCTGCCTCTGGGCCCCCGAGGCCCACCAACCCCACTGCCTTCAGCTCACAGCCCCGACCACCATCATTCCTTGGTAGCAGCCCGTCACCAGGTTGGAGCTTAACACCCTCCTGAGGGCCTCCATGCCGTCTCCCCCTGCCTTTCCTGCTGACTCAGCATCACCCAGGTGTGTACTAGCTCTCCAGTCCCACTGGTCCCAGGTGTTCCCTCATGCTCCTACCACTGCCTGCAACACTTTCCCCCCATCTGGCTAACCCCTTGTGGGTCCTCCCCTGACCTGTAAGTTTGGTGGAGAAGGCACCCTGTGGACACGCTGCCGGTGCTCAGACACTTAAGGGCAGATGCTTCCAGAACTCATTTTTCACCACTCCCTCTGCCTCAACTCTTCCTTCAGAACCCAGCTCATCTCCATGGCCTTCTCTGTTTTCTCCTTCCTGTCACTTCCCCACCCTGTGCCCTGACTTGCCTGAACTGAGGAGCTCACCACCGGCTGCTGGTGTGGCAGCCATAGCTGTGTCTGAGCTGGGCACACAGGTGCCCAGACAGCACGGCTGCGGCACAGGTGCACCAGGCAGCCAGACCCCAGCGCTGCTGGATGAGGGTGGCTGGTGAGCCAGGATCAAAAACTCAGTCTCCTGGGGCCTCCTGCACCCCGTTGCCCTGCCAACCACTGAAACTCACGCAATTACGAGCCAGTCAGTGCCACGCTGCTTCCTCTCCAGTCCTTCCAAAGTCCCCAAGGAGGGACGAGCAAATGGCAGCACAAAGAACCACAAGAACAGCGCCCGCTGGGCTCCATCCATAATTATTACTATGACAACTTACAAAAGTTTTTTTTTTTCAGGCAGTTGTGTTAAATTATTATACATGTCTTGAGGGACAGATTGGTCGTAGAGAGTGGAGGGTCCTGGCCACAGGCTAAGTAAAGACCTCTCTCTCGGGGGAGGCAGGAGGAGGAAACGTCCTCTCCCCTCCGGGTCCAGATTCCTGATTAAGGGGCTTCCCCTAAGCAGATGAAGACCCTAATCCTTTCCCGCTCAGGGTCCTAGGACAAAGGCGAGGGAGCATTGGGTCAGTGGAGTGCCTTGAAGGGGCAGAAAATGGCTGGTACTCTGCCCTATGGCAGGACTCCCACCCAGGAAGACGGCAGGACCACATCAAAGGGTCAGAAATGCCTTCGTGTGGCCCTCGAGGCCACCCTGCTGGAAGAAGAACAGGCGGCCTGGGAAGCAGTGAGCACTGGTGGGGTGCTGCCACCCGCCCTCCACCCCACTCCCCGAGAATAGTTCCACATGCACCCAGGCACCCTGGCCCTGGTGAAGGAAGGGGGGCTCGGGTCCGTGGCCTTGGCTCTTAGAGCAGCCTCCAGGAGGGCTCCAGCGAGCGCCACCAAGCCTGGGCTCGTCCCGACCCAGCTCCAGCTTCAGCTCCAGAATCCCATCCATGCAGCTAAATGTTAACAACAGGGGTGTGTGCGCGTGGAAAAGGGAGGGCAGCAGGGGAGCACTGCTGCCCCCTGCCCAAGGGTTCAGGGCATGCAGGGACCCTAAGCCTTGCCTGAGGCTTCAGACCAGAAAGGGTTAAGGGCTCTTGCTCCCCTTCCCCACCCTCTTCCAACAGGCCGTGCCCTCCTGGGCATTAGAAGGTTTTGCGATGAATAGCCCGGGAGCCATCCTCTTCGTATTCCTTTTTGGATACCCACATCTTCTTAAACGTGTCCAGTGAGGCCAGGATGGAGCCGCTGGGGTGGGGGCCAGAGGGAGACACATTATTCTTGGGTTCTCAGCCTCATTCCCCTTTCCTGGAGGGAAATCCTTCCACCTCTCCCCGTCCCAGACCAACCCAGGGACGAGTGTCCAGGGCAAACTGTCTCCTCCCAGAACCCGTCCCCTGAGCCCACCTCACCCGATCCATGTAGAATACAGCCGCTCCTGAGGGGCCGAGATCTAGAGGGAGCAAGTGGGAGTGTAACTGCCCTGTCCCCACCTTGTCACCCTCATCAGGAGGAAGAGGGCGGCTGTGGGCAGCACCTGCCCTTTCCCTCCAGGCCCCGTGGGATTCCCCGTAACCTCACCTTGATTTTGACATCCTTTGGGGCAAGCTTCTTCACTTCACTTAATAACCGGTCGCCGAATCCTGTGAAGACAAAGCTGGTGAGCGGGGACCACAGCCCGCCTTCCAGCGCTACACTCCTGCATCCACCTGGCATGAGCCCCGGCTGCTCCGCCCGTCAGCAGCTCTGTCCAAGGCTAACGATGGGATGAGCCTGCCCCAGGAAAGAAAAGGTCCGGTGCCAGGGCTGAGTGGGCCCAGCTCCCTCCGAGGGGCAGCTTGAGACAAGTCGCATTCCTGCTCAGCGCCGCCTGGCCCCACCGCCCTCTTCCTCACTAAATATGCTCCACGAGCCAAAACAGCCCCAAAGTCAAAAGACAAACCAGGAGAAAACACCTGCCATCTTCCACCCAGCAGACGATGGCGTCTGATGGGTAATTCCGCCAGACTGGCACAGACTGCACACAGTGCTGGTGAGGTGTCAGGGACTCGTCTGGCTGGCGGCAGGGAAAGCCTGGCAATGCCTGCAACGGCAGACGCTCCTCTCCACCCTCCTCAGCAGTTCTGGTTCTGGGAGTCTGCCTTGGGGGCACACGCCTGTCACATGCAATGACGTGCAGAACTGGCCACCGTAGCAGCTTTGTGATTAGAAACGCCTGGAAGCGCCTCAAAGGCCACAGCAGGATGCTGGGTAAACGGCACATCCACTGAGGGCAAGTCCAGTCACGGGAAAGGAGGGTGGTCGTTATAGACTGCCAGGGGAAGGCCTTCAAGATTACTGCCAAACAGAGAACCCAGGGCACAGAACTGCAGAGTATGCCACGGTTCGTGTAAAAAGGGAAGCGGGGGCCTAAGTATTGGCTCACATATGGGTGGACCCACGAGAAACTCATCGCTCCTGTAGGGAAGGAAGTGGATGCTGAGGACAAAATTCCTTAAGGAGACTTTGCCCTGAAGGGATTTTAGACCCTGTGCGGAAGTACGTACAATTTAATTTAAAAACACACTCCTGCTACTTTAAAAAGACGCTCACTGGTCCCAGAGAGTCAGTGGAGACAGACCCTGCTCCAGGCCCCAGGCGGGGTGGCTCTCAGGGCCCAGCTGCCCCACGGCCTCCAGAGCCCGACCGCCACCTCCTCCCTGCCCAGGGTACCTTTGAAAAGCGTCGAACCGCCCGAGAGCACGATGTTGGCGAACAGCGTCCGGCGAAGGTCCATGTCGGACTTCTGGATGGCGAAGGCCAGCACCTCGTGGAGCCCCTCGCTCTCATCCCCCACCAGGTCCGGCTGGAACAGCAGCTCGGGGGCCCGGAATCGTGCCGGCCCCACCTTGGCACACAAGATTGCAACAGACAGGCTCCCCGAAGGAGCCAAGCCTCCTTGTCCTAGGAAGCTCCCCCACCCTCGGGTCCCAGTACCACCTGCCGCAGACCCCAGCCCCAGGCCTGGCAACTTACATCGAGCATGCTGCCATCTGGCAAGCTGTACTGCACCTTCTCTGTCTCCAGAGCCTCGTCCTTCTGCGGGTTGATGGACAGGTAGCAGGCCCGCTGTGGGGGGCAGGGACACCCTCAGAAGGCTGGGACTCAGACACCAGCACCCTGGCCCCTGCCCGGGCCCCTCTGTGCCCCTGCCTGTGGGCACCTCCTTGATGGTCCGAACGACCTCGAACTCCGCGGAAGTGTGGAAGTCGACTCCTTCCTTGCGCAGCAGCAGCCGGAGATATCGAGAGACGTCGCGGCCGGCGATGTCCACCCGCATGATAGAGTGCGGCATGGCAAAGCCCTCGTAGATGGGGACAGCATGCGTGACCCCGTCGCCCGAGTCTAAGACCACTCCCGTCGTGCGTCCTGTTGCATACCTGTCACCAGGTCGGCATCCTCTTACTTCAGCCACTGAGGCAGGGGCCCTCCTCAACCCTGGAAGGAGCCCTGGGCCAGCAGGGAGGATGGGGGCCCAGGGGCCCCCGGAGCTGTTCCCAGACGCACTCACAGGCTGAGCACGGCCTGCATGGAGATGAACAGGGCTGGCACGTTGAAGGTCTCAAAGAACACCTCCGCCGCCTTCTCCCGGTTCCTGCTCGGGTTGAGTGGCGCCTCCGTGAGAAGGACAGGATGCTACAGGAGACGGCAGAGTTGTGGGCACACACACAGTGCGTAAGACCCTCAAGAGAATCTTTCTAGAGAGCGCCCCAGCCCCTGGCGGTGAGCGGCTGCAGCCTGCTCTCCTTCCCAAGACCAGCCCTAGCATCTGCTGGCAGGTACTCTTCCAGAGATCCAGCTCTCTGGAAATCTGCCTGGCAGCCCCTGGCCGCATGTATACTCATACACACGCTACAAAGGCAGCAGGCCCCATCAGAACGCAAAGAGGAACGTAAAAGCTCCAGCCGGGAGGGCAGTGGAACAGGGAGCGCAAGGCCTAGAGGCCGAGAAGCAGGTGGGCGCAGCTGCCACGCACCTCCTCAGAGAAAGTCTGCAGCTGGTCCTTGGAGTAGACGTACTGCCAGATGCGCTCCATGTCGTTCCAGTCACGCACCACGCCATGCTCCATGGGGTAGCGGATGGCCAGCAGCCCCCGGTGCTCCTGGGGAGGCAGTGGAGAGGCTGGACATGGCGCCAGGCTGCTCACGCAGCAACTGCACTCCTGGAAGCTGATCCCGTACCGTACCCTGCCCTTAGCAGAATCACCCTCAACTGGGTGTCCCCCTGCTCCGGGCGAGGCCTGAACTCAGCAGGTACACCGGAGACCCAGGAAACACTTCCTGGGCCCTCAGCAGGCCCACTTCAGCTGCCTGGGACCAGAGGTGGGAAGGTGCTCCCTCCAGCCAGCCTCTCCCACTCCCAACGGCCCCTTTCCACACCCCACCTCCTCTCCCTCTCCTGGCCATGTTCCCGGGGACTTCTCCGCACTCTAGCCTCGTTTCCTTGGAGGTACGGCACTGGCCAGTGCTGCTGTGAGTATGAGGACCCCAGTCCCAGGAAGAGGCAGGCTCCACATGTGTTACCTCTGCTTTTGGTCCAATGAAGAGGTCCCCTTCCAGGGCTCCGGCCATGACACGCATATGCTTAGGGCGCCCGACACTACGAGGACAGATAGGGTCAGCCAGGCGGGCAGGGGCATGCTGAGCACACATCCAGACCAAAGTCCAACTCCAGTGGTCAAGAGGGCAACTGTCCCTCAAAGCACAGGCCAGAACTGGGCCTGTGGGGTCTGGGAGTACAGAGCAGGCCTGGGCAGGAGGGGCAGCGTGAGGACAGAGGAAGGGGTGTCTCTTTCATCACCCCCTGCCCCACTCTCTCTGGAGAGCGCCAAGTGCATGAGCTCTGCAGTCGCAGCCAGTCGCAGGCCTGGCAACCGCGGTGACTCAGCCCGCGCTCTTGCCTTCAGGGAGCAGCTGCTGTCCGCAGGCCACACCCCTGTCGGTCCTGTCCCTCCCCACTGCCTGGACTTTCAGAACGCAGATTTGGGTCTTGGAAACTGTAAGCTCTGATGAGCTCCCATTCCAAGATTTGACCCAAGCTCACCACACATCAACAGAACCTCTCTTTACAACCAACTAGGGTTTAGAAAAGAAAGCTGAAGCCCTGCTGGGCGCTCCCTGCTGGCTCCGTCCCAGACCAGGCCTGGGGTTCATGGTGCAGCCCGCTACTTCGGGACCCCCTCAGGCCAGTAATTCCAAAGGCTGTGGGACTTGAGAACAGGCGCTCCTGAAGAAACAGCTCCCAAGGAAACTTCTGGATGGGCTTGAGTGCTGAAGGGGCACCTCCCTCACCCCTGCGGCCAACAGCACGGCTAGGAAAGGCCCTTTGACTTAAGACCTCTGTTAATGTCTGAAGACAGGCCCTGAAGAAAGCATCTCCAGGGAGGAAGGGGCAGCTGTGCATCTAACTCCCCTCTTTTTCCCCAAGTTTCTATCTTTCCCTTGAAGTTCTCCCTTTTATTCTTGCTGCCAATACCACGCCCAGTCCCCAAGGAAATAATGCTGGCTGCTTCTCACTGGCTCAGGGAGGGACTCTAAAGAGGAGGCCGACGCCCAGAGCACTGGTCTGCTTGTCCTTGTCCATCCAGGGCTTCAAGTTTACAGCTCTGGTGCTTTCCCATACAGGTGGCACAAGAGGTGGCCTCAGAGAGAGTGGCAACCCAGGGCCCATGTTCTCCTGGGAAATGGACAGAGGGCTAGGGATGCTGCCTGCCCAACACTTACTAGTTTGGGAAACAGTATTTGGGAATCTGGTCTCCAGCAAAGCCAGCCTTGATCACCCCCGAACCCTGCAAGGAAAAACTGTTCAGCTTTGGACACCCACCACCAGACACAGGCAGAGGGGCCTGCCCGCCGAGGCTGGCAGCAAGCCATAGCACAGGCTGGTCCCAGAAGCCGGCTGGAAGCAGCCTCTCGCACTGCTTGCCAGCAGACACGGGCCACACACACGGCCCCTGGAGAAGAGCTCTGGGCACACGGGGACGGACACCACTGGCACCTCTCCCCAAGCCGCTTCCCCAACCTGGCCCTGCCCACAGCTCCAGACTGGATTTAGGACCTTAAAAGGAACCTCCCACCCCGTGCAGGAACTAGTGTCTCAGTCCCTCTGCACAGCCATTTCCATCACAGCACCCATTTCTACAGCACAGAAATAAACACCCCCAAGTCACAGAGGAGGGGCCAGTGGGTTGCCCCCTGAACGCAAGCTCCTTGATTAGCCTGGGTGGGCTTTTCCCCCCAAGTCCTTCCTGCAGTCTGCTGGGAGGTGGTCTGAGCACACCCCCCCAGCCCAGTTCTAGCTTCCTTGTGAACGTCCGGCCCACGTGGGTACCCCAGAAAACACGTTCATGCAGGCTTCCCACGGGCTCCCAGGGGAAGGAGACAGATCCCAGGAAGCCCAGAGTAAGCCACTATTAAGCCCCCCAGGCGGGTAACGGTAAGGGGAGAGCCACAGACCCCAGCCCTTCATCTTCCCCTGCGGCACCACCACGGCCCGAACCCCTCCTGGGGTGCCTCCAAACAGGGCGGCTGAGCGCACCGCGGGCGCCAGGCCCTCCTCCGAGGCCTTCCCTGACCCCACACTGCTGCCGGGTCCTGAGCCCTCCGCTCCCGGTGCGCCGCGGGCCTTCGGCGGCGGCCCAGAGCGCCAGTGCCCGCGGGCCGGGGGCAGCCGCCGGCGCGTCCCGGGGCGGGAGCGGAGGGCGGGAGGGCCTGGCCCCCTGGGCAGCCCCTGGGCAGGTCGCCAGGCCACCGTCCTCCGAGAGCTGCGGCCAGGGCAGACCCGGGGGCCGCCCTCCCGCGGGGCTCAGCCGGGCCGCGGCGGGCCGGGCCGGGGTTCGCGGGGCGCGCAGGAGCCTGCGGGGGGCGCGCGGGCCCTCCCCGCCCCAGCCTCACGTTGTCGATCACCACGGGCTGGTTGGCGATGATGTCGTAGGACTCCATGGCCGCCGGCCCGGCCCGGCCCAGCAGGCGGGCGCAGCGGGCACCGCGGGCGCGCGGACCGGACGGCGGCGGCTGCACACGCGACGCCGCCCCTCCCGCCGCGCGCCGCGCAGGCCCCGCGGGGCTCCCTGGGGGGCGGGCCCCGCGGCCAATCAGCGCTCCCGCAGGGGCCGATTGACGGCGCGCTCGGGCCGGCTCGGGAAGGGGCGGGGTCCCGGAGGCACCAGGCGCACCTCCGAGGTAGGTTGCACCGCGCCGGGGATGATGTCATGGGTCAGCTCTTAAAGGGGCCGCGCGCGGGCCGAGTTGGACGGGCTGGGCCGCGGGAGCGCGGTGCTGTCACGTTCTCCCGGCCGGGAAGGCCTTTCCGCGCCTCCCCGAGGGCGCCGGCCGAGTGGCCAGCCCAGAGGCTGCCGCGTTGCGCCCTCCGCTGCGGTCTTCTGGAGCCCTGGCAACAGCCGTCCGGCGGCACGCCCCCCACCCCAGCAGCGCCGGGGGGCGCAGCGAGGACCCCCCTTCTGTGACTCGCCGGCCGTGAAGGAGGCCGAGCCCGGGCACGCTCGCCGAGCCGCGCCGCCGCCGCTTCCCCGCAGGCCTCTCCCGAGGCGTGGCGAGGCCCTGCCAGCGAGGACCCCGCGGGCTGCGGGCTGCGGGGCGCCCGCGCCGGGCGGGGAGCGCAGGGGGCCGCGAGGGGGCGCACAGCGAGCGGCGGAGCCGGGGAGGGGGCCGAGGGCCGTCCCCGCAGAGCCTCCACGCAGCAGCTCTTCTCACCCGTGCGTCACCTGGCGCAGCGTCGCCGTTTGGTCGCCTCAGCCCCAATAACTTTCACCCACACCACGTTGCTAATAAAGCCAACGCGCACCGCCGCGTGGAGGTGCTCGGCACGTGGGGGGCCGGGGTGGGCGGGGAGGCCCACGTAGTGGGGCCTTTAAGGACTTGGACGTTTCCAGCAGCGGGAGACAGTGGGAGACAGCCCCCGAAAGAGCGGGCGACGCGCGCGCCCAGGGGCCGGTGCCGGCGCTGCGAGAGGCCTGGGTGGGCCGCCCCCAGCACCAAGGCCAGCCTGCCAGCGAGGTGGGCGCCGCCGCGGCGGGTCCCTGCTGCAGCCGAGGGCTTCGCCTCTGCGCGTGGCGAGATTCCCTTTTAAAACCTTTGCTGGTGGCATCGCTTTCCCGGGGATACAAGCTGGAAGACAGGGCAATGGAAGGCTGAGAGCCCTGGGCTTAATTCGCCACTTTTGAATCAGAATCCTTCATTCTATTTTAGTCTTTGTATCCCTCATACGCCATAAAATGGGATCATCGTGGGTTTTCATTGCGTTTTCTTGCGGGTTTATTGAGATAAAGACGTACAAGACACTGCATGTGTTTAAAGAGCTCAGTTTCATGAATGGTGACATATGTCTACATCCATGAAACTATTTTCCCAGTCAAGATAATGAAACTGTTGGTTGCCCTGAAAGTTTCCTCACATCCCTTTGGATTCTTTCCTTCCTTTCCCTCCTTGTTCCAGTCCCCCCTTCCCCAGCACTAACCACCTTTCTCCCCTGTAGATTAGTTGTCATTTTCTTGAATTTTATGTAAATAGGTTCATACAGTAATTATTTTTTGGTCCAGCTTTTTTCAGTCCGCATAATTATTTTGAGATTCCCTCATAGCTATTCCTTTTAATTGCTTAGTACTATTTCATTGCGTGGATATACCATAATTTGTTTATCCTTTTTCCTTTTCTGGACATTTAGGTCAGTTCCAGTTTTTGGCTATTGTTGACAAAGCTCCCGTGAAAATGTATGCATAAGTCTTTCTTTGGGTATAGGATTTCATTTCCCTTGGGTATATACCTAGGAGCGGAATGGCTGGATTGTAGAGCAAGTGTATGTTTAACTTTTAAAGAAATTGCCAAACTGTTTTCCAAAGTGATTGCACCATTTTACGTTCTCACCAGTAGTGCATGAGAGAGTTCCAGTTCCTCCACATTCCCACCAGGTTTGCTGTTGTCAGTCTTTTAGCCATTCTAACAGTTTTAATGTGCATTTCCCTAATGACTAATAATACTGAATGTCTTTTCAAGTGCTTCTTTGCCATCCTTATAACTTCTTTGGTGAAGTATCTTTTCAAATCTTAAACCCATTTAAAAATTGGTTTTCTCCTTATTATTAAGTTTTAAGAGTTTATGTATTCTAGATACAAATTCTTTTTTGGATATATATATTTTGTATCTATTTTCCCCAGTTGATGGCTTATCTTTCATTTTTGTAATATTGTCTTTTTAAAGAATAATTTATTTTTAATTGTGGCAAAATATATGTAACATAACCATTTTAAGTGGACAGTTCTTTGACATTAAGTACCTTAACGATACTGTGTAATTTTCACCACTATCTACTTCTAGATTATTTTCATGATTCCAAACCATACTTATTTAGCCATAACTCTCCATTCCCCCCTCTCCTCACTTCTGGCAACCACTATTCTGCTTTCAGCCTCTATGAATTTGCTTATTCCAGGGATTTCATATAAGAGAAAGCAGATATTTGTCCTTTTGTGTCTGGCTTATTTCATGTGACATGATGTCTTCAAGGTTCATCCGTGGTGTAGTATGTGCCAGTACTTCTTTTTATGGCTGAATAATATTCCATTTAATGTATGGACCACATTTTGTTTATCCATTCATCAGTTGATGGACACTGGGTTGCATCCATCTTTTGGCAATTGTGAATAATGCTGCTATGAACATCGGTGTGCAAATGCCTATTCAAGTCCCTACTTTCAGTTCTTTTGGGTATATACCTAGTAGCAGGAGTACCAAGTCATATGGTAATTCTCTACTTAACTTTCTGAGGAACTGCCAAGCTGTCTTCCACAGCTGCTGTGCCATTTTATATTCCCACAAACAATGAATGAGTGTCCCTATTTCTCTCCATCCTTGCAATTTTTAAAAAAATTTTAAATAGTAGCCATTCTAGTGGATGTTAAATGATATTTTGTGGGTTTCATTTGCATTTTCCAAATAGTTAATGAGGTTGAGCATCTTTTCATGTGCTTTTTGGCCATTTGTATATCTTCTTTGGAGAAATGACTATTCAAGTCTCTTGCCCATTTTTTGATTGTCTGCCCTCCCCTTTCATTTCTGATTTTAGTTATTTGTGTACTTTCTCTATTTTTTCAGTCTAGCTCAAGATTGTTGATTTTATTAATCTTTTCAAAGAACACACTTTCGGTGCAATTGATTTATTACTTTTCATTCTCTACTTCATTTATCTCCACTCTAGTCTTTGTTATTTCCTTCTCACTTTGGGTTTAGTTTGTTCTTCTGTTTCTATATCCTCCTCTTGTGAAGTTAGGTCTCTTTCTCCTCCCCCTCCCCCTCTCCCCTCCCCCCCCCCCCCTTCCTTCTTCTTCTTTTTTTTTTTTTTGAGCCACTAGGGCTGGTGATTGAATCTGGGACCTCACATGCAGGAAGCTAACGCTCAATCAGTGAGCCACATTGGCTCCCCTGAGTTGGTTTCTTCATTTGTTTGCTTGTTGTTTGTTTTTTGTTTTTAGGAGACACCAGGGACTGGACCCAGGGCCTCCCATATGGGAAGCAGACCCTCAACCGCTTGAGCCACATCTGCTCCCATTTTTCTTCTTTTTAATGTGTTTAGAGTATAAATTTCCCTCTCAACAGTCTTTGCTGCATCCCATAAGTTTTGGTGTGTTGTTTTTCCACTTTCATTTGCCTCAAGGTATTTCCTAATTTCCCTTGTGACTTCTTCTTACACCCACTGGTTGTTTAAGAGTGTTGTTTAATTACTACATATTAGTGAAATTTTCATTTCTCTCTCTGTTATTGATTTCTAGCTTCATTACTGTTCTAGTTTGCTAAGCTACTCAATGCAGATACCACTAAATGGGGTGGCTTTTAGCAATGGGGATTTATTAGTTTACAAGCTCACAGTTATGAGGACTTGAAAATGTCCAAATCAAGGCATCAGCAAGGTGATAACTTCTGAAGACCGGCTGCCAGCAATCCCGGACTCCTCTGTCACATGGCAAGGCACATGGCGGCGTCTCTTGGTCTCTCCCTTGTCTTCTGGGCTTTATTGCTTTCAGCCTCTTGCTTCCGTGGCTTTTTCTCTGTGTCTGAATTTCATTCTCTTTTAAAAGACTCCAGTAAGAGGATTAAGACCCACCCTGAGTGAGGTGGGTCGGTTAAGCTCCTACTCACCAAAAGATCCTACTTACGACTGGTTCACATCCACAGGAATGGATAAACTTTAAGCACATACTTTTCTGGGGGTACTTAGAGCTGCAAGCCATCACACTCCACCCTCTGGACCCCAAAAAGATCTGGTCCTTCCATATGCAAACTACTTTCATTGCATCACAACATCCCCAAAGCCTTAAGTCATTTCCGTAAAGAATACTAAGTACAAAGCTCATCAAAATCGGTTATAGGTGTGGTTTGTCCAGGGGCACAATTTCCCTCTGCTTCCAACATACAAAGGAGAGACAGTCACAGGATAAACATACCTGTTGCCATAGGGAGAAATTGCAAGGAAAACAGGTCACAGGTCCCAAAGGATTCCAAAACCCTGCAGGACATCCTCCATTAGATTTCAAGGTCTGGGAGTGTCTGTGGAAGGATGTTTCCAGCTTGACGGAGCGGCAGCCCCCCCCCCCCTTTGCAAGTGCCTGCACAGCGGCTCTGCCCTCCCCAAACACTGGGGTGAAGGCGCTATCGCTGTCTAGCATTGGGCTGATGGCCAGGCCCGGGCCCCACCCTCCTCTAACACTGGGGAGGTGGCCAGCCCCTCCACAATCCCCAGGCCTCTGAGGAACCTGGGGGGCAGCTCTTCCCGACAGGGCTGAAGGCCCCCCCTCTTCAAGCCCTGGGGTGCACTCTCCCTTCCACACAAAGGCTGGGCCTCCTCTCTCGGCCCGAGGAGATGCCTTCGGGCCAGACCTCAGCTGCCACGGTTTTGCCTTTCAGGTCGTTTTTCCTTCAATCTGCCCCTTTTAGTTCCGGCTGGCAGTGGTTCTGTTCATCCGGGTCTCACGAAAAACTTGTCAGTTTTGCATGTAGTACACGGGTTCAAACCATCAGACAGAACTTTTCACAAATCCTGCTGGGTAACTTTCCAGTCCCGACTTCCCCTGAAATGGCCGACTGGTTCCGTGTTCAGTTAAACCCTCACATGGAGCACTATTCTCTTGGGACTTGCTTTCCAGAAACTCAAAAATTTCCAAACCATCAATTCTGGTTTCTTTGTGCCCAGGAGTTCAGTTCTCAGCTCGTCCCTTTCCTTTTGCATTTTACTATAAGCTGCCAGGAGAAGCCAGGCTGCACTGTCCACATTTAGCTTGGAAATCCCCTCAGTTAAATATCCAAGCTTGTCACTTTCAAATTCTGCCTTCCATTGACAGCAGGACTCAATTTTGCCAAATTCTTTGCCCCTTTAAAGCAAGGATCACCTTTCTTCCAGTTTGCGATGACACATTTATCATAGCTAAGGCCTCACTGGAAGTACCCTTAGCGTCCATATTTCTACCAGCAGCCTCTTCAAAGCAAACTAGGCCTTTTCTATCAAGCACCTCACAATTCTTCCTGACTCTACTCATTAGCCAGTTATAAAGCCTTTAAAAAAATTTTTTTTTTCCATATTTTCAATAGCAGCACCCCATTCTCCTGGAGCCAAAACCTAGTTTGCTAAGTTGCTCACTGCAGATACCACTGAATGGGGTGGCTTTTAGCCATGGGGATTGATTAGCTTACGAGCTCATTCTGAGGCCGTGAAAATGTCCAAATCAAGGCATCATCAAGATGATACCCTCTTCCCCGCTGCTGGCAATCCTGGGCTCCTCTGTCACACGGAAGGGCACGGGGCGGCATCTGCTGGTCTCTCCTGTGTCTTCTGGATTTTGTTGCTTTCAGCGTCTTGCTTCCATTGCTTTCTCTCTGTGGTCATTCTGTTGATGGAGGACTCCAGTAATAGGAGTAAGTCCCATCCTGGGTGAGGTACGTCACACCTTAACTGATGTAGCTTCATCAGGAGATCCCACTTCCCAAGGGTTCCCACTCACAGGAACGGACGTGATTTAAGAGCATGTTTTTCTGGGAACATACAGCTTCAAACCACCACAATAACAGCATCTGTTTATTTACAATATTTTTGGCATTATAATTTTATGTAGTAAAACAAATAGCAATGCTTTATTGACATGATATCTTGGCGGTCGTATGAGTTTTCTGGCTATTCTGGCCACTTCAGGTTTGTTCACTTAAGCTGCTTTAGTTGAGCTTCAATCACTTGCAGCTCAGAGTCCTCTTCACATCGACCTCTGAAGGCTCCAGGGCACACGGCTGCAGGAAGACCCTGCTCAGCAAGGGGGGGAGCCAAGAGGGTCCCCTCGTTGCAGGCCTACCGCGTCCTGCCCCCTCCCCTCGCCACAGACCCCGGGCCTTTCCCCCTTCCCTTGGAGCCAGCTCCTATCTCACTTCCTGGCATGACCTCACAGACCCCGGGGGTTCCGCAAGGAACTTGGGAGATTGGGTCCCTCCTCCCCACGGTGGCAGAGACTGGCAGAGATGAGAGGAGCCGTGGCCCTCTTCTTTGTTCTCTTCCTGGACTGCAGGCCCAGCGCAGAGCTGCATTCGCTCCACGTGACCAAAGGTACGTCCCGAGGGGGCTGGCAGCAGGAATGCCAGCTTCACCGCGCCTGAGCAGGCAGGGGTGCTGGTCGTGCCACAGGCTTCTCCCACCCTACCTTCTCTTAGGGATTTACCGAATTTACTGTTAGGGATTTATTGCTTCGGAGAAGGTAGTAACGTAAGTGTTTTTCTCAACATTCTAAAATTCCAGAAGTCCATGGGCGAGAGGACATGGACATTTTGCCTTGTCGCTGTGTACGCTTTGCATCGTGCAAAAGTAGAAGGATGGCTATAACGAGCCTCCCTGGACCAGTCGTGCTCATCCTCACACACATTTTTAAAAAAAGAAACAGCTTCATTGAGCTATAGCTCACCTGCCATACAATTCACCCTTTTAAACTGTACAACTCAGTGGTTTCTAGTGTATTCACAGAGTTGCGGAACATCACTATCTAATTGGGGAACATTTTCATCTCCCCAAAAGAAACGTTACACCCATTAGCAGCCCCCCCCCCCCCCTTTAGCCCCTAGCCCCGGCCATTGGCAACCACTAATCTACTGCCTGTCTCTGAAGATTTGCCTATTCTGGGCAGTTCGTATAAATGGAAATGTACTGTATGTCGTCTTTTGTGACTGGCTTGTTCCACTTAGCATGCATGTCTTCGAGGTTCATCCACGTTGTGGTATGCATCAGCATTTCATTCATTTTTATTGCTGTATAGTATTCCGTTGTATAGATAATGACAATTTTTAAAATTCATTTATCAGTCGGTGGGCATTTTGGTTGTTTCCACCTTTCAACTACTGTGAGTAATGCTGCTATGAACATTGGCGGCAAGTGTCTGAGTCCCTGTTTCTAATTCTTTGGGGTATATACTTAAGAGTGGAATTGCAGGGTCGTGGTGATTCCATGTTTAACTTGCTGAGGAGCCTCCAAGCTATGTCCCATAGCAGCTGCACCAGTTTGTATTTCCACCAGCAATACTTCATGTTTCCTATTTCTCCACATCTTCATCAACACTTGTTATTCTACAATTTTTTGATAATAGCCACCATAGCAGATATGTTAGTCAGCCAAAGGGGTGCTGATGCAAAGTACCAGAAATCTCTTGGCTTTTATAAAGGGTATTTATTTGGGGGTAAAACCTTACAGTCCCAAGGCCATGGAAAGTCCAACTCGAGGCACCATAAGAGGTGCTTTCCCACCAAAACCAGCTGCCAGATGGTGAAGCAAGATGGCGGGAGATCTCTGCCTGGCCTCTCCTTTCCCTCCGGGCTTCCTCTTCCTCTTGTGCTCTGTGGGCCCAGCCTCTTGAGGCTTCCTTCGTGCTTGAGTGAGCCTGTCGTCCTCTCTCTCCTGGCATTGGGCTTGTTTCTTTCCGGGACTTCTACATCATTCTCAGCCATTCTCCTCTCTTCCCAAAGTCAGCTGTAAACTATCAGGCAGTAGCTCATCTCTCCCCCGGGCCTCAGCTGTTTGAAACTTCTCCTTTTTGTCACATGGCAGGATGAAAAATGACAGAGCTGACTCTTTCTGTGTGTCTTTGTGAGTGTCCATTTACATCAGACCCAGCAAGGGCCAGGGACTCAGCCTGAGTCACACCCACTGATGTAGTCAAATCAAAAAGCCCTAACCTAACCAGGTAAGCTAATCAAAGACTTCAGCTGATTTTAATGCAATCAAAGGGTATCACATCCAGAGGAATAGATTAGTTTACGAACATAATCTTCCTCTTTTGGGGATTCATAAAATAATCTCAAACTGCCACAGCGGGTATGAAGTAGTATCTCATTGTGGTTTTGATTTGCATTTCCCTAATGGATAATAATGTGGAGTACCTTTTCATGGGTTTATTGGCCATTTCTATGGCTTCTTTGGAGAAATTCCTATTCAAGTCCTTTGTCCATTTTTTCAAATTATTTATTGTGGTAATATCTATATAATAAAATTTATCATTTTGACAGTTTTTAAGAGTATAATTCAGTGGCATTAACAACATTTATAATCATGTGCTATCATCACCACCATCCATTATCAAAGCATTTTTATTACCCAAAACATCATCTCTGTACCCATTAATAACTCCCCATTGCCCCTTTCCCCAGCCCCTGGTAATCTGTAATTTTCCTTCTGTCTTGATGAATTTACTTAATCTAAATATTTCATAGAAGCAGCTTCATACAATATTTGTCCTTCTTTGTCTGTCTTATTTTACTTAGTATAATGCTTTCAACGTTCATACATGCTGTAGTATGGTACCAGAACTTCATTCATTTTTGTGACTGAGTAATATCCCATCGTGTGTATATTCGCCTTTTCCTGTCCATTCGTCTGTCCGTGGACACGTGGGTTGTTCCCGCATTTGGGCTGGTATGAGCATCTAGTTGAGTCCCTGCTTTTGATTCTTTTGGGTATTTACCTAGAAGTGGAATTGTCAGATCATTTGGTAATTCTGTGTTTAACTTTTGAGGAAACACCAAATTTTTCCATGGCAGCGGCACCATTTTACATTGCCACCAGCAATGCATGAAGATTCCAGTTTCTCCACAGCCTTGCCAACACTTGTTATTTTTCCATTTTTTCATAATGGAAACTCTAGTGGGTGGGAAATAGTATCCCATTGTAGTTTTTTTTTTTTTTTTTTAAAGATTTTATTTATTTATTCATTTATCCCCCCCTTGCTGCTTGCGCTCGCCGGGTCAGCTAACCACGCCGTGCGGGCGGGCTTGCCCTCACCAGGAGGCCCCGGGAACTGAACCCGGGGCCTCCCATATGGTAAACGGGAGCCCTACTGATTGAGCCACAGCCGCTTCCCCCCATTGTAGTTTTGATTTGTATTTCCCTAATGGTTAATGATGAGCATCTTTTCATGTAACTATTGGTTATTTGTTGTGGCAGTTTGATGTAATTATGAATTCCAAAAATATAACTGGATCATGCTTGTAAACTGATCTGTTAATCTGGGCATGATTAGGTTAGGATTAGGGCGTTGAGCCCCACCCCTTGGTGGGTGGGGAATCGAATATAAAAGGCAAGGCAAAGGACAGTTGAAGCAGTCTTTTGAGAAGCAGTTTTGATGTTGGAAAGAAGAGAAGAGAAGAGAAGAGAAGCAAGCTGTTCGCCTGATCATCTACAGCTGACCTTGTGGAGGAAACAGGAGCTAAGCCCAGAGAGAAACGCAGCCCCGGGAAGAGAGGAACCCCAGAAGCCTGAACCCTGGCAAATGCCGGCAGCTGTCTTGCTCTAACACGTGGCAATGGACTGTGGTGAGAGAAGAAACGTAATGCTTTATGGCCTGGTATCTGTGGACTTCTACCCCAAATAAATACCCTTTATAAAGACCAACCCATTTTTGGTATTTCACATGAGCACATGTGTATATCTTCTGTAGAGAAATGTCTGTTCAAGTCCTTTGCTCATTTTTTTGAGTTGTCTTTTCTCTGTTGAGCTGTAAGAGTTCTTTATATATTCTGGATATTAAGTTCTTATCAGATATATGATTTGCAGCTATTTTCTTCCATTCTGTAGGTTGTCTTTTTATTTTCTTTAATAACATCCTGTGATGTACAAAAGTTTTAATTATGATAAAGTCCAATTTATTTATTTATTTTTTGTTTCTCATACTTTTGATGTCATATGAAAGAATCCGCTGCTGATTCCCGGGTCATAAAGATTTACTCATATTCTTCTAAGAGTTTATAGTTTTAGTTCTTGTACTTAGGTCATTGATCCATTTTGAATTAATTTTTGTATTTCATGTAAGTTCATTCTTTTGCATGTGGAAATCCAGTTGTGCCAACACCATTTGTTGAAGAGACAATTATTCTTCACTAAGTGGACTTGGCTTGGCATCCTTGTCAAAATCGTTTGACCATACGTGTGTGAGTTTATTTATGGACTCTCAGTTCTTTTCCATGGGTCTCTATGCCTATCCTCATGCTAGTATCACATTGTCTTGATTATTGTAGCTTTCCGGTACATTTTGAAATTGGGAAGTGTGAGTCATCAAACTTAGTTATTTTTCAAGATTGTTTTTGCCTATTTTGAGTTTCCTTCAATTCCATATGAATTTAAGATTGGCTTTTCCATTTGTGCAAAAAAAATGCTTCTGGGATTTTGACAGGGGTTGAGTTGGATTTGTAGAATGCTTTGGGTAGTATGGCATCTTAATAATATTGTCTATCAATCTATGAACACATAATGTCTTTCCATTTATTTAGGTCTTTACTTTCTTTCAGCAATGTTTTGTAGTTTTCAGGGTGTTAGTCTTGTACCTCCTTGGTTAAATTAATTTCTAAGTGTTTTATTCTTTTAGATGCTATTGTAAATGGAATTGTTTTGTTTCCTTTTCATTGTTCATTGCTGGTGTATAGAAACAACTGATTTTTGCATGTTCTTGAACCGTGCAATGTTGCTGAATTCATTTGTTAGCTCTAGTAGCTTTCTTGTAGATTTTTTTTTTTTTTTTTTTTTGAGGTACCCGGGGCCGGAGATTGAACCTGGGGCCTCGTATGTGGGAAGCTGGTGCTCAACCACTGAGCCACATCAGCTTCCCTGAGTTGGTTTTATCGTTTGTTCTGCTTTTTTTTTTTTTTCAGGAGGCACTGGGAACTGAACCTGGGACCTCCCGTGTGGGAGGCAGGCGCTCAACTGCTTGAGCCACATCCATTCCTTTTCTTGTAGATTAAAAAAAAATTTCTCTGTATAGGATCATGTCATCTGCAAAAAGAGATAATTTTACTTCTTCTTTTCCAATTTAGATCTTATTTCTTTTTCTCACCTAATTATTTTGGCTATAACTCACAGTACAGTATTGAATAGCAGTGGTGGAAGCAGGCATCCTTGTCTTATTCCTGATCATAAGGGAAAAGCTTTAGTTTTTAACCACTGAATATGTTGTTAGGCATGTTTTTTTCCCCCCTCATAATTTCCCTTTATCATGTTGCAGTTTCTAGTGTAGTTTTCTGAGTATTTGATCCATTTTGAGTTAATTTTTATAAATTGTTGGTAAGGGTTCAACTCACTGTTTTGCATGTGGCTGTCCAGTTGACCCAATGCCACTTGTTGCTTTCCCCATTGAATGGTCTTGGTAGTCCTGTCAAGAATGAATTAACTCCAGATGTGAATGTTTATATATGGGTCCTCTATTCTGTTCCACTGATTTATATATGTATCCTTATATTATTACCACTCTGCATTGATTACTTTAGTTTTGCAGTAAATTTTGTAATTAGGCAGTGTGTTTTATCCAGTTTTGTTCTTCTTTTTCAAAATTGTTTTGGGTCCCTCAAGTTTCCATGTGGATTTTAGGATTAGTGTGTCACTTTCAGTAAGGGCGGCAGAGGGAACTCTGATGAGGATTGTATTGAATCTATAGTCAATATGGGGGGGGCATTCCCATCTAATACTAAGTCTTTTGATTCATGGATATGGATGTCTTTCCTTTTATTTATGTCTTTTGCTTCTTTTAACAATGTTTTGTAGTTTTCAGAGTTTAAACTTTGTTAAATTTGTCCCTAAGTATTTTTTCTTTTTGATACTATTATAAATGGAATTGTTTTAATTTCCTTTTTCCTTTGTTCGTTGTAAATATATAGAAATGCAGTTGATTTTTGTACATTCATCTTGTATCTTGCAACTTTACTGAACTCATTTATTTGTTCTAGTAGTTTTTTAGTTGATTCCCTAAGATATTCTATATACAAGATCAAATAAATATAATTTTACTTCTTCCTTTCTGTGGTGGTTTGAAGCTGTATATACCGCCAGAAAATAAATTCTTCGACCTACTCCATTCCTGTGGGTGTGAACCCATTTAAGCAGGGCCTTTGGTGACCTACTTCAGTTAAAGTGTGGCCATCTCCTTCAGGACGGGTCTTCGTCCTGTCACCAGAGCCCTCTACAAGCAGAATGAAACTCAGAGTGAGAGAAATCCACGGAAACGAAGCAGAGAATCAGAGGCATCTGGAAGAGAAGAGCGAGCCCGGGCGCTGCCGGCATGTGCCTCACCGCGTGGCGAGCTAAGGACCCAGGGTCGCCCGCATCCAGCCCTGGACGCGGCTGTCGGTGGGAAGAAAGCACCGCCTCAGTGATGCATTGCTTTGGAGGTTCTTTTAGCTTCAAATCTGTAAGCAAATAACTTCCCGTTGTTTAAGCTGAACCGTTGCATGGTACTGCTGGAGCAGCCCAGGACACTAAGACACTTTCCAATCTGGATGGCTTTTATTTCGTTTTCTTACCTAATTACCCTGGCTGGACTCTCCAGTACAATGTAGACTAGAAGTGGCGAGAGTAGAAATCCTTGATTATCGTCTGTTCCCTGTTAGTGCCATTTATTTGTTGAGGTGGCACTTATAGATTGTTGAGGATGTTACGAGCTCCTGGAGGGTGGAGTCGACCACAGGGAGACTGGCCAGGTGGCCTTGGAGCAGCGCGGCCGTGGCTGCGGGAAGGAAAGGGGGAGTGTCCCGGCCCATGCGGGTCCCCAGGCCTACCTGCTCCCCATCCTCGTCTTCCATCGTCAGGCGTATCCCTCCTCCTTTGCTCAGGGCAAGAGGAAACAAAAGGAAAACTCAGAGCCGAGCCCTGGCTCTGCGGGAGGCAAGTGGGTCTCTGATTATTTCAGCAGCAGCTGAGCGGACCCTGCCAGGAGCAAGCTGCTTGCCGGTGCTAGGCCCGGACCACCACGTGGACAGACACGCGCAGACCCTCCTCCTGCCTGCACGGCCACGCTGGGGAGGACGGTCCCTCTGCCTTTGTCTTTGCTGGGGAGGCAGCACCAGTTCTAGCAATGCTCGGCTGGAGCTAAAACCTGAACCTTCTTTTTCAGAGAGAGACTGGGCTCTGAGAAGTTTGAAAAGGAAAGTGTTTGGAGGTGCTGTAATGACACAGGGCTCGTTCCCTCGTTGCTCTGTGACCTTGTACATTGGAAATACTCAGTAAACACACATTAGCGTTGTCACTCGTCGAGGAATTTTGTCTGTCACTGCCCTGTCAGCATCTGCTTTCTGGTCTGGAAAATTTTAAAAAATTCGATGCTCCTTAGGGTTCTTTCCAACTCGAAAGACCTATGGCCTAGCAGAGTAAAAGGACAAACTTTCAACCGCTGGTCTCCTCGCTGTATATTTAGGATCTCCGTGTGTGCAGCCGCTGGCCGCACGAGTGGACTGCCCGCCTCTGAGGAGGAGAGCCAAGGCTGCGAGGGAGGATGAGGGAGGAGGCACACTGCATGCCCCCCAAATTAGGCCGCCCAGCACGGCCAAACAGCGACGCCCGTCAAAGACGCCGAGGCCGGAAGGCCGGTGTCCCCCCGCCCAGCGCCTGTGCCCCTCAAGCATGGCGGAGCCACGAGGGAGCACAGCAGCAGGGGGGCGCGGGTGGAACCAGGGTTGGGAACAAGTCTTCTGCTGCATGTGCCGCTGCTGCCCGACACGTCTGCTGTGTCAATCCTTAGTGATTCCCTGGCATCTCATCAAAAGAGAACTTTGTTTCTTTCATTTACCAAAAAGTCGTACCGTTTGGAAGCATGTCCCTGCCTGCTAAGACCTGATGGCCAGTTTCCCTGGTGGTTGTGGCTGCCAGGACCACGGGCCACTCAGTGTCTCTGCAGATTGTCCGGCAGTGACTAGGTGAAGCCAGCTTGTGCTGGAACTCACACCCTTCCAGACACTTCCCGAAGGCCGCGTGAGCCTCAGGGTTGGACGGGGCTGTGGCCCTGCCCACCTGCCCGTTAGGGGCACGTTCCTCCTCCCTGGTCGGCCTGCCCCTCCCCTGGGTGCTGGAAGAGAAGCCTGGCCTTGACCTGGCATGAAGATAAAGGGCCAGGACACGGGGACATCACAGCTTCAAGAGGAGCCTGACAACACGGCTCAGGCCTCCGCAGGCTACTCTGCTCATTGGGTTAATTACTTCCTAGCCATGAGGTAGACACGGGTGTCAGGACAAGCTGTGAAATCGCTCCATGGCCCTGTGGAAGCTTGTTGACCTCATCACCCCCCTTTGCACCTTCACTCTTCACCACTACATGACAAAATCAGAAATTGCTCCTGCTGAACAGACAGGTGCATAGGGACAGACACGGGCCCTCCGAGCCCCTCCCACGTGGACCCCGAGTGTGGAGGCGTGTGGAGTGTGTGGTAGCATTTTTCCTTCTTCTGCCAAATGAGAAAGCAACGTATTCCCAACAAAATCATACTTTGTTGGCATCATTTCTTAAGGGGTAGTTTTGATTTGAAACAAGACTGAAATGGGTGTCACCTTCCCGCGCCCCCTTCCAAATGGAGCACAGACGTGGGTGGTCCTCGCATCACGTAGCTCAGAACATAACAGCGGGTGTGAAAAGGGCGGGCACTTTCGGGAAAAATTTCTCTCCCCTCATCCTCGTATACCATCCTGTAGGCTGGCACTTTTCCATCTGTCCCCAGAGGAGAAAACCGAATGACAGGGCTCTCGGGGTTGGGTTGGCTTCCGTGTCCCATGCCCTTTCTCCCGGGCAGACCCATTGCTGCCCCAAAGCCCGTGCGTGGAAAAGTGGATCCGTAGAGAGCCATATGCAGCTCCGGTGAAGGGCGTAATCACAGCTACGGTTTGTGTTCCTCCAGGTTCTCTACAACAGAAGACCTTTAAAAATACTGAATTTGCATCAAATTCAAATACGCAAGAGGAAAAGCTGGGGAAAATATTTGGTAAGCAGCCTCCCTGAGTGACGCCGTCATGGGGTATTTGAATAGAGGTGCACGTTTGTCCAAGGCTGTCCCTGCTGCTGTGAGGGGAAGGGAGGTGATTTGCCTTGAGATTGGAAGCAGTTCCTCTAAGTGTCCAACTGCCAAGAAATAAACAAAACCCTAGAAATGAACACTTGGAAGGGATCTTGCCCCGCAGAGGTGGTCCGTGCCCTGCTGTGCGAGCATCCCCGGGAGCTCATTAAACTGCGCAGCGTCAGGCACGCTGCAGCTGAGGCCCGTCTGCCTCACCAGGGCGCCAGGAGGGTTCAGTGTGCTTTAGGGCCAGCGAGGCTCACACCCACCTTCTCCCAGGGTCTCAGCCCTACAGGAGCACGAGACGCCCCTGGGAAGAGGCCAGAGACAGGCACCTGGTCCCGCCCCAGCGATCAGGTTCCGTGGTCTGTGGTGAGGCCTTTGCATGGGTGAAAGTCCTGCAGGTGGTTCCAGGGTGGGGCTCGCTGACCGACTCCAGGTCCCTCATTTCACATTTGAGAAGCTCTGAGGCCCAGGGAAGTCCTCTTCAGCAGAGAGCTGGGCCTCAGAGGAAAGGGCCAGACCCCCAGGGAGGGTCCAGATTCCACAAAATCTCTCCTGCCTGGTGCCAGTGGTGTGGGCCAGGGGTAGAGACGAGGATGGCCTTTGGTCTGGGAAAGGGCTGCAGGAAGTGTGAGCGCTGATGCTTCTCTCTGGGTCAGGAGCTGGTGGTGGGAGACGGTGGGATCCCAGAGCGAGGTCTGCCGAGTCCTGCTTGGAGAGGGGTCACTTCTCTGCCTGTGATACGGCCCCCTTTCCAGCAGCTGCTCCTCTCAGGAATTCTGGGTTTGCCCCTCTGCCACGTGTGCTGTGAAGGAGACCTCAGCCAGTCTGAAGCTCCTGCAGTCCCACTCCCCCGGCTTTCATGGGCTCTTGCCCAGGAGTCAGGAGGCTGGTTCTCTCTCCAGGTGACCCCAGTCTCTGAACCCAGCCCCCCATGTGTAGAAGGGAGTGAGTGCATCTGAAGATGCGTATCTGGTTCAGGTTTAGGAGGCTCCCATGTCCCGAGGACCCGCTGACCTGCGCAGACCACCCCAGGCCACCCCAGAGTCGGCCTTGGGGCTGTGAGGTCAGCAGCTCAGTGCTGGGTTCCGTTTGAGCAGCATTTTCAGAACTTGTAGGTCAACATGTTCATCAAGGAAGGGGCAGTGATGAGAACTCATCATTTTTCTAGTGACTGTGATAGTTAATTTCTTTGAATGATATGTTTCTAACCTCAGCATCTCTTCCATCAATTGAATACACCATCCATGCACGTACAACAGTTTTTGCAAAAAATTCTCGGAAGAAATACAAAGTCAGTGCAATTTGTGATGATTTCTTTCTGTGTCTTAACCTGCTCTCACTGAAGGAGAGGTAGAAACCTGAAAGGTTTAACAGGGAATGGGAAATTAATATATTTGAAATAATGTAAACATGAGAAATTAGCAATGGTTTTTATAAACAGAGTACTTGCTGGATTCATAAATTCTGTTACGCTTCATTTCTTTTCTTTCTTCTTCTTCTTTTTTTTTTTTTTTAATTAAAGATGTTTTGGGTTTACAGAAAAATCACGCTCCAAGGCACGATCCCTGTACGATGTCCTACCATCACCTTGCTTTGGTGTGGGGCATTTGTCATAATTGATGAGACTTGTCTTGTGACCCATTGTGTGGTCTATCCTGGAGAATGGTCCATGTGCACTTGAGGAGAATGTGTATCCTGTTTTGGGGTGCAATGTTCTGTGTATGTCTGTTAGATCTGGTTCATTTATCGCATATCTAGGTTCTCTGTTTCCTTACGAATCTTCTGTCTAGATGTTCTATCTATTGATGAGAGGGTGTATTGGAGTCTCCAACTATTATTGTAGAGACACCCCTTTCTCCCTTCCGTTTTGCCAGTGTGTGCCTCATGTGTTTTGGGGCACTGTGGTTAAGTGCATACATATTTATGATTGTTATTTCTTCTTTATGGATTGCTCCTTTTATTAATAGATAATGTCCTTTGTCTCTTATAACAGCTTTTGACTTAAAGTCTATTTGGTCTGATATTAGTATAGCAACCCCAGCTCTTTTTTCATTACTATTTGCACAGGATGTCTTTTTCCGCACTATTACTTTCAACCTATTTGTGTCTTTGCATCTAAGGTGACTCTCTAGTAAACAACATATAGTTGGATCATGCTTTTTTTATCCGTTCTGCCAATCTGTGTCTTTTGATTAAGGCATTTAATCCATTAACGTTTACTGCTATTACTGTAAAGGCAGTCTGTCTTCAGCCATTTTGTCCTTTGGTTTTTATATGTGATATCTCTTTTTTGTCTCTCTTTTCCTTTATTGTGACCTCCTTTTCTGTGCAATTAATCTTTTGTGATGTATTGGACTGACCTCTTTCTCATTTTTGTTTCTATATATTTTTCAACTACTTTCCTTGTGGTTACCCTGGAGTTTATATTGCACAACCTTCATCTCTAACTACTAATTTGAAAAAATACCAACTTAGCTTCAATAGGATATCTATGCTCTGTATCTTCATTTCTTCACTCTACTCCAAGTCACTCTCTCCTGTCTTTTCCTTTCAACCTGCAAAACTTCCTTTAGTAATTCTTGTAGGGCAGGTTTTTTGTTGACAAACTCACAGATTCTGTTCATCTGTGAATGTTTTAAACTCTTCCTCATTTTTGAAGGACATTTGTCCTGGATAAAGAATTTTTGATTGGCAGTTTTTCTCTTTTAGTACCTTAAATATGTCATGCTACTGCCTTCTTACCTCCATGGTTTCTGATGAGAAATAGGCACTTAGTCTTATTGAAGATCCCTTGTATGTGACGGATCACTTTTCTTTTGCTGCTTTCAGAATTCTCAGTCTTTGGCATTTGACATTCTGATAAGTGTGTGTCTCAGTCTTTAGGATTTTTTCTATTTGGAGTGCATTGTGCTTCCTGGACTTGTATATTTATGTCTTGCATAGGAGCTGGGAAATTTTGAGCCATATTTCCTGAAATATTCTTTCTGTCCCTTTTCTCTTCTGTTCTCCTTCTGGGACATCCACGATGCATATTTGTGTGCTTCTCACTGTCACTCAAGTCCCTGAGACACTGCTCCATTCTATTCTTTTCTCTATCTGTTCTTCTGACTGTTTGATTTTGACTGCCCTGTCTTCTAGTTTGCTATTTTTTTCTTCTGCCTCTTCAAATCTGCTGTTGTGTGCTTCTAGTGTATTTTTAATATCTACCATTGTGCTTTTCATCCCCATAATTTGTTATGTTTCTTTTTATACTTTCAAATTCTTCTTTATGCTCACAGTGTCTTCTTTTTTTTTTTTTTTTAAAGATTTTTATTTATTTATTCATTTATCACCCCCTTGCTGCTTGTGCTCGCTGGGTCAGCTAACCACACCGTGCGGGCGGGCTTGCCTTCATCAGGAGGCCCCGGGAACCGAACCCGGGGCCTCCCATATGGTAAACGGGAGCCCTACTGATTGAGCCACAGCCGCTTCCCCATAGTGTCTTCTTAATATCCTTTATCTCTTTATACATATTTTCCTTCACCTCCCTGAATTGATTTAGGAGATTTGTTTGAACTTCTTTGATTAGTTGTTCCAAATTCTGTGTCTCCTCTGAACTTTAATCTGTCCCCTTGACTGACCCATATCTTCCTGTTTCTTAGTAAGGTTTGTAATTTTTGTGGATGTCTAGGCATCTGATTATCTTGATGAGCTAACTCTGAAGGTCAGTTTCTCCCTCTTGTCTAGGGTTTTCTTGTTGATTGGCTTTGTGTTAAGGCTCTTCTTGGAAGCTAAGTCCAACTTATTCTGGACCTTTAGAATAGCCTGTGTTTAACTGTTCAGATTTTCTCAGTTCTTCTTCATCTGATTTTTGCCTTGGATATGCAGTACAATTTTTAAGAATGCACTTTTTGTGTAATTGTTTAAGCTCCAGGAGAAGTCTTCCTTTCCTCTGTTCCTTCTCTGGGAATCTTGATCTCTTCTATATGTTTTTGTATAGCATTTTCTCCCCAGCTCCTATGATCTGTTCAATTCTCTCCCTCACTCAGTGCCCTGTTTTCCTTATACATTACAGTTCTGAGACCCTCCAGTCTTACAGCAGTTCAGTTTAATGCCCCCCCCTTTTTTTTCTCATGAGCTTTCCCACTTCTGTTTTTTCCTATATTAGGTTATCCTGTCCTGGGGAGTCAGATGGGGTTAATCCAGAAGGTGGGTCACTCCAGAAAAGTCTGATCTGTGTTTAGGGGGTCCCACTGTTGGTAAATGCATTGAGTGCTCTATTTGGTATACTGTTTTACCGTGGTTTTTCTCCCCCTTTCCCCTGGGGGCCTTTTTTTCATGCAGCACTCCTCAGAGGCTTGTGTTCTGCCCTGGGTCTCTGTGGACTTGGGTCCCTGTGTCTGGATAAGAGTGGGGTTCTAACTCACTGCTGTGAGATCCTCTATAGTCTGTGTCCCCAGTCAGAGGGACTAGGGCTGCTGCCTCTGGAGAACTCCCAAGCTTTGCATAGGACCAAGTGAGGGGGAGGGGAAGAGGACTGGCCAGTCTGGGATGGAAGTCTCCTACTTGATATTTTTCTCTTTCTTTGATTCAGCATTTGTGGAGTCCTTCTTCAGTCTCCACTATCCTCCAGAGTTCTAGACAAGTGGAATTTGTCCTTAGATTCACTGAATCTCTAGGAGGTTTTCTCAGAGTGTGTCTTACATTGCCATGTTGATGACATAACCCCTCATGCTCATTTCTACCCCCTAAAAAACCTTCACACTAGGGAAGCAGGTGTGGCTCAAGCAGTTGGGTGCCCGCCTACCGCATGGGAGGTCCCAGGTTTGGTTCCCAGTGCCTCCTAAAAGAAAACAAGCAAGATGGTGAGCTGATGCAGCAAGATGACACAATGATGAAACACAATGAGAGACACAATAAGCAGGGAGTGGAGGTGGCTCAAGTGATTAGGCGCCTGCTTCCCACATGGGAGGTCCCGGGTTCAGTTCCCAGTGCTTCCTAAAAAGAAGATGAGCACACAACGAGAAGACAGCAAGCACAAACAACAAGGGGGAGTAGGGAGAAATAAGTAAATAAAATAAATCTTAAAAAAAAAAATGCCTCCACACTATCTTTATAGTACAATTTGGGGAAAGTCTTAGAGATGGGGTCAGAATAACATAAGAACAGGTAGGAAATATATGTGCCTAAATCCCATGAGATTTGGGGCATAGTTTCTAGCTATATACCACGGGTGGGCAATGTTTACTGTCCAGGTTATCTAATGTAACCATACTTTTCCAGAAGAGGATGATGGAGGTCCCCTTTCTGAGAAAAGGTATTTTAGAACAAAAAGTCACATATCCATTGAGTTTTTGTCATTCATTCACTGTATTTGTAGACTTCTCTAGGTACTCACAGAGGAAAATATATCAATCCTGTATTGCTGGTATTAATTTGCATTTGTTTGCTTTATTTGAGATGAAATTTTACAGCAAGTGGCCTCCTTAGCACCATATATCCCCACATTTAATGAAATAAGCAAAGCATCCGAACCGACTACAAAGAACGTCATGAAATCAAGTAAGTATATAATTTTAAACCGTTAAGTGCATGAAATTCTAAAGGCTTATTTATTGTATTAAATGTACATTTTAGCATTCTTTAACCTTTTGGGGTAAAACCAAATTGAGATGTAGAAGAAAGAAATGTCCAAAATCCTTCATATTACCTGTCACCAACTATGAAAGTCTGTGGTCTAAAGTGTAAACATCCCTCTATTTGGGGTGATCCCCGAAGTGCATGAGTCAAGCTTGTTCTCACACTCTGGATGTTGTTCAGAGGACAAGACCCAGCTTTACAAGTGGGGTAAGCATTTCTAGTTAGGCTCTGGAAGGATAATAACTTCTACCCAACAGCACTTGATAGTTCAGTGTTTATATGTGCCCTGGTCACTGACAGTGATCAGGAAATCCCAGCCTTCCCACATCACCCCCTCTTGTGAGCATGAGCCTCTGCAGAATATCTGCGTGGATAAGCAGAGTAGACATCTCCTTTTGCACTGTTGCTCAAAGGCCAAAGCAGAGAGGAAGAAGCTCTTTCAGAAAGAAGTCCACATATGCATAAAACCTGCAAGTGAGCTACAACATACACACAATGACAGGAAAATGCTTTCAGGTGGACAATATATGCATTAGAAGGAAAATTGATAAAGAAAACTTAGTTATCAGGATAAGACTGTCAATGAATGAGTTGTATTACTAGCTACCATTGTGAATGCATTTTAAAAAACTTTAGTATTAAGATAAAACCTGGGAAAGTGGATGTGGCTCAACCAGTTGAGTGCCCGCCTACTGTATGAGAGGTCCCAGGTTCAGGTCCTGATGCCTCCTAAAGAAGACAAGCAGATGCCGCACCCGCCACACAGAGCTAGATGCTGCACCTGCTGCGACGAGAAGATGCCACAAGCCAGCAGATGCTGCAGCCTGTGGGGAGAGGATGTGGCTCAGGCCGTTGGGCACTCGCCTCCCATGAAGGAGGTCCCAGCTTTGGTTCCCTGTGCCTCCTGGAGAAGGCGCTCAAACAATGAGTGGACAGATGAGAGAACATCTGGGGGAGGGGGGAATTAAAAAAAAAAAAAAAGTAAATAAATTAAAAAAAAAAAAGAAGATAAAACCTGAAGAATATTTTGACTTGGCACAATAGTGGGGTCGAAAGTTTAAAGATTGCTTCCTCCCCCAGGTAAGTGAATGACCTGGAAAAAGAGATTGGAAATAACGAGCTGCTACACCTGCACTTCCAACAGGCACAGGAGCGCCACCTGGTGGGGATGCGCCGGGCCTTCAGCGCTTGTCAGCGCAGTCCGCTGGCTGGTGCCCAGCCCCCGCTGTGGAAAGGGCAGTGCTGCAGAAATGCTGCCCGTATTTGGTAGAAGCTGGCCCGGGGTGGGGCAGACAGAAGAAACCTTGTCCTCCAAAAGATGGGGTTAGAAGTCAAAGCTGTTCTGGAGGCTCCCTGAGGGAGCCGCGTGGGTGCTGCCTCAGGTTTGGCGCTCCTAGCAGCAATCTTCTGGTCTCCCACCACCATCTGAAGGTCATGAAGAGCCAGGGCAGGTCTTTTTTTTTTTTTTCCCCTGCTTCGCTTTTTTCCTT
The DNA here is from genome assembly GCA_026826555.1 of Tolypeutes matacus. Lineage (NCBI taxonomy): Eukaryota > Metazoa > Chordata > Mammalia > Cingulata > Chlamyphoridae > Tolypeutes > Tolypeutes matacus. Next base: position 70,264 of record JAKSZT010032066.1, on the reverse strand, counting down.
TTGCATGTGTGTGTGTATTTCTTGGTCTGGCGGATCCCTGGCGGACGAGCGTGGACTCTAGCCTTGGTTTCGGAGCTCTTGGCAGCAGCAGCACCTGGCTTTCCACTGGCACCTGCCGAGAAGCTTGGAGAGGTGTTGCACCTTGATGTGGTGGGGGGTGTTTTGTTTGTTAGTATTTTCTTACTTTCCAGATCTCTTTTTTCTTTTTTCCCTCTTTTTCTTGTTCCGACAGACTGAGGAGATGGAGAAATAGATGTCCAGAGTGACCACAATAAAATACTCAGAATGTCCAGTTCTCAACAAAAAATTACAAAGCATACAAGGTGTTTTCGTTTGCTGCAAGCGGCTGGAGCAATACACCAGAGATGAATTGGCTTTTATGGTGGGGGTTTAACAGGTTAAAAGCTTAGTTAGGAGGCTGTGAAAGTGTCCAGTCTGAGGCATCATCAGAAATGCTTTTTCACAGAGCTGCAGCTGTGGGCAGTCAGCACTTCACGGTGTCAGCTCGCCTCTCCCCTCTCCTCTGTGCCTCATGGTTTTTGGCCTCTGGCACAGTGGCTTCTTTGGGTCCTGGGGCCTTCTCTGTCAGCTTCTGGGTTCCTCTCTGTCTCTGCAGCCTCTTTCTGTGTCTGTGGCTTTTTATGCTTCTGTTTAGAGAGGATTAAGACCTACCTTGGTTCATGCTTTACTGAACTGATCTAATCAAAAGGAAAGTCCGTTAATTGAATCTAATCAAAAGGTCCCATCTACAGTAGGTTTACATGTACAGGAATGGATTATCTTTAAGAACAGCTAAGGATATGACAGAGATTTCCTTGAATGCCAAGAGCTAACAACAACAAAAACGAAACCAAGGCAAACAACGTCTTTCACAGTCTACAGATTGGCTGTGTTGGTTTTTGCTCTCCTGATAAGAAGACTCCACTGAGGCAACAGTGCAGGATCCTCTGAGTCTTTTCTAAGCATGTGTTTGCCCTGGGCATGTATTTATGGCCTTAGGGATTCCCTTGTTTATAGGGATCTGAATGCCCCCTCTTCTCCCTATGAAATATATTTTACCCCAATCCCACATGCTCTCTTTTATATCTTAAAGGCTGGGGTCCACAAAAGACCTAAACCAGCACACAAGGAGACAGATAAGTATGGCCCAAACATAGGGAAAAAACTGAAATGACAAACATTATCCTGAAAGAAGCCTACTTACTGGCATTACTAATTAAAGATCACATATCAACTCTCTCAAGATCAATGGACTAAAGGAAATCATGGACAAAGAACCAAAGGAAATCAGGAAAACAATGTTTGACCAAAATGAGAAATTAATAATGAGATAGAAATTATAAAGAGAAACCAAACAGAAATCATGGAGCTGAAAAGTACGATCAACTAGGCTTAGTGGAAACAGAGTTTATGTATGGAGTGATGGAAAAGTTTTTGCAGTAGATGGTGGTGATGGTAGCACAATGTTTTGAATGTAATTAAAAACACTTAATTGTATACTTGAGAGTGGTTAAAATAGGAAATGTTAATTTGTATATATGTTAATCACAATAAAATAATTTTAAGTACCGTAATTAAAATAAGAAAATCAATGGGGGGGGGAGGGGGGCATTTAGCAGCAGAGTGGAGAGTGCAGAAGAAAGGATCAGTGAACTTGAAGATAAGATAATTCAAATTATTCCATCTGAGGAACATAAAACAGGAAAAAAATAAAAATAAATAAAATCACAGTCTTCCCAGAAGGAGGAGAGAGAGAAAGGGACAGAAAAAAATAGCTGAAGAAATAATGACCCCACACTCCCCAAATCTGATGAAAGATATAAATTTACAAACTCAAGAAGCTCATCAAATTATAAGCAGGATAATCTAGAAAAGATCCATACTGAGGCACATCATAGTTTAATCGTCAAAACCCAAGGACAAAAATTTTTGACTACAGTGAGGGAAGTGCTGTGCTGTGTACAAGGATCTCTAATAAGACCAACATCTGATTTGTCATTAGAAATCATGGAGGCCAGAAAGCAGGGGGTGATATATTTAAAGTGCTGAAAGAAGAAAATGTCAACCAAGAATAAATGATATGGCAAATTGTCTTTCAGATATGAAGTAGAAATTAAGATATGTCTGGATAAACTAAAGCTGAGGAAGTTCATTAACACTCGACCTGCCTGACAAGAAATGCTGAGGCAGTACTTCATGTTGACTGGAAAGTCCCTAGCCAGTAACTTGTAGATGTATGTAGACTGCCAGTGTAGGTAACTTATGTGGATAAACATAAATACCAGTTTTATTGCATTTTGTAATGCTGTATTTTTCTTCTTATGTGGCTTAAAATTCAAATGCATAAACAACTTTCAGGAACTTTCATTATTGGCCACACAACATATAAAGATGTGATTTGTGACAAGAAAGATACATGGGTAGGGATGGAATAATATGGGAACACTGTGTATTAAACTGTTGAAGAAGGAATTAATACAAACTGAATTTTTATATGCTTAGGATGTTAAATGTAATGTCTGTTATAACCATGAGGAAATATCTAAAAAATCTACATAAAAGGAAATGAGAAGTGATTCAAAGTAGCTCATTACAAATGATCATCTAAACATAAAGGAAAGCGGCAATGGAGGAAAGGAGGGACATTAAAGCCATGATACGTACAAAAAACAGTGACCAAAATGCAGAACATGTCCTGCCTTATCAGCAATTATCTTAAATATCAATGCGGGAAGCGGCTGTGGCTCAATCAGTAGGGCTCCCGTTTACCATATGGGAGGCCCCGGGTTCGGTTCCCGGGGGCCTCCTGGTGAAGGCAGGCCCGCCCGCACGGCGTGGTTGGCTGACCCGGTGAGCACAAGCAGCAAGGGGGGGATAAATGAATAAATAAAGAAAATCTTAAAAAAAAAAAAAATATATATATATATATATATCTCAATGGATTACACTCTCCAATCAAAAGGCAGAAATTTCCAGAATGCGTAAAGTAATATGATCCAATACAATGCTGCTTCCAAGTGACACATCTTAGTTCCAAAGTAATAAGTAGTTGAAAGTGAAAGGGTGAAAAAAAATAATTGAGAGGACTCTTACTTCAAGACTTTAAATCATATTACTTAGTTACAGTGGTGAAACAGCATGGTACTGGCATAAAGATAGACACATAGACCAGTGGAGCTGAACTGATGGTTCAGAAAGAGACCCTCACAACTACGATCAAGTGATTTTTTTTTTTTTTTTTAAAGATTTTATTTATTTATTCATTTATCCCCCCCCTGCTGCCTGCGCTCGCTGGGCCAGCCAACCACGCCGTGCGGGCAGGCCCACCCTCACCAGGAGGCCCCGGGAACCGAACCCGGGGCCTCCCATATGGTAAATGGGAGCCCCACTGATTGAGCCACAGCCGCTTCCCAATGATCAAGTGATTTTTGACAAGGCTGTCAAACTCACCCAGCTGGGGCAGAACAGTCTATTCGACAAATGGTGCTGGGAGAACTGGATAGCCATAGCCAAAAGAAAGAAAGAGGACCCCCATCTTATATCTTACACAAAAATTAATTCAAAGTGGACCAAAGACCTAAATATAAAAGCTAGAACCATAAAGCTCCTAGAAGAAAATGTAGGGAAACATCTTCAAGACCTGATGGTAGGTGGTGAATTCTTAAACCTTACACTGAAAGCACAAGCAATGAAAACAAACATGGATAAATAGGACCTCCTCAAACTTAAACACTTTTGTGATTCAAAGGACATCTTTAAGAAGGTGAAAAGGCAGCACACTCAATGGGAGAAAATATTTGGAAATCATATATTTGATAAGGGTTTGATTTCAATTCTATTTAAAGAGATCATACAACTCAATAAAAGAGCAAGCAATCCAATTATAAAATGGACAAAAGACTTAGACATTTCTCCAAAGTGGAAATACAAATGGCCAAAAGGCACATGAAAAAATGAGATATCATCTCACAATGCATAGAATGGCCGTTATTAAAAAAAAAAACAGAAAACACTAAGGACTGGAGAGGATGTGGAGAAATAGGAACACTCCTTCACTGTTGGTGGGATTGTAAAATGGTGCAGTCTTTGTGGAAGACAGTTTGGTAATTCCTCAGGAAGCTAAATATAGAACTGCCATATGATCCAGCAATTCCTCTACTAGGAATATATCCAGAAGAACCAAAAACTGTGATGCGAACAGACATCTGCACACCGATGTTCATAGTGATGTTATTCACAGTTGCCAAAAGATGGAAACAACCCAAGTGTCCATCAGCTGATGAATGGATAAACAAAATGTGGAATATATATACAATGGAATACTATGCTGCAGTAAGAAGAAATGAAATTGGGACACATATGATAACATGGATGAATCTTGAATACATTATGCTAAGTGAACTAAAATGAACTAAATACAAAGAATAAATGCATGGAGTTAAAACTTAGAGTATAGGTTATTAGGAAAGAAGAGGAGGGCAGAGAAGGGATACTGATGCTTAATGTATGTAGAAGTTTTAATTAGCTTGACTGTAAAAGTGTAAAAATGAATAGTGTTGATGGTAACATTATAGTGAATAGAACTAATGCAGCTGGTTTATAAATGGGATTGTGGCTGAAAAGGGTAGTCTAGGGATGTAAATGTCAGTTGAAAGAAAGCTAGAGAATAACATAATGAACCCAGCGGTGAATGAGAATTGTGGTTAATACTACAAATACAAGAATGTCCTTCTACAAACTAGAACAAATGTACATCACTATTACAAGGTGGTAAGAATGTGGAGAAGCATGGGAAAAATACAATTAATGTAGCCTATGGACTATAGTTAACAGCAATACTGTGATATTATTGTATCAATGCCAAAGATGGACTGTGTTAATAATAGGGGGATATGGAGAAAATATACCAAATAAATGCATAGACCATAATTAGTGGTAATAGTCTATGATATTATCTCATAATCTGTAACAAATGCTCTACAACAATGTAGTGTGTTGGTGGAGGGGTGTTGTATGGGAATTCTACACATGCACATGATTGTTTTGTAAGTTCACAACTTCTCTAATAAAAATATATTAAAAAGGAGAGTGGGGAGGTGGCTGTGGCTCAGTCGGTGGGGCTCCCGTTTGCCATGTGGGGGGCCCCCGGGTTCGGTTCCCGGGGCCTCCTGGTGGGGGCGGGTCCGCCTGCGCGCGCAGCGTGGTTGGCTGACCCGGAGAACGCAGGCGGCGGGGGGGGGGGGGTGGTGGGGGGGGGTGGGATAAAAAAAAAAAAAAATTTTAAAAAAAAAAAAAAGGAGAGTGGATGTAGCTCAGTGGTTTGAGCACCTGCTTCCCATGTAGAGGTCCCAAGTTCAATTCCCGGTACCGCCTAAAAAAAAAAAACAAAAACAACCCCCAAAATATATTAAAAAATTATTTGAGACAAATAATAACCAAAAGACGGCTGGGATGGGCTATACTAATATCTGTCAAAACAGACTAAGTAAAAAACTATACTAGAGGCAAACAAAACCAGTATATACTGAGAAAAGGTTTAATTCAATAAAAAGATATATCAGTTATAAACATATGCACCTAACAACACATCAATGAGGCATACATTAACAATAACAGCTGGGAACTTCAATATACTACTTTCAATAATGGCTAGAACAGGTAGACAGAAGATTACCAAGGAATTAGAGCCCTTGAGCAATACTATAAAGCAACTAGATCTAACAGATGTATAGAACACTTTACCCAACAACAGCAAAATACAAATTATTCTCAAGTGCACATGGAACATTCTCCAGGATAGGTGAAAATGTAGGGCACAAACTATTCTCTATAAAATATTTTGAAATCTTATCTGACCACAATGGAATGAAGTTAGAAATCAATAACAAAAGGGAAACTAGAAAATGTACAAATATATGGAAATTGAACATCCTACTCTGAAACAACCATTGGGCTAAAGAAGTCACAGGAGAAATTAGAAAAATGCTTTGAAATGAATAGAAATGAAAACCCAATAAAATACACATGGAATACAGTGAAGGCAATGCATCTTAGGAAATTTATAGCTATGAATACTGATATTAAAAGAGAAGGAAGGGGAAGCGGCCGTGGCTCAATTGGTTGGGCTCCTGTTTACCATATGGGAGGCCCTGGGTTCGATTTCCGGGGCCTCCTGGTGAAGGTAGGCCGGCCAGCGTGGTGCGGTGAGCCGAAACAGCAAGATGACTCAACAGGGGGAGACAAGCAGACACAGAAAAACACAAAAAAAGCAAATGGACACAGCAAGCACAAGCAGCAAGGGGGGTGGGGATAAATAAATAAAAATAAATCTTAAAAAAAAAAAAAAAAAAAGAGAAGGAAGATCTCAAATCGTTAACCTAATTTCCATTCTTGAGAAACTAGAAAAAGAAGTGTAAACTAAACTGAACATTAGCAAAGGAAGGAAATAATTAATATTAAAGCAGTGAAAAATGAAATAGAGATTTAAAAAATTGAGAGATCATCATTAAAAGTTGGTCCTTTCAAAAACTCAAAAAATTGACAAACCTTTAGTCAGACTGACAAAGAAAGCAAGAGAAAAGATGCAAATAAATATGATAAAAAATGAAAATGGTGACATCACTACTGAGATTACAGAAATGAAAATGATTATTAGAGTATACTATGAACAGTTGTACCCCAACCAATTAGATACTCTGGCTAAAATGAAATCCTCCTAGGAACACATAAACTACCTAAACTGACTCAGGAAGAGTTAGAAAATCTCAATAGACCTTTAACAAGTAAAGAGATTAAATCCTCACAATGAAGACTCCTCGACAGATGGCTATTCCATTCTACAAGTTATGTAAAGAAGAATTAACACCAAATTTCTCAAGCTCTTCCGGACAATTCAAGAGGAGGGAGCACTTCTTAATTCCTTCCATGAGGCCAGCATTACCCAGATAACAATGCCTGATAAAGACATCACAAGAAGAGAATATTACAGCACAATTTTTCCTTATGAATAAAATGCAGAAATCCTTGACAAATGCCAGAGAACTAAATCCAAAAGCATATTAAGCAGAAATACACCATAATCAAGAGGAATTTATCCCAGGTATTCAAGGATGGTTCAACACGAAATTCAATCAAGGTTACATAAATAGAACAAGTGAAAAACCCCACATGATAATCTCAATAGATGCACAAAAGGCATTTGATGAAACTTAACACCCTTTCTTGGTAAAAACACGCAGAAAACAAAGAATGGAAAGGAAATTTCTCAACATGACAAAGGCCCTTTTTGAAAAACCCACAGCTAACATCAAGCTCAATAAGATCATAAGATCAGGAACAAGAACACGTAAAACAGCCTTTATAAAAGGGCACTGAGAACAAATACACAATTAGTGCAACGTGCTGATACCTTTCTGTGGCTCAGGAAAGCAAACCTCAAAGGGAAAGTAATACTGCCGATATTTACGTAAAGCTAGGAAACTGGAAAAGTTTAAAGGGAATGAGTAAACAGTATTTTTAAAAAAATGAAACCACGAGAAACTAACAAATGTCTAATAAACAAAGAGTTTTTTGAACTTATCACATCTCTTAACATTCATTTCTAACTCCATGTTATCTACCATTTTTGTGAGACAGTTTGTGGGAAGTCTTAAGATGGAGTCAGAATGACAACGGGCAGGAATTATATTAAACACTATGAGATCTGGGTCTAAATATCTTGCCATATATCATTAGGGGGACAATGTTTATTGCCCAGAATATCTAGTGAGTCACAATTTTTCAGAAATGATTCAGGTAGGTGGAGCTCCCCTGCCTGAGACCATATTTTAGATCATAAAGTCACATGTCCATTGAGTTTGTGTCATTCATTCACTGTATTCATAGACTTTTCTAGGTCCTTGCAGAGCAAAATATCTCAGCCCTGCATTGCTGATATTAACACACCTTTGTTACTTTACTTGAGATGAAGTTCTACAGCAAGTGCTCTCCAGAGTTCTGTATAATGATTCATTGGATGAAACTGGAAGCACAACAGTCAGATCCACGACAAAGCATGTCATGAAACAAAGCAAGTATACGTTGTTAAACTTCTAAGTACCCATATTTTTAAAGGCCTATTTATTGTATTAAATGTCCTACACCATCATTTCAGCATCCCTTAACCTTCTAGGGTAAAACCTAAGTGAGATATAAAAGAAAGAAATGTCCCAAATCCTCCATATAACCTTCCATCATCTGCTGAAGTTTATAGTCTATGTAAATATCTCTGTGTTTGGGGTGATCCCTGAAGTGCTTGTGTCAGGCAGGTTCTCATGCCCTGGTCGATGTTCAGAGGACAAGATCTAACTCCGCAAGTGGGGTCCTCTGTTCCTGGTTCCTCAACCCTGATTAGGGTAATGACTTTCCACTCAGCAGCACATGGCAGTTTCCCCATCATGGTAGGGCTCAGGAATGCCCAGCCTTCCCACACGTCCCCCCGTCACCCCATCCTGCAGGAATCTGCCTCTGTGAAATATTTGTATAGAGGAGCAGAGCAAACATCTCCTTTTGTGCTGCTGCTCAAAGGCCAAAATAGAGATGAAGAAGTTGGCCACATCTGCATAAATCATGTCAGTGAACCCCCAAATCCACAAAATTATAAACTGAAAAGGGACACTTATTTATCAGGATAAGAAAGGTATTTGTGCAAATTTAAAATATAAGGCTATTGGGAAGCGGCTGTGGCTCAATCAGTAGGGCTCCCGTTTACCATATGGGAGGCCCCGGGTTCGATTCCCGGGGCCTCCTGGTGAAGGCAAGCCCGCCCGCACGACGTGGTTAGCTGACCCAGCGAGCACAGGCAGCAAGGGGGGGATAAATGAATAAATAAATAAAATAAAAAAATAAAATAAAATATAAGGCTATAAGTAAGCACATTTTTATGACCAACTGCCATTGCCAATGCATTTTATAAACCACATGATAAAGATAAACATGATATTTTACTAAATAATCCCAAGGGCTGTCTTAGTTTTCCAGGGCTGCTATAACATTTCCTATAAACTGCTTAGCTTAACCAACAGGAAGTTATTGCCTTGCAGTTGTGGAGAAAGAAGTCTAAAATCAAGGTGCTGGCTGGCCATGATTTCTCTGAAATCGGTAGCTTTCTGATTGTGGCTTGTGGCAGTCAATTTCTGCCGCTGTCACATGGCAACCTGTCTCCTTCAGTCTCTTTCGGAGGCTCCCATTTTCATGTGCATATTTTCTTTCCTTCTGAGGTCTCTGGTCTGTCTGGATTAAGGCCAACCATGGTCTTATTTAACATCACCTTAGCAGGATATCTGGAGATTCTGTTTACAAACGAGGTCACACCTGGTGGTCTAGGGGTTAGAACTAGATGCTCTTGTAGGAGACAGGATTCCGTCCACAGTCGCTTTGTCCTGCATAACATTTATTTTCATACTCAGTTTTTGACACGGTATAACAAATGCTTTTTTTTTTTTATTTTTTAGCAAAGTGCTTTTATGATTAAATGTTTTTATTCCTAATGATTCACCAATGTCTCGGTGACAGAGAACTGCCCTATTGTCATTTATTGGATCAAAGTAATCATACTTTAAATCATTGGTCATACATCATACAATCCTTTCTATCAATTTTCGTATATAGTGTATGGCTGTCACGAGCACAGATTCCTCCATTGCTAGGCAGATTGCCTGGCAGTAACCCATGTGAATATCAGCTTTGTCACTGGTTTTGTGTCAGAAGTTCACATCCTTGAAAACACTTGTGAACGCTCTGTGACACCCTGTATAGGAAGGTGCTGTGGCCCTGCCAACCCATTCATTAGGGGGTAGGTTCTCTTTCCTGGTTGGTTTACCTGTACCTCTGTGGGGCTGGGACAAAGTCCTGGCCCTGACCATACATCAAGATAATAGGTCAGGACAATGAACATCATAACCTTCAAGAGAAGCCTGAAAAATATAGCACAAACTCTCCACAGGACGAAAGGATGCTTTGGTCGTTAGCTCAATTGATTCCTATCCATGAGTCAATTGTGTTATGTCTTGAAATCAGTTCATGAGCTTATGGAAGGCTGTTGACCCAGTCCATTTTCCTTCGCTCTTCCATTTTTCCATCAGTAAATTATAAAATTAGAAATTCCTTTTGCTTAAGGAAATGTTCAAATAGGGATATATAAAAGGCCATCTGAGCATCCTACAAAAAATAGACCCAGAATATGGAGGACTGTGGAGCATATGATAGCATTTTTCCTGTTCTGCAAAACAAGAAAGCAGCATATTTCAGTGTCACTCTTTATTGGATTATTCCTTCAGATGGGCAACTTTCACTTAAACAGACCTGAAATGAATGTCATCTTCCTTTACTCCTCTCCTGACAACAAGCTTAACTATCTCTGATACCAGTTTATTTTACTGCAGTTCTTAATAGATATTAGCAATAAGCAATGAGGGTAGAGCCCTTTAGGGTTTACACATCAAGTCAACAAATTTTCTCTCCCCTTATCCTCACATGCATCCATTTTATGAGATGGCACTTCCCCCCCCCCCCCCCCCCAGTGTCCAGGTGAGAAAACCAAGTCTCACAGAACTTTATTACTTACGATCACAGGACACTCAAGTGGACTGGAACCCCAAGCCCTGCATTCCCCCAGAGCAAGCATATTGCTTAATTTTCCTCTCCAAATACCATGCAAAGTTGCACTGATTAAGAGAAGACTTCTGGTCTACCAAGATGGCAATGTGATACTACAGGGCTTTGTTTTCCCACATAATCTTTGAACAAATAGCTGAAACGGGGTTGCTTTCTTCCTCGGAGCTTTGGAGAACAGTTAATGGGTTACAGTAACTTCACAAATGATGAATCAAGATAAAGGCAACTTAAAAACTGTAGGAAAATCTCATGGAGCCCTTGCTGGCCCTGCCACCACCTGCTCTCTGACTAGGTCTAGGGTTCCATTCTTGAAAGAGCAGAGTAACCCCTCTGGACATCCCATGGTTCACATATGTCTGTGCCTGTTTATTTGGTGGCAGCCTGGAAGACTGAAGCAAGACCATCTTTTCTGGCTCATCAGCCCAGAACTTACCCTATATGCAGCAGTACCTTGTGGACAGCTAAATCAGAGTAAGAAATAATCAGTGAAATAGCCTGGTACAAAATATTGCAGCTTTTAAGACATAACACAGAACATGTAGGATTGGGGTAAAATATAGTTCATAGAGAAAAGAGGGGGCATTCAGATCCCTATAAACAAGGGAATTCCTAAGGCAATGAGCACATGCCCAGGACAAACACATGCTTAGAAAAGACATAGAGGATCCTGCACAATTGCCTCAGTTTAGTCTTCTTACTAGGAGAGCAACAACCGACACAGCCAATCTGTAGACTGTGAAAAATGTTTTTTGCCTTGGTTTATTTTTTGTTGTTGTTAGCTCCTGGCATTCAAGGAAATCACTGTCATATCACTAGCTAGATGCACATTTAAGGAACAGAGAGTAAGGGACTAATTCCAGATTTAACACATTGAAATATTACAATATATAGTGTGTAACAAAATATTACAAGACAAACAAGTAAACAGAAAATGATGGTCCATCCAAAGGAATAAGATAAAAAACCATCCACAAAACACCAAATATTTAATATTCTAGGTAAAGACTTTATGAAAACAATCTTAAAACATGGATAAATAACTAAAAGATATTAGGAAAACAATATATGGACACAATGAAAATCTCAACCAATAGAAAGTATAAAAAGGAACCAAACAGAAATACTGGATCTAATGACCACCATAATTTATATTAAAAATTCCCTAGAGGGGCTGAACAGCAGATTGGATATGGCAGATGAAAGTATCGGTAAACTTGAAGATGAGATAATTGTAAATTATTCATATTGAGGATTAGAATGAAGAAATCTGTGTGACACCATCATCCATATCAATAAACACATTATAGGAATCCCAGAAGAAGAAGGAGAATAGGATTAGAAGGAATATTCCAAGAATTAATAGCCAAAAAGTTTCCAAATTTAATTAAAGACTTGACTATATACATCCAATATGCTCAACAACCCCCAAACAGGATAAACTTGTAGAGAACCCATGCCCAGACATGTAATAACCAAACTGTTGAATGCCACAAATAAGAGAGTTCTGAAAAACTGCAAGAAAAAAGCAATGTGTTATGTACAAAGGAGTCCCAATAAGATTAAATGCAAATTTCTTTCAAAATTAGGAAGAGAGCAATACATTCCCAGATTAAAAACAAAAAACTATGAACAAAACTGAGGTAGTTCATTATCACTAGACATGCCCTACAGGCAATGCCAAAAGGAGTTCTTCAGACTTAAAGAAAAGGACCAGAGACAGTGATGAAAGTGACATAATAAAATAGAGAATTCTTGTACAGGTAACCATATGTGTAATTATAAATGCCAGTATTATTGGAGTGTTTTGATATGTAAACCTACTTTTACTTCTTCCAGGTTTTAAAATGTAAATGAATAAAAAGGAAAGATATATGAATGATTTTGGACATAGAAGGTATAAAGGTATAATTTGTTAAAAAGTACAAGAAAATGTGGGAAGACAGAGGAGCATAGGAAAAATGTTTTTGTATGCTATATATAATTAAGTTGGTATCATATCAAATGTGATTGGTATAGATTTAAGATGTTAAATTTAACCCCCATGATAACTACATAGAAAATATCTAAAACAAAATATAGAAGGAAATGAGAAGGGACTCAAAATGATATAGTACAAAAATCAAATAAATATGAAAGTAGGCATAAATGGAAGAATTGAACAAAAAATGTGTAAGACTTACAAAGACCAAATAACAAAATGGCAGTAAAAAGTCCTGCATTATCCATAGTTAGTTTGTTTATTTATTTATTTATTTATTTATTTAGGTACCAGGGCTGGGGATTGAACCCAGGACCTCATATGTGGGAAGCTGGCTCTCAACCACTGACCCACATTGGCTCCCCATCCATAGTTACTTTAAATACAAATGGATTAAACTCTCCAATCCAAAGGCAGAGATTGGCAGAATGGATTAAAAGGCATGGCCTATAGATTAAGAATATTTTTATTTTCTGGAGGAAGAGGTATCCACTGTAAAATTGTACCAAAGTACAAATGAAAGGAAGGTGTTCTGCAGTAGGGTAATACTACAACCATATAGATAAAATCACAAATATATAATTTGAGGTAGAGTAAGGTGTGGAAAAAAGCTTTTCTGTTAGTAGAATGCAAAGACCAACCTAAGTCACGTAATAAAATGCTTTTGCCAACCTGTAAAAAAAAAAAAAAAAAAAAAAGGCATGGCTTATGTAAATGCTGTTTATAAGAGACTCACTTTGAATTAAAAAACACGTTGAAAGCAAAAGATTTGAAAAAAACATTCCATGTGAATAGTAACCAAATAGAACTGGGATAGCTATTACTAATGTCAAATAAAATAGAATTTAAGGCAAAAACAGTTACAAGGAACAAAGAAGGTCACTATATACTCATAAGGGAGTCAATTCAACAAGAAGATATAAGAATTATAAATATGTTTGACCCTAATAGCAGAGCCAAAAAATATGAAGAAAAAAATTGATAGTTTTAAAGTGAGAAATAGATAGTTCAACATTAATAGTAGGAGGATTCTATATACCACCCTCAATCATGGATAGAACATCTAGACAGATGATTAATAAGGAAATAGAATACTGTAAACCAACTTGACCTAACAGACATACAGAACATTTCATCCAAAAGCAACAAAATACACATTCTTCTCTAGTGCACATGGTTCATTTTCCAGGATAAATCATATGTTAGGTCACAAAACAAATCTCAATAAATTTAAAAAATTTTGAAACCATACAAGATATTGTTTCGAACCACAATGGAATGAAGCTAGAAATCAATAATAGAGGAGAACTGGAAAATTCACAAATTTGTGTGAATTAAACAAATTATTCTTAACTAATGTGTCAAAGAAGAAATCACAAGAAAATTAGGAAATATTTTGGGGCTAATGAAAACACAACATAACAAAACATGGGATGCAGAAAAGGCAGGCTGAGAGGATAATTTATAGCTCTAAATGCTTACATTAAAAAAGAAGAGGGGAGAGGGTGTAGCTCAGTGGTTGAGTGCCTGCTTCCTAGGTATGAGGTCACAGGTTCAATACCTGGTACCTCTGAAGGAGGTGGAGGAGGAGGAGGGGGAGGGGAGCAGGGAGGAAGAGGAAGAAGAGGAGGAGGAAAGATCTCAAGTTGGAAAGAAGTAAAACTTTCACATGAGGATGACATGATCATATATATAGGAAATCCCCAGTAAAGTTACTAGAGCTAATAAACAGATTAAGCATAGTGGCAGGGTACACGATCAACACACAAATATCAGTAGTGTTTTTGGAAGATTAAATAGTGTAAAGACTTCATTTCTACCCAAAGCAATTTACAGATTCAATGCAATTCCAATCATAATTCCAACAACCTTCTTTGCAGGAATGGGAAAGCCAATCAAATTTATATAGAAGGGTAAGGTGCCCAAATAGCCAAAGTCATCTTAAAAAGAAGAACAAAGTTGGAGGACTTCACACTCGGCAATTTATTTTAATCCTTCTTACAAAGCAACAGTAATCAAAACAGTATGAAATTGGCACAAGGTTAGACATTTAGACCAATAGAATTGAATTGCGAGTGAGAAATAACCCCTCACATCCATGGGCAACTGAATTTTGACAAGTGTGCCAAGTCCACTCAATGGATAAAGAATAGCCTCTTCCACAAATTGTGGTGGAATGAAGTTGGACCCCTAACTCACACCATTTACAAATATTAACTTAAAATGAATTAAAGACCTAAACATTAGAATCAAAACTATAAAAGTCCTAGAAGAAAACATAGGGAAGCATCTTCAGGACCTTGTGTTAGGCAATGGTTTCTTAGACTGTACACCAAAAGCACCAGCAATGAAAGAAAAAAATAATTAAATGGAATTTCATCAAAATTAAAAACTTTTGTGCATCAAAGGGCTTCATCATGAAAATAAAAAGACAACCTACAGAATGGGGAAAATATTTGGACACCACATATGCTTTAAGGTTTAATATCCAGTGTTTATAAAGAATTCCTATAATTCAACAACAAAAAGACAATCCAGTTAAAAACTGGGCAAAACTGAATCTACACTTCTCCAAGGATGATATACAAATGGCCATTAAGCACATGAAAAGATGCTCAACATCATTAGCCATTAGGGAAATAGAAATCAAGCCCAAAATGAGATACCATTTCACTCCCACTAGAATGGCTACAATTAAAAACAGAGAAAATTGCAAGTGTTGGAGAGGATGTGAAGAAAGAGGAATATCTGTTCATTGTTTGTAGGAATGTAAAGTGGTACAGCCACTGTGGAAAACAGTTTGGCAGTTCCTCAAAAAGTTAAGTATATAACTACCATATGACTCGATGATCCAACTTCAAGGTATATACACAAAAGAATTGAAACAGGGATTTGAACAGATATTTGCACACTAATAGTCATAGTGGCATTATTCATAATTGCTGAAGGATGGAAACAACCCACACGTCCATCAACCAATGAATGGATAAACAAAATGTAGTATATCCTTACAATGGAATATTATTCCGCTGTAACAAGGATTGAAGTTCTGGTATATGCTACAACATGGATGACCTTTGAAGATAACAAACATGTTGAGTGATATAAGTCAGACACAAAAGGGCAAATATTGTATGATATAATTTATATAAAATAATTTGAATATGCAAAATCATAGAGTCAGAAACTAGAATACAGGATACCAAGGTCTGGGGTAGGATTGGGGAATAGGGAGTTAACGGGAAATTGACATGTTGTTTCTGTTTGGTGTGATAGAAATATTTTGGTAATGATTAACGTGATAGCACAACATTGTCGATGCAATTAACACCACCTTAAAGTAATCAAAATGGGAAATATTACCTTGTATGTATGTTACCTGAAAAAAAATTTAAAAACCCATAGAGGGAGCAGATGTGGCTCAAATGGTTGAGCACCTGCTTCCCACATGGGAGGTCCTGGGTTTGGTCTCCAGTGCCTCCTAAAAACAAACAAACAAAAAACAAACACAAGCAAACAAACAAAGAAAACCAACTCAGGGGAGCAGATGTGGCTCAGTAGTTGAGCACCGCCTTCCCACATACGAGGTCCAGGGTTCAATCCTCAGCGCTGGTACCTCAAACAAAACAAAACAAAACAAAACAACAACAATAAAAAAACAAACCATAAAACTGTACAGTTCAAATAGTGGTGAACCCTAATGTTTACTAGGGACTATAGTTAATAGTATAGTTATAGTAATATTGTTTCATCAATTGTAAAAACATTACCAAACTAATGCAAACTGTTAACAGTGTGGAAAATTGAGTGTGTGTGTGTGTTATATAAGAACTCTTTGCTTTCATCATCATTTCTTTGTAAATCTAAAACTGCTCAAAAAAAAAATTTTTTTTTCCCAACAGTCTTCTTTGCAGAAATGGAAAAGCCAATAATCAAATTCATATGGAAGGGTAAGGGGCCCCAAATGGCCAAAACTATCTTGAAAGAGAAGAACACAGTTGTTGGACTCATTTCTGCCAACTTTAAACCTTATTACAAAGCTACAGTAATCAAGACAGTGTGGTATTGGCACAAGGACAGAATATAAACCAATGTAATTGAATTAAGAGTTCAGAAGTAAACTCTCACATTTCTGGGTAATTGATTTTAGATGAGTGCCAAGTCCAATCAATGGGGAAAGAAGAGTCTCTCCAACAAATGGTTGAGAAAACTGAGTATCCACATGCAAATGTATGAAAGTAGACCCCTACCTCATACCATATACAAACATTAACTCAAAATGGATTAAAGACCTAAATAGAGAACTATACTATAAATGTTCTAGAAGAAAATATTGGGCAACATCTTGAACCTTGTATTAGGTAATGGATTCTTAGACTTTATGTGAAAAATATGAGCAACAAAAGAAAACAATTGATAAATGGGACATCATAAAAATTAAAACTTTTGTATATTAAAGGGCATTTTCAAAAGAGTGAAAAGACAACAAACATACAGAGAGAAAATATCTGAAACCATATATCTGATAAAGTTTTAGTATCTAGAATATACAAAGAACTCCTATAAACAACAATAAGACAACACAATTAAAAATTGGCCAAAGGACATGGGTGGACAGTTGTCCGAAAAAGATATACAAATGACCGATAAGCACATAAAAAGATGCTCAAAGTTATTTGCCATTAGGGAAATACAAATCAAAACCACAATGAGGTATCATTTCATACTCACTAGAATGGGTGAATGGCTGCTATTTTAAAAATGTAAAATAAGTGTTGGCAGGTTGTAGATAAATAGGAACTGTTGTACATTGTTGGTGGGAATGCCAAATATTGAGCTGCTGTAGAAAACAATGGAATATGATTCAGCAGTAAAAAGCAATGAAGTGCTGATACATACTACAACATAAATGAACCTTGAAGGCATCCATGTTGTGTAAGGCAGACACAAAGGACAAATATTGTGTGATCTCACCTATATGAAATAATAAGATATGCAGATTCATAGAGTCAGAAATGAAAATACAGGTTACCTGGGGCTGGGATATGGGTGGGGAATGGGAGTTAATCGGCGCGGCAAACTGTCCCATGCAGGAGTGCTGGCCCGCACGGAGAGCTGGTGCAGCAAGATGATGCAACAAAAAGAGAGATGGGAGAGAGACAGTAAGAGACACAGCAGACCAGGAAACTGAAGTGGTGCAAGAGATTGAGCGCCTCTCTCCCACTCTGGAAGGTCCCAGGATCAGTTCCCGGTACCACCTAAAGAGAAGACAAGCAGACACAGAAGAACACACAGAGAGCAGACAGCGAGAGCAAAAACAATGAGGACTGGGGGGAATTAAAAAAAAAAAAAACTTCTAAAAAAATACTTAATTGGTATAGAGTTTCTCTTTGGGGTGATTGAACGGTTTTGGTAGTGGATTGGTGATGGTAGCACACTATTGTGCATGTAATTTACAAGAGTGAATTATATACTTGAAAATAGTAACAATGGGAAATTTTTAGGTTACATAAATTTAATGAGAATAAAAATTAAAAAAAACAGCCATAGAACTGTATGAAACAATGAGTGAACCGTAATGTAAACTAGGGAATATAATTAATAATATAATTACTTTATTTTATCAGTTGTAATTAAGGTACCACACTAATGCACAATGTTAATAATAGGGAAAACCGTGTGTGTGAGAAGGGCGGTGTATGTTTCTGTACTTCCTGTATGATGTTCTGTAAACCTACCGTTCCTTCAATTAAAAAAAAAAAAAAAAGAATAAGGAAGCTCATTGTATTAGAAGAGGCAGAAAAGTAGTGTCAATTCATAAAGGAATTTGCAGATCTCATAAAGATTGATCACAGTTTAACGTTTATTTTCCCATAGGTTATCCCCAGCCGGAGATCTTGGGAAATACTGAATCTGCATCAAGTTCAATTAAGCCAGCAAAAGACAATGCTAAATTATTTAGTAAGTAGCTTCCTCATGTCAAATATTTATGATTTTGAAGAGAATTGCATGCTTAATCAAGGTTGTCTCCAAGGTAACCTGTTCCTGGTGCTTTGAAGGAAAGAAAAGGGCTTTGTCTTGAGTATAGAATCAATACCACTAGTGTCAAATTCCCAAGAAAGAAGCCAAATCAGAGCCTGTAACTCTTGGAAGGAATCTTGCTCCCCAGCAACATGAGCATTACCAGAACTTCTTTTTTTTTTTTTTTTTTTTATAATTTTTAAAATTTTTAAAAAGATACTTAGATTACATAAATGTTACACAAAAAATATAGGGATTCCCATATGTCCCATTCCCCACACCTCCCACACCCTCCCATATAAACCATGTCCTTCATTAGTGTGGCACATTCATCACAATTGATAAACGCATCCTGGGGCTTTGCCACTGAGCATGGACCACAGTTCACATTGTAGACCACACTCTCTCCCACCCAATTCTGCAGGTTATGGGAAGATATAAAATGGCCTCTATCTGTCACTGCAATGCCATTCAGGACGATTCCCAAGTCCTGAAAAGTCCCCGTATTACACCTGTTGTTCCCTCACCCTGCCCCAGAGCCTCCAGTGGCCACTGCCTCCACGTCAATGTTGTCATTTCTTCCAGTGCTAGAATCACAATATGTCTGTAGTAGAATACCAGTAAGTCCACTCTAGTCCATAGTTCATTCCCCAATCCTGAGGATTCTGGGATGGTGATGTCAACTCCACCTCTAATTGAGAGGGGGCTTTGATCCCATACAGCCGATGGATGGGACTCTCTTGCTTGCAGTTGTAGGCTCTCTCATTTCCTTGGTTTGGTGGTTGTCCATCCTCACCTCCTTGTTAGTTGTCCTTGGTGAGTCCAATGAACTGGAGAGTAGGTGTTGCAACTCTGCTGAGGCTCAGGGCCCAGCTGGCACATGGATGTACACCTACCAACTCCAGCACCAAGTATAAGTTTAAATAGAAGGGACAGATGAGCCATGTGCAGGGAAGCCATAATGGAGTCCAACTCTTTCACTCTCAGGAGCACAATCTCCAAAGTAGGGCCCACTGGCAAGGCACCAAACTCCGGAGCTATCCACCCTGACCATAGGACCTTGATGTCTCCAGAGCCCTCAGGAGTCCCACTATTTGGGGTAGTGTCCACTTTGGCAGTCTATGAGATCCTGCTGAGACGTGCATAAGCATCACCTCTCTGATGACCTCCCGACTCACTCTGAAGTCTCTTAGCCATACAAACTCATTTGTCTTCACCTTTTCCCCCTTTTATTTGAGGTCTTTTTCCAGTTGCATTGCTAGTTGGTGCTTGGTAGTAATCCCTCAGTGCCAGGGAGGCACCAGAGCTTCTTAAACTCCTGACTGCCAGAGCCCTCAACCAGCTGAGTCCCGTCTGCCTGGACCAAGGTGCCCAGGAGATTTCTGTGCACCTTAGAGATGGTGAGGCTCTGATGCTCAGACAGACCTTCTACCAGGGTCTCAGCCCTAAAGGAGCAAGAGGATCCCCTGGGGGGATGGCCACAAGAAGGAACCCTGTTTCTGCCTCAGTGATGGAATTCCTGGTCTATAGCCAGGCCTTTGCATCAGGAGTTTTAAAGCTCCCACATGACTCCAGGGTGGGGACTCCCTGATGAAGTCAAAGCTCATTTAACATTTGAGAAGATCTAAGTCCCAGGGAAGTCCTCTTCAGCAGAGAGCTGAGCCTGAGAGGAAAGGCCCAGACCCACTGTTGTGTGCTCAAGAAACTGTCCAAATTCCAAAGAAATCTCTTCCATGGTGGCTTGATGTGGGTTCAGGAGTGGAGACTGAGGACCACCATTGGTCTAGAAAGAGCTGCAAGGGAGCGTGAGCCCTGATGCTTCTCTCTGGGTCAGGAGGTTTTTGGATGGGAGAGGATGGGATGACAGAGCACTGCTTGCCTGCTTGGATACAGGACATCTCTCTCCACGTGATATGGGCCCTTTTCTAGGAATTTTGGGTTTGCTTCTCTTCCGTAAAAGGTACCTCTGTAAATCTTTGAATGACTGATTGACGCATTTACAGATGACCAAGCTTGAATGAATGAATTGATCCCAAAGCTCCTGCAGCCCCCCTCCCCATGCTCTCAGGGGTTGCTATCTAGAATCACAGGATGTGTTCTTGTCCTTGCAGGTGACTCCAATATTTCTGAAACCCTCCCCACACAGGTGGGTATAGGTGTCCCTGCAGGTGCATACCTGGTTCAGGTTTAGGAGGCTCCCATGTCCCGAGGACCCGCTAACCTGCACAGGCCACCCCCAGTCGGCCTTGGCACTATGAGGTCAGCAGCTCAGTGCTGGGTTCTGTTTGAGTAGCATTTTCAGGACTTGTAGATCAACACGTTCATCAAGGAAGGGGCAGTGATGAGAACTCATCGTTTTTCTAGTGACTGTGATGGTTATATTTTTTGGAGTAATATGTCTCTAATTTCGGTACCTATTCCATTAAATGAGTAGATAAGCCATTGAAATTCAGAGCCTTTGAAAAAAGACTCAGAACAAATGCAAAATCAGTGCAATTTGTGATCATTTATTTCTGTGCCATTGTAAAGTAAACTTAAGGGAAAGTGAAACTGCTTTCCCTCAGAGAGGTAGAAACCCAAAACTTTAACAGGGAATGATTAATTCATATATTTAAAAATTTTGTAACCCTGAGAAAGTAGCAATGTTTTTCAAACAAAGCTTTTTTTACTCAAAATATGTTATGCTTCATTTTTACACCCCTCTCCCCCATTCTACCCTAGTTTTGCGGAAAAGATTGGGGAAAGTCTCAGAGATGTGGTCAGAATGACATAGGATCAGGTAGGAGAATTCTGAACCCAAATACTATGCATTTGGGGCAAAGTTTCTAGACATATATCATTATTGGGCAAGTGTTTACTGCCCACGATCTCTAGTACAACCATACTTTTTCAGAAATGATTTAGATAGGCAGATCTCCCCTTTCCAAGAGAAGGGATTTTAGATAAAAATGTCATATATCCATTAATTTGTGTCATTTATACACAAATACTCAAGGTACACAGCAAAACATATCAATCCTGCATTACTGGTAATAACATGCCTTTTTAAAATTTTTATTTTACTTGAGATGAAATTCCAAAGCTCGTGTTCTCCAAAGTTCCCTTCGATTCAACATTTGATGAAAAAAGCACAGAAGCCAAGTCAATTACAAAGAACATCATGAAACCAAGTAAGTATATATTTTTAAACCATTAAGTGTTCATATTGTAAAGGCCTATTTATTGAATTAAATGTACTACTCTATCACTTTAGCAATCTTTAAGCTTCTGAGGTAAAACCCAGTTGAGATGTAAAAGAAAGAAATATCTGTAGTCCTCCACATAATCTTCCATCAACTATTGAAGTTTATGGTCTAAAGTGTAAATGTCCCTGTATTTGGGGTGATCCCTGAGGTGCATGTGTCAGGCAAGTTTCCAAGCTTTGGATGCTAGGCAGAGGACAAGAATCAACTGTGCAAATGGGTTTCAGCATTCCTGGTAACACAAGCTTTGCCTAGAGTAATGAGTTTCCACGCAACAGTCCTGGCTGGTTACTGGCAGGGCTCAGGAAAGCCCAGCTTCCCACATCCCTCCCCATCACCCTGCCCTGGGCATCAGTAAATTCTCTGCAAGGATGAGCAGAGTGAACTTCTCCTTTGCAATGGTGCTCAAGCGCCAAAGCAGAGGTAAAGGAGCTCGTCACATATGCGTAAAGATGCAAGTGAGTCCCAAATGCACAAAATAACAAGGAAACACTTTATGGTGGCTGATATGTTCATTAGAAAAAAAATTGGTGAAGGAAAATTAGTTATCAGGATACGGCCGGTATTTGTCCCATGTCAAAATTATAAGACTATAAAAAAATTTTATTGCTAACTACCATTGTCAAAGCATTTTATAAACTACACGGTTAAGATAAACCTAAGGGATGTTTAAATGGGCAAATGTAAGAGTAGGAAGTTTTACAGAGTGCTCCCTCCACTGCATAAATGAACGATCTGGAAAAGAGATTGGAATTAACTAGGTGGTAACCCTGGAAGCAGATTGTTCACTTAGAAAAACCACAAGTGTGCTGGCTGATGGGGAGGCTATGAGCCTCCAGCATTTGTAAGTGAAGTTGTGCTAACTTGTGTCCAGGCCCCCTTCCTGACCAGGCTGCAGCATGTGTGGAAATGGTGGAAGCTACAGGAACACAGTCCGTATTTTGGGAGCACTTAGCCAGGACCGTGGCAGGCAGAGGAAATCTCGTGTTCTAAAAGGTGGGGTGAGAAGTCGAGATTGGTCTGGGGGTGCCCTTAGGGAGCAGCACGGATGCTGGCCTCAGGTTTGTCCTCTCAGCAGCAGCAGCAGCAGAAGCAGCACCTTGCCTCCTACCACCTTCAACCAGGATGTGAAACATGAATGCATCTTTTTTTTTTTTTTTTTGCTTGGTTTTCTTTTTGTGTGTGTGCGTATGTTTCTTGGTCTGGCAGATCCCTGAGGCACCAGCATGGATTCTAGCCTTAGTTTTGGTTCTCTTGGCAGCAGCAGAATCCAGCTTTCTACCAGCATCTGCTGAGAAACTTGGAGAGGGAATGCACTTTTATTTTTGTGGTGTGTTTTATTTGTTTGTTAGTATTCTCATACTTTCCATCCCTCCCTGTCTTTTTTCCTTTTTTCTATTTTCTTACTCTGATGGACTGAGAGTTGGATAAATAAATGTCAAGAATGAACACAATATAATACTGAGAATGTCCAGTTCTCAACAAAAAATTACAAAGCGTACATGGAAACAGGAAAGTATGGCCCATCCACAGGAAAAAAACTAATCTGACAGAAACTATCCTGGAAGAAGCTTAGTCACTGGAATTACTAATCAAATATCTTAGATCAAATCTCTTAAATAGGATCAAAGGACTAAAGGAAAACATGGACCAAGAATTAAAGGAAATCGTGAAAACAATAGTTGACCAAAATGAGAAATTCAGTAATGAGATAGAAAATATAAAGAGAAACCAAACAGAAATTGTGGACCTGAGTTTTAGTGGAAATAGTGTTTCTGTATACGGTGAAAAGTTTTGATAATGGATGGTGGCAATGGTAGCACAAAATTGTGAGTAATTAAAAACACTGAATTATAAACCTGAATGTGGTTAAAAGAGGTAATGTTATGTTGTATTTATGTTATCATAATAAATATTTTTAAAAAAGTACAATAACAAAATTTCAACAGAGGGGGTTCAGAGCAGATTGGAGCAGATAAAAGAAAGGATCAGTGAACTTGAAGATATTTGAAATTATCCAGTCTGAAAAGGATAAAGAAAATCTAATTAAAAAATGAACAGAGCTTGAGAAACCTGTGGGGCACCATTACGTATAACAACACATGTGTCATTGGTGTCCCAGAAGGACTAAAGAGATAGAGAAAGGGACAGAAGAAATAGTCGAAGAACTAATGCTCCCAAACTCCCCAAATCTGATGAAAGATATGAATTTACAAATCCAAGAAGCTCAAAAAACTCTAAGCAGGCTAAACTGGAAGAGATCCCCACTGAAACACATTATAGTTAAATTGTTAAAACCCAAGAACAAAGATTATTGAATACAACAAGATAGAAGCAATGTATTGTATACAAGCATCCCTAATAAGGATAACATCTGATTCTCGTTAGAAATTATGGCAGCCAGAAGGCAGTGGTATGATGTATATACAATTCTGAAAGAAAAAAAAAATCACTAACCAAGAATAATATATCTGGCAACACTCTCCTTCAAATGGGAGAGAAATTAAGTCATTTCTGGATAAGTAAATACTGAAGTTCATTATCACTAGACCTGTCTTACAATAAATGCCAAGGGAGTCCTTCATGTTGACAGGAAGGGACAAAAGACAGTAACTGTAGATATTTGAAGAATTAACGACCTCCCGTATAGATAACTATCTGGATAAATGTAAATGCCAGTATTATTGCATTTTTCATTTGTAATGACATCTTTTACTTCTTATATGGCTTAATATTCAAGGGTATAAAAATATTCAGAAACTTTTGTTATTGGGCACAAAAATGTATATAATATGTAATTTGTGAGAAGAACAGTATAAGATGAGAGAAGGGAGGATATAGGACCAGAGCGTGTAAACTATTGAAGTTATGATAGTATCAATACAAACTAAACTGTAATACATTTTGGATGTTAAATGTAATCTCTACAGTAACCCCCCTCAAATTCTAAAAAATCCACACAAAAGGGAATGAGAAGTGATTTAAAATGGCTCATTATAAAAGATCATCTAAACAAAAAGGAAAGCAGAAATGGAGGAAAAGGGGACATAAAAGGCAAAATACATACAGAAACAATTACTAAAATGCAGAAGAATGTCTTGCCTTATCAGTAATTATCTTACTTGTCAATGGATTATACATCTTAGGTCAAAAGGTAGAGATTGGTAGACTAGAAAAAACTATGGTCCAACTATCTGCTGTTTCAAAGAGAATCATCTTATATCCGAAGACACAAATAGGTTGAAAGTAAAAGGCTGGAAAAATAATCTATTCAAATAGTAACCAAAAAAGGGCTGGGATGGCTAAACTAATGTCAGTCAAAATAAGCTTTAAGTCAAAAGCTGTTACTAGAGACAAAGACGAACATTATATATTGATAATGGGGTAAATTCAATAAAAATATGTCACTTAGAAACATAAGCACCTAGCAACAGGGCTTCAATCTGTATGAGCAGACAGTAACAGAATATGTGGAGAAATAGAAAATTCTGCAGTAGTAGTTGGAAATTTCAATACACCACTTTTAACAATGGCCAGAACAGCTAGACAGAAGATCATCAAAGAAAGAGTGCAGTTGAACAATTGTATAAATGAGTTATAACTAATAGACATATAAAGAACACTTACCCAACAACCCCAGAATGTGTATGAATCATTATCTAGGGCAGACCCTATAGAAGGGCCCAAAGAAGTCTGAATAAAATATTTTGAATCATACAAAGTCTATTAGTCAGCCAAAGGGGTGCTGATGCAAAGTAGCAGAACTCTGTTGGCTTTTATAAAGGGTGTTTATTTGGGGTAGAAGCTTACAGTTACCAGGCCCTAAAGAGTCCAACTCAAGGTTCCATAAGAGGTACTTGCTCACCCACAGTCATTTGCCAGTTGTTGCAGCAAGCTGGTGGGCGATGTCAGCCTTCCTCTTCCTCTTAAGGCTCCGTGGTCCCTGCTTCTTTTTTTTTTTTTTTTTTTACCGGGAGGTCCCGGGGATCGAACCTGGGTCCCTCCATATGGGAGACGGACGCCCAACCAGTTGAGCCACATCCGACCCCCTGCCTGCTTCTTTTGATCTCAGCTGTAGGCTGGCGTAAGGCTCGTCTCTCTCCCTGGGGCCCCTCTCTTTCCAGGCGCAGCTTCTCTGCTGTCTTCACAAGGCCAGTGTAAGCTGTCAGGCTCAGCTGTAAACTGTTAGGCTCAGCTCTCTCCCCGGGGCTCCAGCATCAAAACTAAGCTCTCTCCTCTGCAGTGTCGTTTTCTGTGTGAGTGTTCTCCCACCAAGGGGGTGGGGACTCAATGTCCTACTGACATGGCCGAAACAAAGCCCTGATCTTAATCAATAAAATTAATACTGTCAGAGGGAATCACGCCCAGAGGAACAGGACCAGTTTACAAACATAATCAGTATTTCTTTTTGGAATTCATTAATAATATCAGGAGATAATATGCGTAAAGCAATGGGAACGGTCCCAGTAATAAGTGCTCGATGGCATGAGAGAAGTTGGGGCCATAAGGGGAGAAAGGCCAGAATGCAACCCTGGGGTCAGAAGTCTGGGGATTCCCAGGTATCACCCTGTACTTTGACATCTGTGGACCTTTGGGGACCAGAATTCCAGGAGCCAGCCCATGATTACACAGAGGAGGCTGGGATCGAACCACGGGGGTGAGCCACAGATCTTCTCCGCCAATCTCACTTTCAAATGGATTTAACCTCCTTTGTTACTCTGTCCTCAACGGGCCTTTTGGAGAAATGGACAGGGCCAGCCTGAGGTTGGCTGACCCGTCTCTAACGAGCTCATGAGCAGTGAGACCGTGAAAGGTCATTCTCTACATGAAGCACAAACTGAATAAACGGCCAAAGGTGGTGAGTCAACAGGCTAAGTGCATCCACTTAGAAGGTCTGCCTTGGCTACGTCAGAAGGATTCCTGCTCAACAAAACTGTGCAGCAGAGAGCCCCTTTACAGCAGGGGGATCGGGCAGGCTGAGGGCACCGAGGGCCCAGATTTCAGAGGGGAAGTCCAGAAACGTCTCCAGGGACACAGGGGTAGGAAGCTTTTCATGCGGAGTCTCAGGGCAGGAAAGCATCTTGCTGCAGCATTCCCAAATGGACTCAAGCTATCCACAGACAAGTGCAGGAAGGTAAGATGGGCTGGAGGCAAGAAAAGAAAGGAGAGAAGAAGCAACACTGACAAAGGAGGGCCAAGGTCAGAAAAGAGCAACTGCCAAAGAACTAGATTTGTTAACATTGAAATGAATAAGTAGGCTCAAGGCTGGTTTATATCTTGAGCTGTTCTCCACAACTCATTCACTCATTCTTTTTCCTGCCATGTTCTAGAAAAAATTTTCAAGAAGCCCCATATCTGCACACTTCCTTGGGGGTGGGGGCGGGGAAGCCCCTAAGAGACCAAGGAGAAGGAGAAACATAGCTGGTCCTTGCACTTCTACCCTGTAGCTTTTCCGTCACTGAAAAGTGCTTTTCGCTGACTGATGAGAATAAACATTTAAATGGATATTTAAACTGCCCTCGGTCCTTCGGTGTTGAGTAGGAAACCTAATCCCATCGGAAGATACTCTCCTCTGACACCGTGCTTTGAAGGCCGCATCCAGAGCTGGCCAAGCGTCAGCTGCAGAAATCTCCCTGTGTTCAGCGTTTCCTTTGCCTCTTTGGCTCATCTTCAGATCTTGACAAGTTTATGAATTTCCTCCTAAATTTTCATGGAACACAAAAGAAACTTTTGTGAGGTGGAATTTTGGGGAGGGGGTTTGGGCTTTTTGCCTGTGGCTTGTGTTTGTCACTTTTCTTCATCTACTGGGTTACACTGGAAAGATGATTGGGGACACCTGCTACATTTGTGGGCATGGAGGAGGCTGGGGTGATGGGGGCTCAGCGCAGGAGAGCTGGGTGCCAGCACCCGTCCATGTTGTCTCGTTCCCATTGCTATATATAAAAAAAGGATTGCTCTAGACCAGGGTTTCTCAGCCTTGGCACTGGTGCTATTTGGGGTCAGATAGTCCTTTGTGGTGGTGGTGGGGGGTGGGGGCTGCCCTGTACATTTTAGGCTCCTTGACAGCATCCCTGGTTTTGATCCACTAGATGCCAGTAGCACCCCCCTTCTCAGTTGTGACCATGAAAAATGTCTCCAGACACTGCCAAATATTCCCTGGAGGGGAAGGGGGACTTGTTGCCAGTTGAGAGCCACTGATATACACCCCCACCATCCAATACAATAGTCACATGTGGCTATAGAGCATTTGAAACGTGGCTAGACCCCATGGAGATATGCTGTAAATCTGAAATAGACGCTGGAGTATGAACATTTAAATGGAAAAAAAAAAAGAACATAGAAAAATCTCATTGTTATAGTTTATATTATGAATTTGTTTTATATCATAAAATTAATTTACATTATAATTATATAATATATAATAGTATATATTATATTATAATTTTTATTATAGAGTTCTATATTTTATTTTTTTCCATTTTCTATTGATTACATGTTACAGTGAAAATATATTTAATATATTGACTTAAATAAAGTATTAAAAAAGAAACAACAAAAAATAATAATATCAAACTGCCACACAAAGTAATTTTAATGACCACAATGAAATGAAGCTTGAGTTCAATAACAGAAGGAAAACTGGAAAATGTACAGACGTGTGGATATTAAACATCCAATCTGGAGCAACCAATGGGCTGAAAAAGAGTCACAGGGGAAATTAGAAAATATTTTGAAACAAACAAACAAAAGTTCAATGTAAAATGAATGGGATGTAGTGAATGCAGTACACCTCGGGAAATTTAGAGCTATGCATGCTTATATTAAAAGGGAAGAAAGATCTCAAATCACTAACCTACCCTCCATTCTTGAGGAACTAGAAAAAGAAGAGCAAACTAACCCAACATTAGCAGAAGGAAGGAAATAATATGAAAGCTATAAATGAATTAGAGAATAAAGAAAAACAGTTAAGAGAATCAACAATACTAAAATTGGTTCTTTCAAAAAATCAGTAAAATCGACAAACCTTTAGACAGACCAAAAAAAAAAAAAAAAAAAGAGAGAGAGAAAAGATGCAAATAAATATGATCAAAATTGTAAATAGTGACATCACTACTGAACTTACAAAATTAGAAAGATTATTAGAGAATACTATGAATAATTGTACCCCCCAAAATTAGATAATCTAGCTGAAATGAAAAATTCTTAGAAACATACTACTACCTAAACTGACTCAGGAAGAATTAGAAAATATCAATAGACTTATAATAAGTAAAGAGATTGAATCAATAATAAAAAACCTTCCTACAAGGAAGAGTACTAGACCTATAGCTTCACTGCTGAATTCTACAAATTATTTAGAGAAGAATTAACATCAACTTTCTCGAGCTTTTCCAAAGAATTTAAGAGGAGGGAATACTTCTTAATTCATTCTATGGGGCTGGCACTCTCTGATACCAAAGACTTATAAAGAATCACAAGAAAAGAATTTACAGACCAATTTCCATTATGAATACAGTGCAAAATTCCTTAACAAAATGCCAGAAAACTGAATCCAACAGCATATTAAATAGACATACACCATGACCAAGAGAGATTTTCCCCAGTATTTCAAGTTTGGTTCAACATATGAAATTCAATCAAGATATTACACAACAGGGAAACGGATGTGGCTCAAGAGGTTCGGCGTCTGTCTACCACATGGAAGGACCAGGGTTCAATTCCCGGGACCTCCCGGTTAAAAAAAAAAAAAAAAGAAAAAGAAAAGAAAAGAAAAGATATTATACAACATAAGTAGAACAATTGAGAAAATCTGCATGATAATCTCACTAGATGCACAAAAGGCATTTGACAAAACTCACCACCCTTTCTTGATTAAAAGCACACAGAAAGAATAGAAGGAAACGTTCTCAACATGACAAAGGGCGTTTTTGAAAAATCCGCAGCTAACATTATTCTCAGTGGTGAAATACTAAACGTTTTCTCCCTACTAAGATCAGAAACATGGCAAGGACACTCGCTTTCATCACTGTTCTTTCATATTGTATTAGAAGTTCTAGCTAGAGCAATTAGGCTAGAAAGAAAAAAAAAGTATCCAGGTTGGAAAGGAAGATGTAAAACATCTGTCTTTGCAGATGATGTGACTTTCCACCTAGTAACGAGCGATGGAGTGGAACTGCATGTCCAGTGCCCTCTCCCCCAGCTCTGGCCCATTGCATGATGCTGCTTTCAAAAATATCACCCATAGAAGTATCAATTCGTAAAGAAATATACGCAGATCAAACGAAAGATTTAATCATAGTTAACATGTTTTTCCCCATAGTTTATCCCAAGCCAAAGACCTTTAAAAATACTGAACCCGCATCAAATTCAAAATGGCTACAGGAACGGGGGGAAATATTTGGTAAGTAGCTTCTTCATGTGAAACATTTATGTTGTATTTGACGAGAATTGCATGCTTGAGCATGGGTTGCTCCCAGATAACCTGCTCCTGGGGCTGTAAAGGGAAGGAAAGTGCTTTACATGAGGTTAGAATCAGTTCATCTAAGGTCAAACTCCCTAGAATTTCAGAAAAATATAGGATATAAAACTTGGAAAGGACCTTGCTCTTCAGAGAATAGTCCATTCCCAGAAGCACGAGCATCACTGGGAGCTACTTAAACTGGAGAATGTCAGGCCTCCCAGCAGCTGAGTCCCATCTGCCTCTCCAAGGTGCCAGGAGATTTCTATGCACATTAGAGACAGCGAGGCTCTGAGGTCTCAGCCCTAAAGGAGCGTGAGATGCCCCTGGGGAAATGTGACAAACAGGCACCTGGTCCTGCCCCAGTGATCAGATTCCCTTATCTGTCCTGAGGCCTGTGCATGGGTAGTTTTAAAAGCCCTTGAGGTAATTCCAGGATGGAGGCTCACTAATAAAGTCCAAGCCATTTCACATTTGAGAAGATGTAAGGCCCAGAAAAGTCCTCTTTAGCAGAAAGCTGAAAGCAAGAGAAAAGATCCAGACCTACAGATGTGCGCTTATGGAATCTGTCCAAATTCCAGTGAAATCTCTTCTCTTTGATGCCTGTGATGTGTGAGTGCTGATACGTCTCTCGGGGTTGCATGGGCGATGTGATCACAGAGTCTTGCCTGCAGATTCCTGCTTGGACGGGGGGCATCTCTCTTTATATGATACAGACCCTCTTCTAGAAGCTGTCAAGGATTCTGGGTTTGCTCCTCTTCTGTGTGTGCTAAAAGAGGCCTCAGGGGAGCAGGTATAGCTCAGTGGTTGAGTGTCTGCTTTGCATATATGATGTCCCGGGCTCAATCCCTAGTACTTCCTAAAAAAAAAAAAATATAATAATAAATAAATAAAATAAAATAGTAAAATAAAATAAAGTCCTCAGTAAATCTGCTTTGACTGACTGACTGATAGGTGACCATGTTTGAATGAATGAATTGATCCAGATTCTCCAACAGATCCACTCCCCAGACTTTCAGTGATTGCTGTCTAGGAGTGAGAAGACTTTCTCTTCTTTTTCTTGGTGACCTAAATCTCCCTGAAACTGTCACCAATGTGTGGAAGGAAGTGCATGTCTTTTGGGTTTGGGAGGACCCCATCACCTGAGGACCTTAACCTGCACAGACCATCCCAGAGTCGACCTTGGCACTGTTAGGTCACCATTACAGTGCTGGGTTCTGTTTGAGCAGCATTTTCAGGAAATTGTGGGTTGACATATTCATCAGGATAGGGCTGGTGATGGGAACTCATCATTTGCTGGTATTAACATGTCTTTATTTACTTTTCTTGAGATCAAATTTTACGTCAAGTGCTCTACAGAGTTCCATATAATCCTATGTTTGATGAAATAGGAACTACAACCCGATCATCTACAGAGAGCATCATGAAACAAAGTAAGTATATGTTTTTAAGCTAAGTACACATATTTTTAAGGGCACATATTTTTAAAAGTCTATTTGTTGTATTAAATGTCCTATACAATAATTTTAGCATTCCATAACCTTCTAGGGTGTATTAGTCAGCCAAAGGGGTGCTAATGCGAAATACCAGAGATTGGTTGGTCTTCATAAAGGGTATTTATTTGGGGTAGAAGTCCACAGTTACCAGGTCAAAAAGCATAAGTTTCTTCCCTCACCAAAATCTACGTGTTGGAGCAAGACAGCTGTCGACGTTTGCTAGGGTTCAGGCTTCTTGGGTTCCTCTCTTCCTGGGGCTGCACTTCTCTCTGGGCTTATCTCCTCTGTTTCCTCCACAAGGTCAGCTGTAGACTATCAGGTGAATGGCTTGCTTCTCTTCTCCTGGGGCCTTCTCTCCAACATCAAAACTGCTTCTCAAAAACTGCTCCCTCTGTCCTTTGCCTTGCCTTTTACATTTGATTCCCCCACCCACCAAGGGGTGGGACTCAATGCCCTACTGATGTGGCCCAGTCAGCGCCCTAATCATAACTTAATCATGCCCCAGGTTAACAGATCAGTTTACAAGCATGATCCAATTATATTTTTGGAATTCATAATTATATCAAATTGCCAAACGGCTACATAGGGTAAAACCTAATTGAGATATAAAAGAAAGAAATGTACCAAATCCTCCATATAACCTTCTATCATCTGTTGATGATATCCTTTCCAAATACCAGGCAAAGTAATATTGATTTTGAGAAGACTTCTGGTCTATCTACATGTCAGCATCTGACACTCAGGGTTCTGTTCTCCCACAGAATCTTTGAACAACTAGCTAAAACTGAGAGAGCCTTCTTCCTCAGAGCTCCAGGAAACAGTCAAAGGCTTGTAGTTACTGTGTGAGTAACAAACCAAGACAAAGGCAGCTTAAAAACAATAGGAAAATCTTGTGGAGCCCTTGCTGGCCCTTCAATCACCTGCTCTCCAACCTACTGTGGAGCCAGCCTGTGCTAGAGGGAGCAGAATAACTCTTATGTGCATCCCATCTTTCATATATGTCTCTTCCAATGTATTTGGTGGCATCTTGGAGGACTGAAGCAGGGCATTCACCTGTTTTGTCATTCCTGAATTTGCCCTTCATGTGGAAGTAGCTTGTGGAAAGCTAAATTGTTGTAAGAAATAGCAAATTAACATGGTCTGGGGTACAGTATTACAGGATTTAAGACATACAACAGAGCATGTGACATTAGGGTAAAATCTATTTCATACAGAGAAGGGAGTACCTCCTGAATTCTGCAAATGGAATTATTCCTAAGGCCTTGAGCACATTCCCAGGGCAAGACACATGCTTAGAAAAGACAGAGATGACCCTATGCTATTGCCTCAGGCTGATCTTCTTGTTTAGGAGGGCTAAGCTCTGAAGGAGAGCACCACCCAACACAGAGCCAATCTGCAAAGACTGTGAAAGATGTTTTTTTGTTTTGTTTTGTTTGTTTGTTTTTTGTTGTTGTTAGCTGCTGACACTCAAGGAAATCTCTGTCATATCACTAGCTGGATACAAACTTAAGGAACAGACAGCTCAGAGAATCTTGAAAGCTGCATGAAACAAGCAACATCCCATGTACAAGGAACCCCAATAAGATTAAGTGCAGATTTCTAATTAGAACTGTGGAGACAACAAAGCTGTGGGATATAATATTTAAATGGCTGAAAGAAAACAAATGCCAACTAAGAATTTTTCCAAAATAAGGGAAAGATTAACTTCCTAGATAACAAAAGCTCAGGGAATTCACCACCACTAGACCTGCCCTACAATCAATGCTAAAGGGAGTTCTTCTGACTCAAAGGAAAGGACTATGCTCAGTGATCAAAGTGGCATAAAGAAATAGAGATCTCCTTTAAAGATAACCATATGTGTAAATATAACTGTCCTTGCTATTGACTGTATTTTTTGGTATTTAACTCCTGTTTTTACTTCTTACAGCTTCTAAAATGCAAATGAGTATAAAGTATTGATAAACATATAGTTTTGGACATACAAGGTATAATGATGTAAGTTGTAACAAATACAACAAAAAGGAGGAGGTGGAAGGGGCAGCATAAAATTGCTAATAAAATTGACAAGGAAAAAAAGAGAAAAGATGCAAACAAATATGATCTCAAATGAAAATGGTGACATTACTATTGACCTCATAGAAATGAAAAGGATAACAAGAAAATACTATGAACAATTGTACCCTCCAAAATTAGATAATCTAGATGAAATGAAAAATTCATAGAAACACATAAACTACCTATACTGATTCAGGTGAAAATGAATATCTCAACAGACCTATAAGAAATAAAGAGATTTTCAGTAATCAAAAATAGTTCTTCAGGGAGCAGATGTGGCTCAAGCAGTTGAGTGCCTGCTTCCCATTTGGGAGGTCCTGTGTTTGGTTCCTGGTGCTTCCTAAAAACAAAGATAAACAACAAGCAAAGAAATGAAGAAACCAACTCAGGGGAGCTGATGTGGTTCCATGATTGAGTGCTGGCTTCCCACCTACAAGGTCCTGGCTTCAATCCTCAGTCCTGGTACCTCAACAAAAAATTGCTCTAGGCAGAGCATCTGCAGCAGGAGACACAGGAACAACTTGGTGACTGGCAATATGCCTCTTTAATGAACAATATGATGCCATCCTGTGCTTCAGTTTGGCAGAAAATCAGAATCAAGAGAAGATGCTTCAGTGAGATCTTAGCTTGACTGTGTATTTTGATTACCCTTGGAAGAGATTTCTGGGAAGAAGGGAAGGAAGCAGAAGCAAACTTGAAGATTGAAACTTCCTAGATATTGGCTTTCAGGAAGGAGAGTGAGGATTGAAGAGTCATCAGATTCTCACTTTTCTTAGCTCCTGGAGAAAAAGGAATTTCTGAAGGCAGTATCTTTTGATAGAAATCCTCATTGCACAATGGCCTTTTTACCTTCCCTGCCTGACCTCCAAGCAGAGGCCAGCAGTCTCATCTGCCTGGATTTCCTAAGGGACCCAATGACCCTTAATTGTGGCCACAACTTCTGTTGCTCCTGCATCACCCAGTGCTGGGAAAATCTACAGGATACCCTCCCCTGTCCTGTCTGCCTCCACTACTGCCTCGACAGGAACTTCAAGAAGAACTGTCAGTTAGGTCACATGGCTGATATTGTGAAGCAACTTCTCACCAGGAGAAGCAAGAGGAAACTGTGAGAAGAGAAACCCCTGTGTGAAAAACACAATAAAATCCTAGCCTAGTTCTGTGATAAAGACCTGGAGCTATTGTGTCATCATTGCAGGATATCCTCTGACCACCGGGATCATCACCTGAAGCCAACTGAGCAAGCTGCAGCTAGGCACAGTAAGAGACTCAAAAGCTACATTGAGCCCCTAAAGAAGCATGTTAAAAATGCTGAAAAGCAGTTAGCAATCCAAGTAACAAAATCACTTTAATTGAAGAGAAAGATGACAAATCAGAGGGAGGAATTGTACTCTGATTTTGAACAAATTAAGAGTTTTTTGGGTCTTCCAAATTATAGATTGAAGGGACGGATGCTGAGAAAAAAAAAAAAAAAAACTAAGGGAAAACAAAGTAAAATTCTTAGAGCATATTTGCACCCTGAAAAATCTACTGAGAGAAATAGCAGAAAAGTCTGTGCAGTCAGAACTTGACACAGGCATTGGAAGTATCTACACCAAGTATGAAAAACTAAACACTCTATCAGTTTTTTCATATAAATTACAGAAAAAATATATAAGTTCTCTGGAAGAGTATTTTAGTTTATTTCCATAAAGTGCTGGCTTCCCACCTACAAGGTCCTGATCAACATATTTAAGGTAAATTTGTTTTTTGATTCATATTTAGGGTAAATTTGATGCTAGATACTAGATACTAAAACTGCTCACCCCAAACTCACTATTTCAGAAGACTGAAAAAGTGTGACATTAAGAAGGATGAACCAAAAGACACCTTTCAATCCTGAGAGCCTTACTTTGTTCCTGTCTATTCTGAGTTCCCAGGGATTTGTTTGTGGCAGGCATTATTGGCAGGTAGAAGTAAGAGGCAAGGGGCATTGGGCTCTAGGTGTCTGTAAGGACTCTTTCTGCAGAAATGATATTACATCACCATCCCCAAAAAATGGCTGCTGGCAAATCCAGCTCTGGTCTTACACCTTTGGTACTATGAACCTAATAACACCCAAACAGTAGATATTTTCCTCAACTATGAGTTAGGAAAGCTTTTATTTTATGATTTGTATAATAGATCTCTAATTCATGTGTTCACTGATACATTTAGAGAAAAACTTAGGCCTTATTTCTCTTTTGGATCTAATTCATCTTATGTTACAATCCATATAGTGAGCATTGAATGAAGAATTACTTGGAAGACTCTTGTTTATAGATATTTCTCTTCCTATTGTTCATTCATGATACTTAGAAATGTGCATATTTACTAATTGTTAGTATGATATGATCTTGATAATAGTGTTTTGTGACATGGTTGTTTTTTAACTTCTTATTTTGAAATAATTATAGAGTCACAGGGAGTTGCAAAGAGAGCCCATTGTGGTTTCTTTAAAAAAACAAAAACAAAAAAACACTAGGAGACTATTCTTTTCTGTCTCTCTATTTCTGTACCTAACTATAACATAATTGATCATGCCTACTTCACAGTAATTTTACAAGAAATTTTTTCCAAATGGTTTTGCAATTCCAAAATAAAATAATTTAAAATAATAAAAAAAAAATTGCTCTACAAAGAGCAAGGCAAGGAAGCCCACCCTTTTCCCTGTTACTTAATATTGTTTTATAAATTTAGCCTGTGCAATTAGGCAAGAAAAAGAAATAAAAGGTAAAAAGATTGGACAAAAAGAAGTAAAACTATCTGTATTTGCAGATGACTTGGGTCATATATATAGAAAATCTAAAGGGATCCACAAGAAAACTGGTAGAGCTAATAAACAAATTCTGCAAAGTAGCAGGATACAAGATCAACCTGCAAATATCAGTTATGTTTCTATACACTAGTGATGAAATATATGGTAAAGAATTTAAGAAAATACTTCAATTTATCCTAGATTGAAAAGAATATAATATCTAGAAATGAATTTAAGTAAGTTTGTGAAAGGCTTGTGCACTGAATTCTAGAAAACATTGCTTAAATTAAAGACCTAAATAAATGGAATGACATCCCATGTTCATGGATTTGAAGACTATCCAAATAGTTAAGATGTCACTTTTACCCATAGTGATTAACAGATTAAACACATTCACAATCAGAATGCCAACAGTCCTTTTTGCAGAAATGGGAAAGCCAATTATCAAATCCATATGGAAGGGTGGGAAGATGGCAGAGTAGGAAGTGCCTGGAATCAGTTCTTCCTCCAGAACAGCTATTGAACTGGCAGGGACTATCTGAATCAATAATTTTGAAACTCCAGAGTCCATGTAGAGCATGCAGGGAAGAGCAAGAGCAAGAGTCTCATAAATTGCAGTAAGTACTTGTGAATTTCACTGTGAGCAGTGGCTACCACCCTCATCTCCTAGCCTTGTGGCAGACAGCTGTGGAGTCCAGAGCTCCAGCTCCTGGTGCAACCTGCTGGTGCCATGGTTGGATATAAAAACATAGTTTGCCAAGATCTGGGGTTGTGGGGTCTGATCACCGAATACTGCTTTTGATCAGCTACTTCAGATTACTGGGGGCTGGCTCTGAGGGTAGCCGTTGTCCAGCCCACCTGGGGCAAAACTGGCAGAG
This sequence comes from Tolypeutes matacus, assembly GCA_026826555.1. Classification (NCBI taxonomy): domain Eukaryota; kingdom Metazoa; phylum Chordata; class Mammalia; order Cingulata; family Chlamyphoridae; genus Tolypeutes; species Tolypeutes matacus. The sequence goes on along the minus strand of JAKSZT010032066.1, from coordinate 32,710 downwards.
GAGTCTTAAAGGCAGTACACCTTATCAACACTATGGAAAACAGTTAAAGGGCTGCATTACCTGGGTAAGTGCTGAATTTAAAAGCCACAGGAGAGGCTCCTGGAGCCCTGGCTGGCCCCTCCTGCACACCTTCCCCAGCTCAGCATGGAGTCAGCCGGGGCTTCCACTGTGAGTCAAAAAAACTGACCTAGGAAACTTCTCTCAGCTCGCTCCTCCTTCCTGGAATTTGCCTTCCAGGCAAAAGCAGCTTGGGTCTGCTAAAGCAGATAAAAAACATTTAAGCCTGGTCCTCAGGACCTCCTGGTAAAAATTTAAATAAATAAATAAATAAATAAATAAATAAATGAAAAAAACACACAACATTTAAGCCAAACCACCTTGGAGAAAGAATTACAATGCTTTAAGCGCTACAGTAGGGCGCCCAGGAGAGGGAGAAAGTCTATTTCATGGGGAGTAGAGGAGGCATTCACATTCCTGTAAGCAAGCAGGAACTCAGGGCTAGACACAGGCTTGGAGAAGACAGGGAGGACCCTGCACATCCCGTTCCCATCAGCTGACCTTCTTGGTAGGAAGGCTGAACTCTGAAGGAGAGCATCAGTCAACCCAAAGCCAATTTGCAAAGACTGTGAAATTATATTGTTGTATTAGTTTGTTTTTTGTTAGCTCCTGGCACTCAAGGAAATCTCTGATATAATATTAGCTGACTACAAACTCAAGAAACAGAAGGCTCAGGGACTAAATACCAGCATTAATACTTAAAAATATTAAATATATATTGTGCAACAAAAGATTATAAGACAGAAAAAGAAACAGGAAATGATGGCTTATCCAAAGAAAGAGGATAAAGATCAGAAAACCTCAATGAAGAAGACCAGAATATGGACACACTGAACAGATTATAAAAAATTGATCCTAATATGCTCAAGGAGATGAAGGAAAATACAGAGAAAACTAAAGCATATCAGGAAAACAATGAATGAACAATTATAAGAATCTCAATAAAGAGAAAAAATATTAAAAAGAACCAAACAGAACTATTGGGGTTAAAGACCACAATAACTGAAATGAAAAATTCCAACAGCAGATTGGAGTTGGCAGAAGGAAGAATCAAGGAACTCGAAGACAGGACAATTGAAATGAGGTAGGCTGAGAAGCAGAAAGAAATAAAGAATTAGACAAAGCAAAAAATAGCCTAAGGGACCTGTAGGACACCAAGTATATCAATATACATAATTTGGGAGCCCCAGAAGGAGAAGAAAGAAAGAAAGAAGCAGATGAATACTCAGAGAAATAATGGCAGACATTTCCCAAATTTAGCAAAAGACATCAAAAAGCACATCTAAAAAGTCCAGTGAACACCAAATAGGATAAACTTGAAGAGAAATCTGCCCAGACACATAGTAGTCAAGTTACTGAATGACAAGGACAAGGAGAGAGTTCTGAAAGCTGCACGAAAAAGCAACGTGTTATGTACAAAGGAATCCCACTAAGATTAAGTGCCAATTTCTCATCAGAAACCATGGAGACAAGAAGGCAGTAGGATGAAATACTTAAAGTACTAAAAGAAAAAAATTTCCAACCAAGAATTTTATATCAGGTGAGACTCTTTCAAAACTGAGGGGGGTAGTAAAGACAATCCCAGATAAACAAAAGCTGAATGTGTAAAACAAATAAAGAAGAAAAAAAAATAGAATCAACAAAACCAAAAGTTGGTTCTTTGAAATGATCAATAAAATAGACAAACCTTTAGCTAGACTGATAGAAGAAGAGGGTGCAAATAACTAAATTCAGAAATGAAAGGGAGGACATTACTACCAATTCCACAGAAATCGTGATGGTTAGGCTAATGTGTCAACTCGGCCAGGTAATTGTGCCCAGTTGTTTGGTCAGGCAAGCACTGGGCTAATTGTAATACAAGGACATTTATGGACTTTAGTCATCAGTGAGTTTACAGCGGAGATGGCTGATTACATCTACATCAACCAGGGAGATTGCTGTCAGCAGTGAGTGATGTTTTATCCAATCAGTTGAATGCCTTAAAAAGGGAAGTGATTTCAGCATTCAGAGAGAATTTCCCAGCTTGTCTTTGGACAGCCAGCGTCTCCCAGGAACTCATAAAGGATCTTCATTGGACTTTCATTGGAGCCCCTGGTTTGTAACCTGCCTGCAGAATCTGGACTTGTGCAGCCCCACGGTCACATGAGAAAATTTTATAAAATCTCATATTATTTACAGATATCTCCTGTTGATTCTGTTTCCCTAGAGAACCCTGACCAATACAGAAATAAAAAGGATTGTAAATGGATTCTATGAACAATTATACACCAAACACGAGATAACCTAGATGAAGTGGATATATTCTTAGTAACACACACTACCTACGCTGACTCAAGAAGAAATAGAAGGTCTCAACAGACCAATAACAAGTAAAGAGATGGAATCAGTCATCAAAAACCTCCCAACAAAGAAAACCCCAGGACCGGAGAGTTTCAATGGTGAATTTTACCAAACATTCTAAGAAGAATTAACACCAATCCTGCTAAAACTCTCCCAAATAATTGAGGAGGAGGGAACATTTCACAACTCATTCTGTGAGGCCAACATTACCCTAATATCAAAGCCAGATAACGAACACAAGAAAAAAACTACTAACAAATATCCCTTATGAATATAGAGATGCAAAAGTCCTCAGCAAAATACTAGTAAATCGAGTCCAATAGCACATTAAAAGAATTACGTACCATGATTAAATGGAATTTATCCCAGGCATGCAAGGATGATTCAATAAAATCACCACATTAATTGAACAGAGAAGAAAAAACACATGATCATCTCAACTGATGCAGGAAAGTTGTTTGAGGAAATTCAGCGGCACTTTTTTTTTTTTAAGATATTTATTTATTTATTTATCCCCCCCTTGCTGCTTGTGTGCGGTGTGTCCATTTGCTTTGCGTTTTTCTGTGTCTGCTTGTCTCCCTTTGTTGCATCATCTTGCTGTGCTAGTCCTCGGTGGGCACAGGCAAGCTTGCCTTCACCAGGAGGCCCTGGGAATCGAACCCACAGCCACTTCCCCGGCAGCACTTCTTGATAGAAACACTTAGAAAATTAGGAATTGAAGGAAACTTCCTCAACATGATTAAGAACATAGATGAAAAATCATGTTAACAGCTAACATCACATTCAATAGTGGAAGACTGAAAGCTTTCCCTCTAAGATCTGGGACAAGATAAGTTTGCCCACTGTCATCACTGCTATTCAACATTGTACTGGAAATTCTAGCCAAAGCAATTATGCAAGAAAAAGAAATAAAATGCATCCAAACCGGAAAGGAAAAAGTAAAACTTTCCCTATATGCAGACAACATGATTCTATACATAGAAAATCCCCCCAAATCCACAACAAAGCTACTAGAGCTAAAAAATTCAGCAATGTAGCAGGGTACAAGATCAACATGCAAAAAATGAGTAGTGTTTACGTACACTTGTAAGGAACAGTCTTAAGAGGAAATTAAGAAATGGGTCTGTGATCCTATGGAAGGTCATTGACCCAGTTCATTCCCCTTTGCACCTTCATACTGACATCAGTAAATGACAAAATAAGGAATTCTTTTTTTTTTTTTTATTTTTTTTTTAAGCAGATGGATCAAGTACGGACAGTGCAGGCTTTCTAAACCCCTCCCAAATATAGACCAAGAGTGTGCATGGTGCAGAGTATGCAGGAGCATTTTTCCCTCTTCTGTAAAACAAGAAAGCACCATATATCCAAACGGTCAAAGTCACTCCTTGTCGCCATCATTCCTTATGGAGGGAACATTTTGCTAAAAAAACTGATATGTGTACCTTCCTCCTTTGCTTCCCTTAAAACTGAGCAAGGAGTCTAACCATCCTTGACTGTCATTCATACAAACAGTGAGCAATAAGTGTAGGACACTTTTTGATTTACACATCATCCTGGCTAAATTTCTCTCTGCATATCCTCACACAGCCATCCTGTGTGTGGCACCTTGTCACCACCAGGCAAAGGAAATTGACTGCCCAATATTAAATGACACTCAAAGTTGGACTGGACCTCCACATCCAGTCTCCTTTTGCCCAGGACAGTCCTGTTGCATGGTCGTATCTCAAAAATCCATGCAAAGTAGTATCTATTCATAATGAAATACATGCACACCGATGATAAAATTAACCACAGCTAAGGCTTATTTTCCTATAGATTATCTTCAGCCAAAGACCTTGAAAAATACTGCATTAGCATTAAATTCAGAAAAGCTACAGGAACCCTTTGGGAATATATTTGGTAAGTAACTTCCTCATGTGAAATATTTATGCTGTATTTGAAAAGAATTGCATGCTTGTCCAAGGATGTCTCCCAATTACCTTGTTTCTGGTATTCAGAGGGGTAGGAATGTGCTTTGCCTAAGAATAGCATCAGTTCCTCCAAGTGTCACACTGCCTAGAAATTAAGAAAAACATGCAGTACAAATACTTGGGAAGGACCCTCCTCCTCAAAGACTGGAACATGCCCAGCAGAATGAGTACCACCTGGGAGCTTATTAGACCTGCAGACTGGGAAGCGGCTGTGGCTCAATCAGTGGGGCTCCCGTTTGCCATGTGGGAGGCCCCGGGTTCGGTTCCCGGGGCCTCCTGATGAAGGCAGGCCTGCCCGCATGGCGTGGTTAGCTGACCCAGCGAGCACAAGCAGCAAGGGGGGGATAAATGAATAAATAAATAAAATCTTTAAAAAAAAAGAAAAAAGACCTGCAGACTGTCAGCCTCCCCCCCACCCCCCAACCAGCTAATTGCATCTGCCTCCGCCAAGGTGTCAAGGAGATTCAGTGCCATCAGTGGTGGCGAGGCTTGGGGGCTCACGCAGACCTTCTGCACTGGTCTCAGCATTAAGAGAGAACAAGAATCATCTGGGAAACTGCCACAAAGAGACCCTGGTTGTGCCTGCAGTGACTGATTCAATAGCCTGTTGGGAGAGCCTTTGCATCAGCAGTTGTAAAAGTCCTCCAGTTGATCCCAAGTGGGACTCCCTGATGTAGTCCAAGCCCCTGTCACATCTGAGCAGATCTGAGGCCCAGGGAAGACCTCGTCAGCAGAGAGCTGAGCCTGAGAGGGAAGGTCCAGCCCCTCCACTGTGTGCTCAAGGAAGGTCCAGATTCCACAAAATCTCTCCTGCCTGGTGCCAGTGGTGTGGGGTCAGGGTAGAGACGAGGATGGCCTTAGGTCTGGGGAAGGGCTGCAGGAAGTGTGAGCGCTGATGCTTCTCTCTGGGTCAGGATCTGGTGGTGGGAGAGGATGGGATCCCAGAGCGAGGTCTGCCGATTCCTCCTTGGAAAGGGGTCTCCACATGATATGCACCCTTTTCCAGCAGCTGCTTCTCTCAGGAATTCTGGGTTTGCCCCTCGTTCTTGTGGGCTGTAATGGAGACCTCAGTCAATCTGCTTGGACTGACTCATTTACAGATGCCCCTGGTTGAATGAGTGAATTGGTCCAGAAGCTCCTGCAGATCCACTGCCCAGGCTTTCATGATTGCTGTCTACATTCACAGCACTTATTCTTCTCCTTTTTGGAGATCTGATCTCTCTGAATCCAGTCCCCCATGTGTGGAAGGCAGTGAGTGCATCTGAAGGTGTGTGTTTGGTTCAGTTTTGGTAGGCTCCCATCTCCTGAGGACCTGCTAACCTGCACAGGCCACCCCAGAGTCGGCCTTGGCACCGTTTGAGCAGCATTTTCAGGACTTGTAGGTCAACACATTCCTCAAGGAAGGGGCTGGGTGATAAGAACTTATTTTACTAGTGGATCTGATATTTAATATTTTTGAAAGCACCTGTTTTATTGCTGAGTAGATGGCCTCCAGCATACCAAAAGCCTTTGCGAAAGGACTCAGAACAAATACAAATCAATGCAATTACTGTTGATATTTCTTGGGACTTAGCAAAGCTAACCTATGAGCAAAAGTAATATGCTCTCATTTAGGGCAAGGCAGAACCTACGGCTTTAAAAGGCAATGGAAATTTCATATATCAAAAAATGTAACCATGAGACATTTGCAGTGGTTTTGTAACCAAGAGAATTTTCTGAATTTATAAAATGTTGTGTTTTTTTTTTTGCTTCATTTCAACTCTCACAATTCCTCCCAATTTTTATGGGACAGTTTGGGAGAAGTCTAAGAGGGGGTCAGAATAAGCACAGGAGCAGGAAAGAAAATTCCAACACCATGAAAATTTGGGCAACTTTTCTGCTGCATATTTCTCATGGCAATGTTTGCAGTCTGTGGTATCTAGTGCAATGACACTTTTCCAGAAATGGTGTGGGTTGGTGGAGCTCCGCTTCCTGAGATCAGATATTTTGAACATAAAGTCATATGTCCATTGATTTTGTGTCATATATTCACTGTATTCTTAGACTGCTCTGTGTATGTACAGAGCAAAGTAGCTCAATGCTGCATTGCTGGTATTAACATACCTTTGATTATTTCACTTGAGACGACATTCTAAGGTACATGCTCGCCAAAGCCCCATATAATCCTGTATTTGATGAAATAGCAAGTACAACAGCCACGAAAAGTACAAGAAATGTCATGAATCAACAAGGTAAGTATATCTTTTTAAACCTGTAAGTATACCTATTTCTGAAGGCCCATTTACTGTATTAAATGTACTATCCCATCATTTCAGCTTTCTTTAACCTTCCAGGGCAATGGCAAATTGAGATGTTTCAAGCAAGAATTGCCAAGATCCTCAGTCTAACCTTCTATTGATTATGAAAATCTGTGGGCTAAAGTCTAAATATCCCTGCATTTGGGGCGATGCTTGGAGTGTCCTTGACCTGCAGGCTCTCACGCTCCAGATGCTGCCCACAGGACGAGATCCCCCCCTTGGCAAGTGATGCTGGCCCTTTCTTGGCAACGGAAGTGTAATGGCTTTCCAGGCAACAGCTCTTGCTGGCTGGATGTGCCTGTGTGCCCTGGGCCCCCGGCAGGATGAAGTAGGCTCGTGTGTCTACGTCTATCCAGCCCAGCCCCCCATTCCCTCCCCATCACCCTGCCCCTGGGCTATCAGCCCCTGTAAAACATCTGCAGGGAGGAGCAGAGCAGACTTCTCCTTTCACAAGAACGCCCAAGGGCCAAAATAAACAGGAAGAAACTGGAGACAGAAGCTGAAACATGTAAATACACAGTGCACAAAGTGACCAGGGAACAGTTCAAGGTAGACATATGTGAGTTAGGAAAAAATCTGAAGTAAAGCAATTAGTATTAGACTGTGGCAGGTATTTGTGCCGTGTGAAGCTTGTAAGACTATGAGTAACAAGTTTAGTAACACATTGCCTTTACCAATGCACTTTATAAGTCACACGATCCGCACAGAACGGGCTGTTCTGCCACACAGGCCGAGGGCTGTCAGGGCTTGCAGAGCTGATATAGCAGAGACCACAAACTGGTCGGCTCCGACAGCAGGAAGGCACTGGATCACGTGGTGGAGACTGGAGCCTGCCCTCCCGGTGCCCACTGCCCCTGCTTCTGGAAGCCTGCAGCCTCTGGAAGGGGCTGTCTGCTCTCGTTACAAGACAGCTGGCTCCTGAGTCTGCCTTGGCTTCCAGTGTCGTGTCCAGGCTTCATCCTCTTCTAAGGATTTCGGGCATACTGGATTAGAGCCCACCATGGTTCTAAGAAAGCTGGTCCAAGCTTATCTTAACAGGATTTCAAAGCTCCTATCTACTAATGAATTCGGAGGCACAGAACTGGGGCTTAGTGGGGCTGCTGCTTGGGGAGAGAGGAGCAGGGAGGGAGGGGAGATGGGGGGTGGGATATCAGCAGGAAAGAGGACAGCTGAAGCGGCTCCAGGGAGCAGGAGGGGGCTCTGAGTGGGCTGGGCAGGAGGTCACAGCCACCCACCCTGGGGGAGAGGGGAACTGGGTCAGTGTGGGGGGTGGGCTCAAGGGGCAGAGGGGTGTCAGGCATCCAGCAGACCCATCGTGCCTGAGGTGGGCCACACCTTACCTGAAGCCACCCCATCAGAAGGTCCTCTTTATACACCCACAGGAATGGGTTAGTTTAAGAACAAGCTTTTCTGGGGTATGCACAGCTTCAAAGCACCACATGCCCTTTCCAGGTCACACATCGTGTTGGCAAATTTTCTCTCCCCTCTTCCTCACACATGACCCTTCTGTAGGCTGGATCTTTTCCACCGGTTCCCACAGAACTTAACTGACCAAGATCGTGGGTTCTCAGGGTTGGATTGCAGCCCCTAGTCCAGTGCTCTTTCCCCCAGGGCAGACCTTTGCCAGATGCTGCCTAAAAATACCATGCCTCATGGTATCCACTCAAAAAGAGCCACATGCAGATCCAGTGATGATTTAGTCACAGCCAAGGCTCATTTTCCCATAGGTTATTCCCAGCCAAAGACCTTGAAAAATACAGAATTTGCATCTAACTTAAAGCATCAGGAGAAGAAGTTAAGTAAAGTATTTGGTAAGTAACCTCTTCGTGTGAAATATTTATGCTAATATGTATAAGCTTTCAGTCTTTCAGTAATCAGTAAAATATGAGCTGTGGATTTTTCATATATACCTTTTATTATGTTGAGGAAGTTTCCTTGTATTCCTAGTTTTCTGAATGTTTTTATCCAGAAGCAGTGCTGGATTTTGTCAAATGCCTTTATTGTGTCCATTGGAATGACCATAAATTTTTCCCCCTTGTGTTCTGTTAAAGTAGCATATTACACTAATTGATTTTCTTATGATGAATCACCCTGGCAATGCACATGGTCCTTTTCTTCCTGGTCCCCTGGATGTTCAACTTCCAGCTGCTCTTTCTCTGTGACCTTCCCTACTAGGCCTTCAGTAATAGGATTAAGACCCACCCTGATTCAGCTCAGCCACAGAGGAACTGAAGGAACTTCCTAGAAGGTCCTAGTGATAAGAGTTCCACCCACAAGAATGGATTAACCTGGGAGCATGCTTTTCTGGGGGATGTAGCTCCAAGCCACCACAGTTGTTTAAGAGTGTGCTAGTTCTCCCTCTGTTACTGATTTTAAACTTATTGAGACTTGTTTTTGTGATCTAATATACGGTGTGTTCTGGAGAATGTACAGGGGTGAAGTTGTATGTCTGTGTATGTAGGTCTCCTTGGTCTAACATTTCTCAGTCTTCCATTTCCTTAATGTTCTTCTGTATAGATGACCTCTCCATTATTGAAAGTGCTGTGTTGATATCTCCTACTATTGATGTAGACACATTCACTTCTCCCTTCAAATCTGGCAATATTTGCTTCATAAATTTTGGGAGAGAAACACAGATCTCTGCTTATAATTGTTAGGTCTTCTTGTTCAATTGACCCCTTTATCAGTATAATAGTGGCCCTTTTTTGTTCCTTGTAACAGTTTTGACTTAAAATTTATTTTATCTGATACTAGTATAGCTGCCCCTTCTCTTTTGGTTATTATTTGCAGCGAATATTTTTTCCACTCTTTCACTTTCAGCCTACTTGTGTCTTTGGATTTAAGGTGAGTCTCCTGTAAAGAGCATATAGTTGGGTTGTACTTTTTCATGTACTCTGCCAATCTCTGTCTCCTGACTGGAGTGTTTAATACATTTACACTTCCATTCATCATTTTCTTGATATCCTTTAGCTCTTTCTCTTTGTTTTCCTTTATCTTTGAGCATGTTGAAGTTCATTTTTTAAAATACAATAGTTCTGACATTTATAATTACCAAAATGATTATCTTTACCAGAGATCTGTATTTGTCTCTGCAGCTTAGTTCCGTTGTCTGACATCTGAAGAAATTCTTCTAGCATTTATTTTATTTTTTAAAAAAATCAGTTTTATTGATACATATTAATAAAGCATAAATCCATCCAAAGTGTAAAATCAATGGAATTTGGTGTAACCACATATTTGTGCATTCATCACTTCAAGCATTCTTAGAGCACTTTCATTATTCCAATAGTAATAATAATAAACAAAAAACAAACAAAACTCATCAACTCTCAATCTTTCTATGCTTCCCCTGCCTTACGTAGCTGCTATTCTTTTTCCTTCTCTCTAGTATATTTGTATTTATATTTTGTAAAAACAGACATATATGTAATATCACCCATATTTGTGTTTTACATGAGGTTTTACTACCTTATACAGTCCCATTTTATAATTTTTAGCTTTCCTTCTACTAATATATATGACCTAAGACCTTCCCTTTCAACCATGGTCATCATACCCATATAATAGCTCTGCTAGTTACAAACACCATGATATACTTTCACCATTTCTATTCATGTCCAAAGGTTTACAAACAACCTTTTTACCAATTCTGCACAGATTAATTCTCAGCTTTCCATTCTCTACCTTCCTTCTATTTTCTGGTGACTATATTCTAATTATTAACTCCATGAGTTTTCACAATATATTTAGTTTATAGCTAGTATTTCTTGTATGGTAGGTCTAATGGTGATGAACTCCTTCAGCTTTCGTGTATCTGGGAATGTCTTAATCTCTCCTCCATTTTAGAAGGATAGTCTCATTAGATATAAAATTCCTGGTTGGCAGTTGTTTCTTTCAACATTTGAAATATTTCATCCCACCGCCTTCTTGCCTACATGGTTTCTGATGAGAAATTGCCACTTAATCTTATTGGCCCTCCCTTGTACATAATACATTTCTCTTCTCTTGAAGCTTTCAGAACTCTTTTTGTCCTTGACATTTCATAGTTTGACTACAATGTATCTGGGCATGATATCTTTTGAGTTTATCCTGTTTGAGCTTTGATGGGCTTCTTGAATGTGTATATTTTATCTTTAAATTTGGGACATTCTCTGCCATTATCTCTTTGAACATTTCTTCCGCTCTTTTCTCTCTTTCTTCTCCTTCTGGGACTCCCAAATGTATGCATTGGTACACTCGATGGTTTCTTACAGGTCCTTTAGGCTCTTTTCACTTTTTGTCATTCGTTTTTCTTTTTGCTCTTCAGCCTGAATCATTTCAATCGCCTTTTTTCTTTGAGTTCACTGATTTTTCTTCTGTCAGCTCAAACTGCTGTTGAAACCCTGTAGAGAAATTTTCATTTTAATTATTGTGTTCTTCAACTCCAGTATTGCTGTTTTATTCCTTTTTAAAATATCTTTCACTTTATTGAGATGCTAATATTTTTCATTCATCATTTTCTTGATCTCCTTTAGTTCTTTCTCCATGTTTTCCTTTATCTATTTGAGCATGTTGAAGATCATTTTTTAAAGTCTTTGATTGGTATGTCCAAATCTGGTCTTCTTCACTGATGGTTTCTGAATTTTTATCTTGTTCTTTTGATGGGCCACCATCTCCTATTTCTTTGTTTTTCTTGGTATCCTTTTTTTTAAACTACAGAAGTTGTAGGTTTACAGAAAGATCATGCAGAAAGTCCTGTCATTTGTTGTTGCACATTGTACATTTCATTATTTTAGAAGTCCAATGCACTACAGAGCCTATCATTTCATTATTTTAATGTGTGTACTCAGGGATTTAGCCCCTGGGCTGTCTGTTCATTTAGTTTGTATCCAGATAGTGATATGATGGACAGAGATTTCCTTGAGTGCCAGGATCTAACAAAAACAAACAAACCAATGCAAAAATACCTTTCATAGCCTTTGAAAATTGGCTTTGTGTTGGCTGGTGCTCCCCTTCAGAGTTTGACCCTCCTATGAGATCATCCAGAGGTAAACATGCAGTGGTCTGTCCATCTTTTCTGAGCCTGTGTCTCATTCTGGGCATGTGCTTATGGCCTTAGGAATTCCCCAGTTTATGGTAATCCAAATGGACATTCTCTTCTCTATGAAATAGACTCCCTCCACCTCTCCCAGGTGCTCTATTGTATGTCTTAATTCCAGTGATTCTTTGCTCCAGGTCAACTTGTTTTAATGGTTTCTTACCCTGCTTTAGCTTTCTGCAAGCTGCTTCTACCTGCAGTGCAAGTTACAGGAGGCCAAGCCATAGACAAGTGTCCTGGTTCAAGCTGCCAGCCAATAGATTGGCACTGACCTACAGGCACCTCAGTTCCACAAAGGGGTTACTCTGTCCCTCTGGAAGAGTGTCAGAGATGCACAATGGTAGTACAGGCTGGATCCATACCACCCAGGGAGGAGTGGGGGAAGGATCAGCAAAGGCAACATAGGCTTCCATATCATGTTTAAGTTGTGTTTTCTTGATTCTGCACTTTGCAAGTTACTGCAAACTTTTAACTGATATCCTGAGTTTTGAGGAGGATGGCTCTGCCTGTTTTTTCTAGATTTCAAAGATTCCATCAGGGAACAGGACCCTGGAGCATCTTATGTTGCCATCTTCTTGACCAGAAGTCCATGCCCTTGTTTATTATGCATTTGAATTTTTAGCCTTATAAGAAGTAAAAGAGCATTGCAAATGAAAAACACAATAATACAGGCATTTATATTTACCCATAGTATTTCTTATACCAGACATGTTTATTTCTTCTTACAGCCTTGAGTTACTGATAATGTCCTTTCCTTTTAACTTGAAGGACTCCTTGTAGCTTGTCCTTAAGGCAGGTCTAGTGGTAATCAAATCTCTCATTTTTTATTTATCCAAAAATGTCATAACTTCTCCCTTACTTTTGAATGAAAGTTTTGCCAGATGTATTATTCATGGGTAAAAGTTTTTTTTTTTTTTCTTCCAGCACACTAAATATGTCCTCCCACTGCTTTCTGGCCTCTATGGTTTCTACTGAGAAATTGGATGTTAATCTTCTTAAGGATCCCTTATATGTGATGTGTTTCTTCTTTCTGCTGTTTTTAGCATTCTGTGTTTGCCCTTGGCATTCAACAGCTTGATCATACTATGTCTTGGTGTAGATCTGTTTAGGTTCATCCTGCTTGGTATTTAATGAGCATCCTGCATTTGTATATTTGTATCTTTCATTAGATTTGAGAAATTTTCAATTGCTATTTAAAAAAAAAATTTTTTTTTGGCCCTTTATCTCTCTCTTCTTCTGAGATGCCTGTGATGCACATGTATGCTAGATGGTTTCCCTTAGAGTCTTCAAGCTCTGTTGATTTTTTTTTTGTTTTTGTTCTTTTTTTTTTTATGCTACTTAACCTGGACAATTTCAGTAGTCTTAATTTTGAGTTCACTGGGTCTTTCTTCTGCTTCCTCCAATCTGTTGTTGAACCCCTCAATTGAAATTTTCATTTGAGTGACCATATAGTTCTGTTCCAGAATTTCCATTTGGTCCTTCTTTATCATTTATATCTGACTATTGAAATTCTCATTTTGTTCACATATTGTTTTTCTGATATCTTTAGTTATTTGTCTGTTTTCCTTAGTCCATTGATCCTATTTATTAGCACTGTTCTGAGATCTTTGATTAATAATTCCAGAGACTGTGCTTTCTCCAGAATAATTTCTGTCAAATTCTTTTTTTCCTTGTGACTGGGCCGTACTTTCCTGTCTCATGTATTTTGTAAATTTTTTTTTTGAGAACAGGACATTCCAAGTATTATGTTTAGTCACTCTGGAAATCTAGTTCTCTCACTCTTCATTCTGACAGACTACAACAAGAAGAAGAAAGAAAAAGAAGAAAAACAAACAAACAAACAAAAGAAAAAAAAAAAAAAAGAAAAAGAAAGGAAGGGGGGGCGGAAAGTACTAGCAAGAAAAAAAAAGGTGTACTCCCTCCTCAAGTTTCTTGTTATAAGCCTGTGGGAAGTTGGAAGCTGCTTCTGTTGAGGCTGAAACCTAGGTCCCCATTTTTACTTGTCCCTCACAGGACTTAAAAACAAAACAGAGAAAGAAAGAAAAAAAAAAAACAGCTATGAATAAACAAAAAAGAAGTGCATTGGATTTTTTTTTTTAAAGATTTTATTTATTTATTTATCCCCTCTTGCTGCTTGTGCTCGCTGTGTCCATTTGCTGTGCGTTTTTCTGTGTCTGCTTGTCTCCCTTTGTTGGGTCATCTTGCTGCTCCAGCTCACTTCGCAGCTCGGACCTGCCTCCACCAGGGGGCCTCCCATATGGTAAACGGGAGCCCTATTGATTAATCCGCATCCGCTCCCCTGCACTGGCGTTTTATGTCCTGCTTGATGCTGATGTAAGGCCAGAAGACACTGTTGCCAAGAGCTTGAGGCTAGTGTTTATACTGAGCCCTCAGGGTTCCTCCAGACTAAACAATACAAGACAGAAAAAAAAGAAATCCAACCAAAAAAAAAAAAAAAAAAGAAAAGAAGAGAAAAAACAAAAGCTGTCCTGACCTTTTAAATCCTGGTAGATGCTGGATTGAGGGCAGAAATTGCCGCTAAGAGAGCTGCAACCAAGCCCAGCTTCTGTACAGGGCCCTCCGGAGTTTGCCAGGCTAGGTAAGCCCCACACACAGAAGAGGAGGAAAAAAACAGCCAAAGAAGGTGCACTAGCTTTTTTTGTCCCATTGGATCATGTTGTCAGGCTGGAAGCATTGCTGCCCAGAGGGCAAAACTGAGGCTGGTTGCCTTGCTGGTTCCTCAGGGTTCCCCCCAGGATGACCGTGACCTTTAACCCCAACTTCTGGAGGAGGAGGTTTCCTGTGCCAGCCCTGGTCCCAGCTGACTATTCCCAGAATCCAGGCTGTGTTGCCACAGCTATAGCTGTTTCTGCAGCTGAGGGCTGAGGAATTGGAGCTGGTTTGTCCCTTCACTTCTAAAAGCTGAACTCCCAGCAGCCTCTCACTTCCACTGACCCTCATGTATTCATCTCAGATATCCCCTCTGGTTCCAGACTACTACCTAGTTAATTCCATTACCTGTTCCAGTTCATTCATTTTTCTAGTGGAGGGTGCAATTTGTAAAACTTCCTACTCCAATATTTTTTTATGCCTGTGCATGATAGTTTTAAAAGCCCTCTAGGCTATTCCAGGGTTGGGATGCACTAATCGAGTCCAAGCCCTTTTAACATCTGAGAAGACCCAAGTCTCAGGGAAGTCCTGTTAGTATAGAGGTGACACTGAGAAGCAAGGTCCAGCTCCACAGCTGTGTGCACAGGGAAGCTGTCCAAATTCCACCAAAATCTCTCCTCTCTGGTGCCTGTGATGTGGGGTCAGGAGCAGAGATTGAGGATCACCTTTGGTCTAAGAAAGGGCTGTGAGGACATGTGAGCGCTGATGCTTCTCCCTGGGATAGGAACTATTGATGACTTTAGTACACCACTTTAATTAATGGATAGATCACCTAGAAGTAAGCTTAACAAGGAAATAGAGAACTGAACTATTAAAACTGACAGACATATATAGAACATCCACTCAAAATTAGCAGAATATACATTCTTCTAAAGTACATAAGGAATATTCTCCAGGATAGACCATATGGTAGGAAAAAACAAGTCTTGATACGTTTTCAAAGATTGAAATCATAAAAAGTTTCTTCTCTGACAACAATGGAATGAAGCTAGAATTAGAAACAGAAGGAAAAATAGAAAATTTACAAGTATGTAGAAATAAAGCAAACCACCCTGCAACTACCAATGGGTCAAAGAAGACATCTTAAGGGAAATTAGAAAATATTTGTGACAAATGAAAAGGAAACTACCATATACCAAAAGTTAGGGATGCAGTGAATGCAATGCTCAGAGGGAAATTTATAGCTCTAAATGCTTACATTAAAAAAGAAGATCCCAAATCAATAATCTAACTTCACATCTAGAGGAACCAGAAAAAGAAAAGCAAACTAAACCCAAAGATAGCAGAAAGGAGAAAGAGGAAAGATTAGAGACAAGATGAATGAAAAAGAGACTAGAAAAACAATAGAGAATATCAGTGAACACAAAAATTGATGCTTTGAAAAATCAATAAAATTGAGGAAACTTTTAGCCCACTGAAAAAGAAAAAAGAGTGAAGACACAAAGGACTAAAATCAGATGTGAAAGTGGGGATAAAAAGGATTATAAGAGAATAACATGAACCATTTCCTGCCAACAAATTATATAACCTAGATCAGGGGTTCTGTGGAAAGGTTTTAGGAGGTCTATGAGCTTGAATGGAAAATTAAAAAAAAAACATCATTCTTGTGGGGATGTGTTGGTGTGAGTGTGATATATTTATTAAGTAATACACAGTTTAGTGTGGACTTAGTATGATTTTTATTTTGGTGTAGTGTGTTCTGAGTGCAGTGGATAACTGCCTGCAAAAAGGTTGGTGAGAATGACAGAGATGGTTTTATGACGCCATGGGAAAGCTCTAATTTCTAATTAAATTAAATTTCTAAATGTTTGCCAAAAATGATCGTTTGAAGAAATGTTGAACTGTGTTAAGTTATCAGGTATCGAAATTATGGGAAAGTTGTAAAACATAATTTTGAATAACCCTAAAATTTAATTTAAAGACATGCTGATTTTGAGTGTCATAAAATATCTGCTGCTACATTCTGAGAAGGGGTCCATGGTTTTCACCTGACTGGCAAAGGGGTCTGTGGAACAAAAAAAGGTTAAAAACCCCTGACTAGATGAGATGGAGAAATTCCTAGAAACACACAAACTCCCTAAACGAACTCAGGAAGAAATAGAAATCTGACTAAACAAATACGTAGAGAGATTCCTAGGTTTTCCCTATGAAAACCTTCTTTCCCTACTGAATTCTACCAGTTGTTTGAAGAAAAATTAACACTGATCCTTCTCAAATTCTTCCAAAGAATTGAAGAGGAGGAAAAACTTCATAACTCATTCTATGAGGCCAGAATTATCCTGAAACCAAAGCCAGATAAAGACAGCACACACAAAAAAGAAAATTACAGAGCAAACCCTCAGCAAAGTACACTGGGGAACCAAAAACAACAGTGTATTAAAAGGGTTGTAGGCTATGAGCAAGGGGGATTTATTCCTGGATTGAAAAGGTGATTTAACATATGAAAATCAATGTGGTAGACCACTTTAATAGGATGGAGTTATTGTTATTGAACACAGTACTGGAAGTTAAACATAGAATCACCATATGACTCAGCAACTCCACTTTTAGGTATATACCCAAATGAATTGTAGCAGGGACTCTCCTACCTATATGCAATGTCCCTAGAGGCTTTATTTATTTATTTATTTATTTATTTATTTATTTATTTATTTATTTATTTTAAATTATTATTTATTTATCCCCTCTGCCCTGCCCCCTGTTGCTTTCACTCTCTGTCCATTTGCTGTATGTTCTCCTTGTCTGCTCATCTTTTTAGGAAGCACCAGGAAGTGAATCTGGGATCTCCCCTGTGGGAGAGAGTTGCTCAATCTCTTGCGCCACCTCTGCACCTGCTTTGTTGTGTCTCTCATTGTGTTTCCTCTTTTGTGTTCACTTGTTGCATCATCTTGTTGCGTCAGCTCGCGTGCCAGCCAGTCGTGCAAGCTTGCTGTCTTGTTCAGTCTTCTCCAGGAGGCACTGGGAACCAAACCTGGGCCTCCCATGTGGTTTGCGGGAGCTCAATCACTTGCACCACATCCGCCTCCTGCATTATTTATAATAGCAGAAAGATGGAAACAACCCAAGTGTCCCTCATCAAGTGAATGGATGAACCAGTTGTAGAATGTACATAAAATGGGATATGATTCAGCCATAAAAAGGAATGAATCATGATACATGCTACAACATGGGTGAACCTTGAAAACATTAAGGTAAATGAATATGACAGACTGAAAGGACCAATATTGTATAATTCCACTTATATGAGGAATCTAGACGAGGAAATTAATGGGAAAAGACAGCAGAATAGGGCTTATGTGGGGCTGGGAGAGTGGAAATGGGGAGTTATTGCTTAATGGGTACAGAGTTTCTGTTTGGGATGATGAAATGTTCTGGAAATAGATAGTAGTTTGGAAATAAATGAAGAACACCCAAATGGGAACAAAGACTGTTTTTTTCAGAATTTGCTATAACAAGGGAGTCCATTACCATCATTTTTGTTTGCCAGAGACTCAAAAGCAGGTAGGACTGTGAAAACTTTATAGCAGAAAAAAGGGAAGACCTTTAGCATGCCGTGATTGGAAGCTGCTGCCATGGGAAGCTGGGCTAATGGAAGTGGGGCATCCTACATTGATTGGTCAGGAGCTTTCTCCAGTTGGCCACTAGTAGGAAGCATGGGCAAAAATTAGGAAAGCTGTGTGCTATTGATTAAGTCCTGCCTACTTTCAGTCCGTTGTTACAGAGGCTGTGGTCTCACCTCCTGGGGGGTTTGCTATAAATACTGGTCAGCTCACTGGACCCATGCTTCATGTAGTGGGCTAGTCTTCTGTTCTGCCTTCTATTGACAGGGGGTCAGAGTTTCCTGGTCATTGGCCATTTGTGTATTCAGTGTATTAATACTGAAAATCACATTAGTGAACCAAGATGTAAAGTATACACTAAAGTTAATAAAATTATAAAAAGTGTTCTTTTATGAATTATAATAAATATAGACCATACTAATGCAAGGTATTAATAATAGGGTGGTATATTGGAACTCTTTATGCACAAATGTTCTGTAAACCTACAACTTCCCTAATTTAAAAAAAGGCTGAATTGGTTTCAAGTGTGTATATTTTACGACAATAAAACTTAAAAGGAAATTATAAATATATTTTAAAAATGTAACAATGAGAAATTTGCAACAGTTTTATAAACAAAAAGTTTTTGATTTTATAAAATCTGTTTTGTGTCATTTCTACCCCCAAACCACCTCAAATTTTTTATTAGGGAAAGTTTCAGAGAGGGGAACAGAATGACAAAGAAGCAGAAAAGAAAGAAAATTACAACTGCAAACAGCAACAGACTTGGACCAAAGTTTGCAACCATGTGTTTTAGTTTACTAGGCTGTTGAAAGCTATACACCAGAAATGGGTTGGTTTTTATCAATGGGACTTTATTAGTTTACAAACTTATAGTTTTGAGACCGAGTAAAAATTCCAAATCAAGTCATCATGAGGTGATGCTTTCTCCCTAAGGACTGGCTGCCTGAAATCCTGGACTCCTCTGCCACATGGCAAGGCACATGGCAGCATCTACAGGTCTCTCCCTTCTCTTCTGTTTTGTTGCTTTCAGCTTCTGGCTTCTGTGGCTTTCTCTCTCTCTCTCTCTCTCTCTCTCTCTCTGAATCACATTCTCTTATAAAGGACTCCGGTAAGAGGATTAAGACCTACTCTG
>JAKSZT010032041.1:0-20107 GCA_026826555.1 Tolypeutes matacus | reverse complement strand
GGAATAATCAATTATTTTGATTTGGGAATAAATGTAATATCATAAACTAGGTCCCATTTCATTATATTATTCTTTAAAACAGTATAGTACCAATATTTTAAAATTTCAATTGTTAATACAATTCATGTCATGAAACAAAAACATACTGTTGTTTAGTAGAGGCTATACTATTACAGCAAGACAGTTTTGTCTTATAATGAGAAAACCCATCTTAGCATTACTGTTCAATGATTCAACCCATGTTCTGGTGGGCAGATGAATATGTACTAACAGTATGATTCGATGCAAGTCATCGAAGCATTCATATTCAGTGTCTTAATATTTTACATTTCTTTTTACCATATTATGTAAATAATAAATTAATGCAACAAATGATTGTCTATTTTATACCATTCACTCTTGTAAGCCCTGGAATATATCACTAAACAAGGCAAAAATTTTGCACTGATCCACAACTTCATGTTAGAAATTTTAATTAAATTAGCTTACAAAGAATGTTTGAAGATGATACACAATACTGTAGGAAGATAAAGAATAAAGTATGCTTTATCAGAATTTCCGTGGTGGGTCATATAATTTTAAATTTGGTGATCAGGGAAGACTTCATACAGCTGTTGATAAAGCAGCAAATATCTTATCTGGAGGTGAAAATTCCAGGCAGTGGAAACCAATGCCATAGGCTGAGATGGAAGCATGCTGAGTGTGTTTCAGGAATTACAAGGAAGCTAGTGTGGCTCAGGAGAGTGATTGAGAGGACAGTCAGACAAGTCAGGGAAGGACCAGGTGGTGCAGGACCCTGTAGGGAAGCCACTGAAGAGTGATGCTTTCTCTCTGAATTTCGTAAGAAATCACCAAAATATTGCAAATGGAGGAAAAACAAGATTGGACTAATGTTTTAAAGGGATCGCTCTGTATGCACTGATGAGAATAAATGACAGAGGGCTAAGGATTGAAGTGGGAAAAGCAGTAAGGAAACTTTGTGATTATTCAATGAAAGGTGATGGTATATTGGATAATGATGAAAGTACTAAAGGCTGTGGGAAATGGATAAATCTCAGTATATTTTGAAGGTAGAGTTGGCAGGATTTTCTGTTATATTAGATATGAAATGTACTATGGGTTACATTGGGGTCTCCAAAAAAGATATTTATCAGTCAGAGTTTTCCAAGGAAATAGAACCAAGAGGATATATGTATGTGTGTACCACACACACACTCACACACACACACACACACAGCATTCAATACCTCAGTTGTCACTTGGTTTCCTCTGCTCTCCCTGTCTGTGTCCAAATTCCCTCTTCATATAAAAACAACATGCATATGGAAGAAATGGACCACCCTAATCTAGTTTGGCATTTTCTTATCTAATAAGATCCTATTTCCAAATAGGGTCTTATTCATGGGAATGGGGATTTGGTCTTGAACGTATCTGTTGTGGCTTGACTTGTATCCCCCCCAAATGGTATGTTGAAATTATTAATTCTTAATAAAGTCAGAATGTGACATTATTTGGAAATAGGGCTATTACAAATGCATTTGGGCAAGCTAAAATGAGGGCATTCTAGAGTAGGGTGGACCTTAATCCAATATGACAGGTGTCCTTAAAAGGAGGTGATAATTGTACACAGACAAAACACGGGGAGAATGTCAGGTTATGACTGATGCAAAGTGTGCTGTGGATTGCCAGCAAAACTCCAGCTGAAACCAGGAGAAAGGCATGGAATAATTCTTCCTACAGACTTCAAAGGAAGCGTGCCCCTGGTGATAACTTGATTTTAGACTTCCAACCTCCAGAACTGAGACAATACATTTCTGTTGTTTTAATCCATCCAGTTTGTGGGACTTTGTTACAGCAGCCTTAAAAAAAAAGAAATAAAATAAAACTAATACAAAGCATCAGAGAAAGAGAAAATTTATTAATGTTCCAAGATTTTGAATCTCAAGGACTGGCATAAAGAAGATGCCATTAACATTGATGGAGAAAGCTGAAGGTGAGGCAGAAGAAGAGAAGATGGATGAGGGACATGTTGATGTTGTGATGAATGTTAAATATCCAATTGTTGATGGCAGTTAAGCAGAAGGATTTACAAATACAGATGTTCAGGAAAGGTCTAGGCTAGAGATAGGCATTTGGCATCAGGAAGTATATGAATGGAATTTAATCAAATCCATGAGCCAACACAAATAGGAAACAAATAGGAAGTCAGCTTAGAAAAAGAGAAGATATCCATTTTCTGAGATCATTGGTTTCTCCAGTGTTAGTGATGGAGGAAAAAGAAGAAAACAGCAGTGGAGACAGGATTGATAAGTAAAGTGGGAGATAAGGCATGGTTGACTGTTGCCATAGGAAAAGAGAAGGAAGGTTTTCCAGGACAACAGGATTCTCAGCATTGTCAGATGTTACAGAAAAGTCATTTAGGATGAACTCTGTTAACTGACATTTCATCAATGTGAGATCATGGCAATAATGACACATGTAGTTTTGGTTGGGGGTATGACTCTATTGAATTTAAGAGAGAATGAGAATGGAAAGAAATAGGAGACAGACCTTATCAAAAGCCATTTCAAGGACTTTAGTTGTAAAGGGAGTAATAAATGTGCTAGCATAGGAATGATATATAAAGACATATGTTAAATGGGCCTAATGTAATTCTATGGCTTATATATCTAATCTTCACTATTTATTGCTTCAAGAAAATGGGAAAATCACATAAACTCTTTGACACTGAAGTCCAGACAGGCTCAGCTGGGCTTTCTGCTTAGGCACTCACCAGACCACATTCAAGGTGTTGGCCAGGTTGAGCTCTTTTCTGAAAGTTCTAAGAAAGAGTCAACCTCCAATCTCATTCAGGTTGTTGGCAGAATGCAGTTCCTTTAAGTTGTAGGACAGAGATCCCTGTTTCCTTGCTTAATATCAGTTCAGGGCGATTTAGAGCTCCCTTGAGGTTACTTGCATTCTTCATTCCATGCCTCCTCCATCTTCAAGGCTATCAATGGCAAATTGAATGTGAATCTCTCTGAATTTCCCTTCTGCTCCCAGTCCTCCATACAGAGAAAACTTTTTGAATTTAATGGACTCCTTTGATTAGATTAGACCCACTCAGATAATCTTCCTTCTATCAGATACTACAACAAAATCATGAGAATAGCACTAGGGTATGGTGGTTATGGGGTCCATTGTGGAATTCTGCCAACCAAAATAGCATAACTTTGAAAATAGTTGATTTTATATTAATGTGGTTTTCCTGCAGGTTTTGAGGGAAAAAACTGCCACCATTTTAAATGCAGACAATCCCTCCAAGTGCATACAAGTGCTTTGGATATAAATGAAAGGAATGCAAATGGTTATATACATGATTTATTGTATCATAAGAATAGTTATGTATTTATTGGGCCATAATAAGTCCTGAATGATGGAACATGCAGACATAATAAGGGAATATACCAGAAGGTGATAAAGAATATGCTCAGGGACCTACAAGGTAAAATCAATAGTTTGCTTTCTTTGGGTTATTAGGGAGATATGCATGAGAAACTATGTGATCATTTCCTCATTGTCACAGTTTCCTGAGTTTTTACTGTTTTTTTTCTGTGTTACAAAATTTTCCCATAGTTGATATAAAGCTGGATCCTGCCATGGCTCATCCTAGCCTCCTCTTGACTGCTGACCTGTGCAGTGTGCAGGATGGAGAACTGTGGAAAGAGGTCCCCAACAACCCTGAGCGCTTTGACACATGGCCCTGTATCCTGGGTTTGCAGAACTTCTCCTCAGGGAGGCATTACTGGGAGGTCTCAGTGGGAGAAACAGCAGAGTGGGGATTAGGTGTTTGTGAAGACACAGTCCCAAGGAAAGGGGAAATCACACCATCTCCTGAGAATGGAGTCTGGGCCTTGTGGTTACTGAAAGGAAATGAGTACATGGTTCTTACCTCACCATCTGTTCCAGTCCTCCAGCTGGAACGACCCTGCTGCATTGGGATTTTCTTGGAATATGATGCTGGTGAAATTTCATTTTACAATGTCACACATGGGACTTATATCTATACATTTAATCAACTGTTCTCTCGTGTTCTCCGACCTTATTTTTTCATCTGTGACATGATTCCTATTATCTTGTCACCTATGATGGAAGCAGAGTCAGAAAACTGGGCATCCATGAGTCATCTTGACCCTACATCTGATTTTAGACACATTAATTCCTGAAACTCTGTTCTCAAGATACACCCCATGCCAAGAAATGGCTCCTGGAGTAAAGAGAAGGGTGCAAATATATAAGCCTCAAAGGATGCCCCCATTTAGGTAGTACTTAATTGTTTATATGGAAATTTCCCCATAGGGACAAGAGAGAAAATATAAATATTTGTACTTTGAGATGCATTGTGGAGTATTATAATTTTAGAAATGAAAGAATTTCATCAAACTCTATTTCTAGATGACTCTACAAACTTTCTTGATGAGTATTTCTTCAAATTAATGGACCTTGTATTAAAAATATTTCTATACATTAACTGTAATTTCTCTTTCCTTTCAATATCCTTTCACTCCATGTCTTCCATATATTAAGAATGAGAAATGGCAATTCTTAAATTGGTTCAGAGCAATTGAATATTTATGTTGGTTCTACTACATTCCAGCAACAAATTCATAATTCTATTTCTTCTCTTTCATCTCTTCTCCTTCATAAGTCTTCCTCCTCCCTCTCCCCTCCAGCTCTTCCTACTTCTTCTCCTTATTGTCCTTTGCCTTCTCATTCTTGTGCTTCTCCCTCTCCTTCTTCTTCCTCTCCTCCTTCTTCCTCTCTTTCTCTCTCTTGCTTTCTCCCTCTTGCTTTCCTGTTTTTAACATTTTTATGCTTTTGAACCTTCCATTTTCTTCTGTATTAATATATCCAGAAATTCTCTTTTGCATATTAAAATTTCCAATCACTATATTTATTTACTTTAAATTCTCCATATTCTGGAACTGTTTTTTGAGGATTATGGGAGCCATTCCTCTAACTCTAATATCACTGTTTCACAGTCCTTACCTGTTTGGGATATTAACTTTTACCAATTATTTTTGATGCATTTTTATAGTATAAATTATCAGAATTTTGACTCAATATAGCTGTGTTCTTCTGACCAAGAAATTTATTAAAAGAGATCTCAAACAAAATCTCTTTCATAATGAGCTACTTGTTAGAGTTACTATATGTGGAACAATGATACTGCTCTCACAGGGCTGTGGAAAAAGCAATGTGATTAAAGTAAATTCAATTTCACTATTTAAATGCAATTTAAAGATGATGATTATAATGATGATGATGATGATGATGATGATGATGATGATGAAAGGATAATTTTGGACTTGTTTTTATAGTTTATTCTGTAGCTTCCAAGCAAAACGTTTTAATGTCGTAGCAGGCTACATTTGCTGTCATCTTTCTCTGTATCTATGCACAATACATAATTGAATACTCCAACTCTCCTAAATGCTAGGCAAAAATTAATTACTGGCAAAATTAGTTAATCATCCTGATAATAATTTGTTAGAAAGTTTATTCTTCTTCTTTAACTTGAACTTTAGGGCAAGAATTTTTCTCTTCCAGGGAGCTTTCTTTGATTGACATCTTTCATTTCCTTCCAACCATATTTTTAACATACATTTATTACTTGCCATTTTAAGTGTCTGATCATGAGCAAACAATTCCCCTCTCTGTCTCTTAGTATTGCCATTTGAAAACAGTGGTTTTAATAATGTTTTCTTACATTCCTCTTGTTGGTATTTTACAGATCATACAAACCCTCAGCGTCTTCTATGCATAAACAGGGTAGGGAAGAGCTTCATGCACTGGGTCTCAGCTCACACCACTCTGTCACCAGAATTAAAATTGGAGCAGGTAAATTAGTATGAATCCTGGCTTTGGTGGAAGGGCACACAGGAGTCCTGACAGAGAACATCAGAGGAAAATCTCAGAGCAATAGACTCCTTTCTTCATGGGATCAGAAGGGAAGCAGCATGTTGAAGAGATGCTGTCCATTCATCAGAGACAAGGGTGCCTGCCAGGCAGGAGGGGACTAATTTGCATGTCTTCTATCCTTTACATGGGATGAACAGGTATTTCTCCCTACAGTCTAACCTCATGCATTTTATCAAGGTTTATGTCAGTCACTGATTTCTTCCTTCATCCCATGTACTCTAAGCTTCTCAAAGCTTTCTGCATCTCCTATTATGACCTCTTTTCCCTTCCTTCCAAACTCTTAAAAGCCTTCCACTATTCCCTATGTGATTCTTTTTCCTTATGAACAAAATCCTCTAAATCCTCACCTATTTTCTGACTTTCCCTTTACCTTTTTCCTCTAACCTTTCTCTAGAATGCCAGACTTACATATTCAACCGTTCACTTGACCTCTAAGTAGGTATTTTAAATTCAAAATACCTAAATCTTAGACCCAAATTTCTCCCCGTTTCCCTTCCATGCAAAATCAGCCATACACTTTTCCATCTCCATGGATGACAACTCCATTTTTTCAGTTATGAGGACAAAATTAAGGTAGACTCTTCTCTTGATTTGACCAGTGCACACCAAAATTCCACCAGCAAATCTGTTGGCTCTACCTTCCACATATATACAGAGTTTAGCCAGTCTGAACAACTCCACTGTTATAGCCTTTGTCTGAGCATCCTCCTCTCCCTCTGGATTACTAATTATTTTCCCATAAGTCCTCCTGTACCTCCCCACCCATTTTAAGTTCTGCATCTGGACCAACTCTTTTAGCCAGCCATGCCACTTATCTGGGCTACATCCTGCAGTGACTTCTTATTAAACTTAGAGTTAAAGCCAACATCTTCATAATGAACTCTAAAACCTTAGAGGATGTGGCCCCCTTGATTCCATCTGCCTCCACTTGCTTCTTTTTGTGTTCTGGCTTTCTGGCTGGGTTTACACCATCACACACATCTTTAACACAGGGCTTCCTCCAGCTGTGCCCACTGCCTGCATTTATCTCTTCCCAGAGGCCCGCTTGACTCTTTCTCTTTACTAGTGCTCAAATCTCAGCTTCTTACTGAGCATTGCTCATTTAATACAGCGACCCACTCTTCCCCAGAACCCATCTTCTCAATCCCTTCATTGAGTTCAATAGAGGTTGTTAATTTTTTTGGTAAATTACTTATCAGCATGAAATACATTATCTAACTTTCTCATTTATAAGTGTTTTTTGCCTTTTCTTGGTAGCATCCCAGCACCATGAGTGTGGGGATCTTGTCTGTATTTTCCTGGACAAAGAAAACCTAAAATAATGCTTTATGCATGGTTGTCACTCAATGCCTATGTGCTAAATGAATAAATGATTGACTATCTGGAGGGCAGAATTAAATGAAGAACCTGAAAATGTTTTGTGAATTGTAAATATTACAGTGATGTTGTTGTTGTCATTATTGTTATTTATAACTAGAAAACACTGATTAATAAATCTTAATGTTAAGTTTAAATGAGTAAAATCAATTTTTATGTATAGAGAAAATTTTAACAGAAAGCCTTGTTTGTGGAGATGATGGATTCCCATGACACAATAATTTGGTGGGACCAGGTGCCTCCTATAGTCTGAAATTTGGGTAACATCTCAGTGACACTTTTGAATTATGTATTTCCTTATATTCCATATGCCACATCTAAAAACATGATAATTCCTTGGGGTTTGGGAAATGTTCTGTAAACTTATAGATACCACAGGCTTTATTTTTAAAATAACTCTTTCATGTTTGTGCACCCATCTTCATCTAACTTGTCCAGTAGAGTTAACTTCTCTATAAATTGGATCTGTTCTCCTCCCCTTTACATGTGCATTCCTCTCTTGAAAAGTCCACATTTTTATTATTCATTGGACGTTTTTCAGTTCAAATCATGCAGGTCATTGTTTTTTGTTTGTTTGTTTTTATTTATCAGAAAATTCATACTGAAGAGATATCATATATATGTGGGAAAGCTTTAATTCAAATGTCAAATCTAAGATATAAGAGGTTTCCTACTGCAAAGAAACCCTGTGCATGATAGGTATGTGAAAAAGACTTTTGGTACAAATCATATGTCACAGAACATGAAAAAATTCATAGTGGACAAAAACAAAATGAATGTAAAGAATGCAGAAAAGCCTTCAACCAAAAGAAATTGTTCCTTAAACATCAGAGTATTCGTGCTGGAGAAAAACCCTATATATAAAATGAATGTGGAAAAGCCTTCAACCAGAAGGAAAACCTCGTTAACCATCTGAGAATATATACTGCAGAGAAACACTATTAATGTGATGGGCATGGGAAAGCTTTCATTGAAAAATCAAGCCTCATTACACACCAGAGAAGACAAACTGCAGTGAAACCCTATATATGTAAGGAATATAGGAACGCCTTCATTAGCTAATCAAATCTCACTGACCATGAGAAAATTCATCGTGGAGGGAAGCGGTATATATGTAAGGAATGTGGAATAACCCTCAGTCAGAGGCAGCATCTCCTTAAATATTACAACATTCATACTGGAGAGAAGCCCTCTGAATGTAATAAATGTGAATCACCAAAGAATATCCCCTTACAGTCTGTGCAACTGGTTGCCAATCTTTTAAGGAAGCGGCTGTGACTGTGCAATTCACGATGTCTTTCTTCTCTTGGAAAAATGCACTTGCAGTTTGTTCTGAGATCTGTTCCTCTAAAATCTTCTTCCACACTCATCGGTGTTCAATTTTTTACCACTAATTTATGCATCAGAATTCGAGATTTATCTTAGTTTATGTAAAGATGGGCTTTTCATTTATTTCAGAATTTCTTGGTTGTTTTTATTGATTCTTCAATCCATTACATTCTGTGTAAGCATTTTAAAAATATCATTTTAATATTAATGCTGCCCATTATTGCAGCATTTTCTTAGAAGGCACCTGAAGCATTTATATTTTTTCAGTTTCTTCACCTGAGTCTGACGTGGATTCAGGTTTAACAGCCACTGAACAACAGTGTCCTGCTTTCTACTTCATTCTAATTTTTGTTATTATTTTAAATATGAAATGACCCTTTCATAATTAGACGATATACTTCTTATATCAAGTATTTTAAGAAATTAGAAAATTTATTCATATTTTTAAGCTATACTCTAATATTTTTCTCATATGTGACAGTATGTGGGATGAATGAAACTAGAGAATGCATGTATATACAAACAAAATTACCTACCCCAAAAATCTGCAAATGCATATAATTCTGAGGAGGGAGGAATGGGTGCTGAGGAGAGAAGGAATTTGGCTGTTTGCCATAACAGACATAAATTATTTTTATACTCTTTGCACTGATAATTTCATTATAATTAAAAAGAAATTATGAAAATAGTACAAAAGGAAATAATACAAAGAGTTTGATTTGAAGATATTGATTTCTATCTGCAACATTACTTGGGGGAACTAACCCTCACACTTTGCAAATACATTCGCCCATAAAGGAAAAGTGGTCACCCCCTCGGCCCCCTCCCCATCTGCCTGGACTGTGGTGATCTCCCACAGCAAGAGGGAGCACGGAGCACGAGGAGTATAGACACGACCATGTGAAGTCCACACTGCTCTCTCCACGTGTCTGGTTAGAGGACTGTTAGTACCACAGGAGAAGACTGACTTCCTGCTGCTTACTCCAAAGTGAAGACCGGCTAGAGTGACTCACATCAGTAACTGACACTGTGAGTGTTGAGCAGGGCTTTCTCCCTGTCCTCCTGTGTGGATCAAAAACCTATGATGATGGTTTACATTGGGGCTCTGAGAGTTTGGTTCCCAAACAGGACAGTCCCCATCATTGCTTTTTCTTTAGTTGTCCCAAGATTGGAGAAGGTGAATATAGAAATGGAAGCTGGAGAGCTGAGTCTGTGCCTGAGATCCAGAAGGGGTACAATAAGAGCAGCTTCCTCAGAGGGTCCAAAATGGAGGACAAGAGAAGCAGGGAACAGGAAAAGGAGCAGGAAGCCTCCCCTCTGTGCCCTGATGCCTCTGCTGCACCAGACCCATGGTCCCATGCTTTTATTTGCTCCTGCCCACCTGGCCAACCACTGCCTGAGGCAAGTACATCAAACTGGGGCATCTGTGACTTTATATTAGTCCCCAAACCATGTGAGTCGCCTACCTGGCATCCTGTCTTGCAGTACTTGCTGGCCAAGTGCTCTTCCCCTTCTGTCTTACCAGTACTCATTCCCGCCTAGTCTGGAGACACCCACAGTTTGCAGGTGAATTCAGTGGGCAGCATCACACTGCGATTTGGGAACAGAACAGTTCTCCAACTCCGTGTACCTAGCTATTTGAGTTTTTCAAACACTGCTAATGCAAAATACAAGAAATAGGTTGGGTGTTATTGGAATATATGAGGGTTAAAGCTTACAGTTCTAAGGCTGTGAAAATATCCAAATCAAGGCATTATCAAAAATTAATAATGGTCAGCTGCTGCTGGAATCCTGCCCAGGCAAAATATTGGGCCTGCCTGTCTCTTTCTGCCTTTTCCTCTAAACTCAACTTCTCCCTGTGCTCAGGAATGGGCCATCAGACACCATTGCTCACACCTAACCCTTCTCCTCTGGCCTTTATATCTTTAGCTTCAGGATGCTTAGGCTCCAGCCCCTGGCCTCTCCCTTAGCCTTTCAGGGTTTCTGTGTCTCTCCACAGCTATAGGAGATCCTGGATCCCTCCCCCGCATGGCAGGGTAAACATGGCAGAACTCCTTCTCTGTGTGTTTCGTGTATGTAGGACTTCAGCACAATGATTGTGGTCCATCCTGAGGTCTGAAATCTAATCAGAGGCCCTTACCTAACTAAAGCAATCTAACAAAGGTGACCTAATTAAAAGGTCCCTTATCTCAATCTAACCAAAATGTCCTGCATACAAACACTTACACAGACAGCAATGGGTTAGTAAGATGATACTTTTCCAGGGCTTACACAAGACTCAAATGAGAGTATTAACCCAGGGCACAGGGATCAGGAGGGGTCTCCTAAGTCCGGGAGAAATGGGAACTCATGAAGCAGTGTCTGTACATTGGGTGTGGCCATCACTGAGCAAAATGAGGGGCTGACCACCATTGAACTGGTCCCTAGAATGGTCCCTAGAAGAACTCAATATACTGTGCTTTCACCACAAAATCTTAGCTCCAAAATCAGGTGTGTAACTCAGAGAGGTGTGCCATTATTCCCATCCCCAGTGCCAGAGTGCACAAATTTTGCCTGGAGAGTGAGGTGGGTAGGGAACAGGCGGTAAAACTGAAGGCCCCTAATTTCTTCTCCATAGAACTGATTACATTTACAACAGAATGGAGAAATTCAACCCTAAGCGTGCTTTCAAAAGCAGTGGAGATGGTAGAGGGCCTGAGATTTAATTCATCTCATCCTTCAGGAAGAAATGAAATAAATACTTTTACTGATGAGTAAAAACTAATAAAGTTTGCTGGCAGAAACTCACTTTAAAAGAAATGTGAAAGAATATTCTTCAGGTGGAAAGAAAATAATCTCAGAAGATTCAAGATTCAGGATGGATTGAAGGACAATATCTGTTAATTTAATTCCTATATCTAAATGACTATTGAATGGATAAATTAATAAAGATATCCATGGCCAAGGACATCAATAAAGTGTTAAAATACACCATAAAATCATATATACCATAAGATATGTAAATGGATATGTAGCAGTTGGCTATTGTTATGAATTCCAGAAGCAGATATTGGAATATGCTTGTAAACTGCTCTGTTAATCTGCACATGATTAAGTTATGGTAAGGTCGTTGACTGGTCCACAGTCAGTAGGGCGTTGTGCCCCACTCCTTGATGGGTGAGTTTCAAACAGTGCAAAAAATGTGTTGAAAATTTAATATTTAATTAGTCTAAGAGATATCTGGCATCTGCATCCTCTGAGGTTTTCTGAAAACATTGCACTCTCTCACAACGTCACTTCTATTCTTGTAAGCCCTAGGTCCCAGGATTTTCTGGGATTCCCATACTATTTATTAGGGTCACTTGCCTAATGTAGCTCATTCTGGTGGTGTTATTGCTGTAGCCAATGCTGTAATGGGAATTTTGACATTTCCTTCCTGACACCAACATCTTTCTTCTTGGCATTGCTCTTTTTTAGCTGCCCCATGATTGGAGAAAGTGAATGTAGGACTGGACCAGGAGATCTGAGTCTGAACCAGAGACCCAGGAGGGGCATTGTATGAGAAGCCTCCTCAGCAGGTCCAGACGAGAGGCCAAGAGAAAGAGGGAAGGGCAAAATGAGCAGGAGCAGGGAGACTCCTCTCTGTGCCCTGATATCTTTGCTGCACCAGACCCATGGTCCCATGCTGTTATCTGCCCCTGCCCCCCTTGCCAAACCCTGCCTGAGGCAGGTATATCATACTGCGGCATCTGTGACTTTATACTAGTCCCCAAACCCTGTGACAACTCTGCCTCACTCCCTGACTTGCAGGCTTTCCTGGTCAAGAGCACTAACCCTCTGTCTTACCTGTTCTCATTCCTGCTTGATATGGAGATTCCCACAGTATACAGGTGAAATCACTGGGAATCAACATCACACTTCTGTTTGGGAAGAGGGCAGTCCTCAAACCCTGTGTCCTCATCTGTTAGAGTTTCCCCAGCGATGCCAATGCAAAATACCAGAAATAGGTTGGCTTTTATTGGGATTTATTAGGTTTAAACCTTACAGTTCTGAGGCTGTGAAAATGTACAAATCAAGTCATCATCTAAAATGCTGTCTTAGCAATGGTCAGCTGCTGCAGGAATCCTGCCATGGCAAAATGTTGGGCCTGCCTGTCTCTCTCTGCCTTCTCCTCCAAGCTCACTTTCTCCCAGAGCTCATAAGTAGGCCACCAGACACAATTGTTCACACCTCTTCTTTCTCCTCTGGCCTGGATGTCTTCAGTTTCAAGCTGCTCGATGACTCCAGCCTCTGGCCTCTCCCTCAGGCTCTCAATTTTTCTGTGTCTCTCCACAGCTGTAGGAGTTCCTGGAGCCCTCTCCCTTATGGCAGGGTAACCATTTATATATATATATATATTAAAGTTGCTTAGATTACCTAAGTATTACACAGAAATTACAGGGATTCCCATGTTCCCCATATTCATCACCTCCCACTTCATCCCACCCAAACACCCTTCATCAGTGTGGCACATCACCCGCAATGGATATACACATCCTGGGGCCTTGTCACCAAGCATAGATCACAGTTCACATTGTAGACCACACTCTCTCCCACACAGTTCTGCATGGTATATGCTGATGTAAAATGGCCTACATCCATCACCACAACGCCACTCAGGACAACCCCCAAGTCCCGAAAAAGCCCCTGTATTTGAACTTCCCTTTCCCTCACTGCCCCCAAGGCGTCCAGCAGCCACCAGCTCTTCCTCACTCTTATAATTTCTTCCATTACTTGAATCACGATATGTCTACAACAGAATACCCTTAAGCCCATTCTAGTCCATTGCTCTTCTCCTAATCCTAAGGGGACTGGGATGCTTGTTTCCACTCCACCTCCAAGTGAGAGAGGGCTTATATCCCATAGATAAAGTGTATGGAATTATTGTGCCTGCAGATGCAAGCCCTCTCCATTCCCTGGTATGGCCGTTGCCCATTGCTGTCTCCTCACCAGGTGACTTGGATGTGTCTTTTGAGCTGTAGGGTAGGAGTTGCAGCTCCATCGATATTGCAGACACAGCTGTTACATAGGTAGGTCAGAGACTCCACTCTCTGGAACTACACCTGTAAACCCCAGCATCATATGTAGGTTTGAATAGAAGGGACTGATGGACCATGTGCAGGGAGGGCTTATTTGAGTCCACCTCTGTCACTCTCAGGAGCACAGATTCCAAAGTAGAGCCCACTCATAAGGCATCAATCTCTGGGGCTATCAACCTTTAGGTAGGACCTGGGTGTCTCCAGAGCCCTCAGGAGACCCTCTGTGTGGGGTGATATCCACTTTGGGGTACTATGAGATCCTACTGAGGTGTGTGTAAGAGTTACCTCTGAGATGAATTCCTGACCTCTTTGAAATCTCTAAGCCACATGAACCCATTTCTCTTTACCTTTTCCTGTTTATTCAAGGTCTATTTCCAATCTCATTGCCAGTTGGCACTTGGTATTTATCCCTCATTACCAGGGAATCTCATCCCCAGGGCTCATGTCCCATGTTTGGGGGAAGGTAATGCATTCCTATCTGAGTTTGGCTTAGAGAGAGGCCACATTTGAGCAACAAAGAACCTCTCAGTTCGCAACCCTTAGTCACCCCATAACAGTAGGCTAAGTTTCAACTAAAAGAGCAAAGATTCATAAGGCTAGTCATCAATAACAAGAACCCATCAGTGGGCCATCCTCTTTTGCCAGACACTGCTCATGCACTCAGGGGACTCTTGCTGCCCCCTTGAAGAATGTGGCAGGGCTCTCCAGGCTAGGAATTCAGATTCCCTCATTACTGAGTGATTGTCTACCCACCATGACCATGCCCCATCCTTTGATGATTTGAACAATTTCATATATCTTTCATGTATTTTCAGATGAATTTACTCCCATGAATCCCCAATTCCAGACACCCCCCACAATGATCCTCAGCAGCCCCCATTGTAACCCTTCTGTGATCTAAACCTTCCTTGAACATGGAGCCCATATAATAACCAAATACAGTTAATAAGATAAAGAAATAATAATGATAAGCTTAAATGCAATGGATAAATACAAGGAAAGTCAGAGGAAAAAATGGTAAACTAAAAATAAAATATAATTAGCAGATTGGGACATTCAAAAAAATGGAAAAAAATCCTTTTTTAAAAAAAGTATTCTTTTTTTTCATTATCACTGTATTATCAGATATATAGTGAACAATGACACCTTTCCCTTCTCATTCCCCATTTCTCCCAAATTTTCATTTAATTTTCAAAGACGTTTTAGGTCACAGAAAAGTCACACATGGAATACTAGAGACTCTCACATACCCATCTCCCTCCCCCTTCCCCACCCCATATAAAAACCTATTTTAAAAATGGATGCTAGCATTGTTATAACTGTTATACAGATAGTATAATATAGCAACTAAACATTGTCAATGCTTTACAACTTAGTTTACATTTTAGACTGTACAGTTTAATAATTTTTGATGATATTTACCATGTCCTGTGTCCATTAATGTAAGGTAATGGAAAACCTTTGCCATGACCACTAAATACCCCATTTGATCTTAACTGTTCCTTCCTCCACTTCCCCCTGGGTCATATGACACTCCCCTGTCTTGACTCATGGAATGGCAAGATTCATAGTTACATGCCCTGGGTATTCCCACATGCCCTTCCTAATCTAATCACCTGACAACCCTGTGGAACCAATCCCAGTAATGTCACTACCCACCAGTCCTATCCTTCAGTATGCAACTATACTCTATCCCTTTACCATAGATTATGTCCATATGGGTGATGGCTCACAGCCTACTCTTCCCTTTCTCTTCCCTGTTAACCTATCTTTCAGACAGTGGTTCTCAGAGACTGCTCACTTTCCTCAGTTCAAATAAGTGAGGTGATATACTGTTCATCCTTCAATGCCTGGCTTGCTTCACTCAACATAATGTCTTCAAGATTCATCCACATTATTCCGGGTGTTAGTGCTTTATTCCTTCTTACAGCTGAGTAATATTCCATTGCATGTATGTACCACAACAGTTGATGGGCACCAGGGCTGATGCCAACTTGTGGTGTGCATATATCTCTTCGTGCCTTTCCTTTAAGTTCTTCTGGGTATTTACACAGCAGTGGAACTGCTGGATCTTAGGGAAGATCTATTGTTAATTTTCTGAGGAACCGCTAAACTGTCCTCCACAGTGGCTGGACCATTCCACCATCCCAGAAGCAGTGGATGAGGGTTCCTATTCCTCCACATCCTCTCCCTCTCTTACAGTCTGCTGTTTTTATTAATATCTGCCATTCTGATGGGTGTAAATGCTATCTCATTGTAGTTTTGATGTGCATTTCCCTGATAACAAGCGAAGTCCAGTATTCTTTCATGTGTTTTTTAGCCCTTGGTATTTTTTCCTTGAAGTGTCTTTTCACATCACTTGCCAATTTTTTTATGGGTTGTTTGTCTTTTTATTTTCAAGTTGTAGGATTTCTTTATATATGCAGGATATTAGGCTCATCAGATATATGGTTGCCAAATATATTCTCCCATTGGGTAGGCTGTCTTTTTCTTTTCTTAATAACATCCTTTGATGTGCAGAAGTTTTTTCATTTTCAGGAAATCCCATTTATCAATTTTTTCTCTTGCTGCTCGTGCTGTGGCTTTGAAGTTCATTAAATAATTTCTTATTACAAGGTCCTGTAGATGCTTTCCTACATTATCTTGCAAGGTCGTTATGGTTTTGCCTGTTATATTTAGAAGTTTGATCCATCTTGATTTGATTTTTGTATAAGGTGTGAGATGGTATTCTTCACTCATTCTTTTGGATATGGATATCCAGTTCTCAAAACACCACTTGTTAAAGAGGCCATTCTCTACCAACTGAGTTGGCTTGGTAGTCTTGTTGAATATCAGATGACTGAATATGCGAGGATCTATATCGGAAATCTCAATTCAATTCCATTGGTGGGTAGGTCTATCCTTGTGCCAATACCAAGAAATTTTGATCACTGTAGCTTTGTAATATGTTTTAAAGTCTGGTAATGTGATACCTCCAACTTGATTTTTCTTTTTCAATATGTTTGTGGCAATTCAGACCTCCTACATTTCCAAATATATTTTGTGGTAAATTTTCCAGTTCCTTCAATAATATAGTGTTGATTTTTATTGGGATTGCATTAAATCTGTAGAGTAGTTTGGGTAGGATAGACATCTTGATGATGTTTAGTCTTCCTATCCATGAACAGGGAATATTTTTCCATTTATTTAAATCTACTTTTATTTCCTTTAACAGTGTTTTGTACTTTTCTGTATATAAGTCCTTTACATCTTTAGTTAAATTTATTCCTAGGTATTTGATTATTTTAGTTTCTATTGTAAATGGCATTTTTATCTTGATTTTCTCCTCTGATTGCTCATTTGGTGTACAGAAATGCTACTGATTTTTGAGCATTGATCTTATAGCTGGCAACATTACTGAACTCCTGTATAAGTTCCAGAAGCTTTGTTGTAGCTTTCTCTGGGCTTTCTATGTATAGGATCATTTCGTCTGCAAATAATGAAATTCTTAATTCTTCTTTTCCAATCTGGATGCCTTTTATATCCTTTTCTTGACTCAGTGCTCGAGCAAATACTTCTAAGACAATTTTAAATAAGAATGGTGATAGTGGGCATCCTTGATTTGCTCCCGATCTCAGAGGGAAGGCTTTTAGTATTTCTCCATTGAAGATGAGTTAGCTTTAGGTTTTTCATATACACCCTTTATCATATATAGAAAATTTCCTTCTATTCCTATCTGTTGCAGGGTTTTTATCAAGAAAGAGTTCTGTATTTTGTTGAATGCTTTTCTTTGCATTATAGAGATGTTCATGTGTTTTGTTTCTTACTGTTTGTTATGTGGTGTATTACATTGACTGATTTTCTTATATTGAACCACCCTTGCAAACCTGGGATGAAACCCACTCGGTCAGGACGTATATTCCTTTTGATATGATGTTTAATGCTATTATCATGTATTTTGTTCAGGATTTTAGCATCTTGGTTCATTAGAGAAATTGATTTTTAATTTTCCTTTCTAGTGGTATCTTTTTTTGGTTTTGGTATTAGCGTAATATTGGCATTGTAGAATGAGTTAGGCTATATACAGTCTATTTCTTTTCTTTGGAAGAGCTTAAGTAGAATTGCCATTAGCTCTTTCTGGAATGTCTGGTAGAATTCAGCTGTGAAGCCATCTGGTCCTGGGTGCTTCTTAGTTGAGAGGTTTTTGATGAATGAGTCTATCTCTTTACCATAGTTGGACTGTTGACTACATCATTTCCTTCTTTTTTTTTTTTTTTTACATTCTCAAAATGTACTCCAATCTTTTCTTTTCTTTTTCTTTTTTTTTTTTTATTATGGGTAAAAATCAAAATTCTCACAATCTTCTTTCATCAATGTAGGCTGTTTGTGAGTTTCTAGAAACTTGTCCATTTTCTCTAAATTATCATTCTGGTTGGCATATAATTTTTCAAAATGTCCTCTTATGATGCTCTTCATTTCTGTCAGGTCAGTAGTGATATCCCCTTCCTCAGTCCTTATTTTGTGCATTTGCATCTGTTCTCTCTTTTTCTTGGTTAGTCTGGCTAAGGGTCTGTCAATTTTATTGTTATTCTCGAAGAACCAGCTTTTGGTTTTGTTTATTTTTTCTAGTGCTTTCTTATTCTCTATTTCATTTACTTCTGCTCTAATCTTTGTTATTTCTTCACTCTACTTCCTTTATGTTTAGTTTGTTGTTGTTTTTCCAGTTCCTCCAAGCGTGCAGTTAAGTCTTCAATTTTAGCTCTTTCTTCTTTTTTAATACATGTATTTATGGCTATGAACTTCCATCTCAGGGCAGCATTGGCTGCACCCCATAGGTTTTGATATGTTGTGTTGTCATTTTCATTAGTTTCAAGGTGGTTACTGATTTCTTTTGAGATTTCCTCCTTGACCCGCTGTTTGTCTAAGAGTATGTTGTTTAACTTCCGTATCCTTGAGCCTAACCTGTTTTCTGGACCTTAGTGATTTCCAATTTAATTCCATTTTGATCAGAGAAATTACTTTGTATAATCTCAATCTTTCTGAATTCATTGAGAGTTTTTCTGTGGCCAGCATGTGGTCTATCTTGGAGTATGATCCATGTGTACTTGAGAAGAATGTAAATCCTGATGCATTTGGGTTTATTGGTCTGTATATGTCTGTTACGCCCAGGTCCTCTAATGTATTGTTGAGAGTCTTTGTTTCTTTGTTGATTCACTGTCCAGATGTTCTGTCTAATGATGATAATGTTGTATTAAACTCCATTGGTATAATTGTTGAGGCATTTATTTCTCCGCTTAGCTTTTCCAGAGATTTTCTCATGATTTTTAAGGCACACCGATTAGCTGTTTAAATGTATATGATTGTTAACTCTTCTTGAGAGACTACCCCATTTACTAATATATAGTGCCCATCTTTGTCCCTTAAAATTGTCTTGCATTTATAGTCTAATTTGTCTGACATTAGAGTTGCTAATCCTGCACTTTAATGTGTGTTCTTAGCTTGTATAATTATTTTCCAGCCGTTTACTTTCAGCCTCCTTGAATCGTTCCATCGTACGTGGGTTTCTTGTAGACAAAATATTGATGGATCATATTTCTTTATCCATTTTGCCAATCTATGTCTCTTGAGTGGTGAATTTAATCCATTACCTTCAGTGTTCTTACTCGCAACGAATTCCTTACTTCAGCCATATTTTCTTTGGATTAATGTATGTCATGTGTTGTTTTGTTTCTGTTTGTTTTTTTAAGCTCTCCTAACTCTTGGTTTTTCCTTTCAACTTGTAGAACTTCCTTTAGTATTTCTTGAAGTGCCAGTTTATTATTGACATACTCTCTTAATTTCTGTTTATATGTGAATATTTTGAACTCTCCATCATTTTTGAATGTCAGTTTTGCTGGAAACAGTATTCGTGGCTGGAAGTTGTTTTCTTTTAGAACTTTGACTATGTCATACCACTGTCTTCTTTCCCCCATGGTTTCAGATGAGAAATCAGCACTTAAACTTATTGTGTGCCCCCTGTATGTGATGGTTTTCTTTTCTCTTGCTGCCTTGAATATAATCTCTTTGACTTGAACATTGGACATTTTGACAAGTATATTTCTTGGTGTTGGCCTATTTGGATTTATACTGATAAGGGTGCTCTTTGCTTCCTGGATCTTCACATCCATCTCTCTCAATAGGGTTGGGATGATTTGAGCCATTATTTGCTTCAACACTCCTTCCGTTCCCTTTCCCTTCTCTTCTCCTTCTGGGATGCCCATAATGCATATGTTTGTGTGTTTTGTGTTGTCAGTTAAATCCCTGAGTCCCTGCTGGATTTTTAAATATTTTTTGTCTATCTATTCTACTATCTGTTTGATTTCAGCTGTTTTGTTTTCAACATCACTAATTCTTTCTTCTGCCTG
>JAKSZT010032026.1:2637423-2665989 GCA_026826555.1 Tolypeutes matacus | reverse complement strand
TTTTTGAAAATTGAGAAAGATACACTTTCAGTGATTGCTGTGCACTTCATTTCACTTACATTGTCATAACACTGACTTTACCAAATTCACCGTGAATGCTGTATGTTCTTCTGTTTGAAAACTAAGACAGATACTGGTTTCATTGACTGCTATGCACTTGTATTCACATACAATAAATGTCAAATCACTGATTTTACTTAACACTCTATGAATGCAGTATGTTCTTAAGTATTGGTATTATAATCAAGATACTGGTTTCATTGACTGCTCTGCATTTCTTTTACTTAACAGTCCATGTCAAACACTGGTTTTACCTAACCCTCAGTGAATGTAGTATGTGCTTCAGTTTGAAAAGTAAGCAAGACACTGGTGTCATTGACCACTATACCCTTGTTTTCACTTACAATCAATGTCAAAAAACTGGTACAATTCATGCTCTGAGAATGCAGAATGTTATTCACTTTTTAAAATTAAGCTTGGTACTGGCTTCATTGACTGCTATGCACTCGTTTTCACTTACAATATTCTCAAAACACTGATTTTAACTGATGCTTTGTGAAGGCAGTATGATTTCTATTTTGATAATTAAAGATGATACTGATTTCATTGATTGCTATTCACTTTATTCATTTACACCCATGTCAGAAAACTGGTTTTACCAAACAATCTGTGAATGAAGTATGTTCTTTAGATCTGAAAACTAAGCAAGATACTGGGTATATTGAATGTCTGCACTTGTTTTCTCTTGCTATCAATGTCAAAACACTGGTTTATCTTAGGCACATTGAATGCAGAATTTTCTTCATTTTGAAAACTAAGCAAGATCCCGGTTTCATTGACTGCTCTGAACAAGTTTTCACTTACTATCTAAGTCAAAACACTGGTTTTACCTAATGCTCATTGAATGCTCTGTGTTCTTCTGTTTTGGAAACTAGCAAGTACTGGTTTTATTGACTGTTAAGTGCTTGTTTTCACATACAATCATGTCAAAACACTTTTTAACCTAATGCTCTGTGAATGCAGTATGTTCTTCAGTATTGAAAACTAAGCAAGTTATAAGTTTCATTGACTGCTATGCACTTCTTTTCACTTACAATTGATTTCAAAACACCGGTTTTACACAATGTGCAGTGAATATACTATGTTCTTCAGTTTTTAATATTAAGCCAGATTCTGGTTTAATTGACAGCTCTGCACTTGTTTAACTTACTATCAATGTCAAATCACTTGTTTTGCCTAAAGATCATTGACCACAGTATGCTCTTCAGGTTTATAAAGTAAGCCAAATGTTGGTTTCATTGACTGCTATGCAGTTGTTTTAAATGATGATCAGTGAAAAACACCTGATTTCCCTAATGTTCTGTGAAGGCAGTATGTTCTTCTGCTTTGATAAATATGTCAGATACTGGTTTCATTGACTGCTATGCACTTTTATTCACTTATTATCATTGCCAAATCACTGGTTTACCTGAAAGTACATTGAAAGAAGTATCTTCTCCAGTTTTGAAAACAAAGCAAATAATATTTTCACTGACTGTAATGCACTTGTTTTCAGTTACAATCAGTGTTGAATCAGTGGCTTTACTAACATTCTTTCAATTCTTCAGAGTTGAAAACTAAGCAAGATATTGGTTTCATTGATTGTTGTTCAATGTTTTCACTTACAATCAATGTGAAAACAATGTTTTTACCTAATGTTCAGTGAGTGCAGGGTGTTCATCACTTTGAAATTAAGCCAGAAACTGGTTTCTTTGACTGCTGTGCATTTCTTTTCACTTACAATCAATGTCAAATCACTGGTTTTACCAAACCCTCTGTGAATGCAGTATGAACTTCAGTTTTGAAAACTAAGCAAGACAGTGGTCTCATTGACTGCTATGCCTTTGTTTTCACTTAAAATCAATGTCAAATCACTGTTTTTACCTAAAGCTCTGTGAATGTAGAATGTTCTTCACTTTTAAACATTAAGCCAGATACTGATCTCATATACTGCTTTGCACTTCTTTGCACTTACTATTAATGTCAAATCACTGTTTTTTTCCTAATGCTGTGAGGGCAGAATGTTATTCAGTTTTGAAAACTAAAACAGATATTGGTTTCATTGAATGCTTTGCACTTGTTTTCACTTACTATCAAGGCCAAATCACTGGTTTAACTGAAAGTTCATTGAACAAAGCATGTTCTTATGTTTTGAAAAATAAACAAGGTACTGCTTTCATTGACTGCTATGCACTTGTTTACCCTTCCAAGCAATGTCAAAGCACTGGTTTTACCCAATGCTCTGTGAATGCTTTATGTTCTTCAGTTTGAAACTGAAGCCAGATACTGGTTTCATGGACTGCGATGCACTTGTTTTCACATACATTCAATGT
The DNA here is from genome assembly GCA_026826555.1 of Tolypeutes matacus. Classification (NCBI taxonomy): domain Eukaryota; kingdom Metazoa; phylum Chordata; class Mammalia; order Cingulata; family Chlamyphoridae; genus Tolypeutes; species Tolypeutes matacus. The sequence continues at coordinate 2,663,617 of JAKSZT010032026.1, read as the reverse complement.
CAAAACACTGGTTTTACTAAATGCTCTGTGAATGCAGTATTTTCTTCAGTATTGAAAATTAAGCCAGAGTGGTTTTACTGATTGTTGTGCACTGTTTTTACTTACAATCAATGTCAAAACACTGCACCTAACCCTTAGTGAATGCAGAAATGTACTTCAGTTTTGAAAACTAAGCCAGATACTGTTTTCATTGACAGCTCTGCACTTGTTTTCACTTAATATGAATGTCAAATCACTGGTTTTACCAAATATTCATTGAATGCAGTATGTTCTTCAGTTTTGAAAACTAAGCAAGATACTGGTTTCAATGACTACTATGCACTTGTTTTCAATTAGAATCAATGAAAAAACACTGTATTTACCCATTGCTCTGTGAATGCCGTATGTTCTTCAATTTTGAAAGCTAGCAATATACTGGTTTCATTGACTGTTATGCAGTTTTTTTACAATTACAGTCATTGTCGAATCACTGGGTTTTTACTTAATGTTCTGCAAATAAAGTATGTTCTTCAGCTTTGATAAATAATCCAGATACTGGATTCATTGACAGCTATGCACTTGTTTTCACATACAATCAATATAAAAATACTTTTTTTAACCTAATGCTCTGTGAATGCAATATGTTTTTCAGTATGGAAAACTGGCAAGATACAGGTTTCATTGACTGCTCTGCATTTCTTTTAACTTACATTCAATGTCTATACACTGGTGTTTCCTAATGCTCAGTGAATGCATTATGTTCCTGTTTTGAAAACTAATCAAGATACCAGTTTTATTGTCTGTTATGCCCTTGTTTTCACTTACCATCAATGTCAAAACACTAGTTGTACCTAACACTCTGCAAATACAGAACTTTCTGTACTTTTGAGAATTGCACCAGATACTGGTTGTATTGACTGCTATGTACTTCCTTTCCTTTACAATCAATGACAAATCACTGGTTTTGCCAAACGCACTGTGAAAGCTGTACTGAGACAAATCCTGGTTTCAATGACTGCTCTGCACTTGTTTTCATTTACTATCAATGTCAACTCACTGGTTTAACTAAAATCTCATTGAATGAAGTAAGTTCTTTAGTTTTGAAAACTTAGCAAAATACTGTTTTCTTACTGCTATGCCCTTGTTTTAACTTACAATCAATGTCAAAACAATGGTTTTATCTAATGCTCTGTGAATACAGAATGTTCTTCACTTTTGAAAATTAAGCCAGATACTGGTTTCATTGACTGCTCTGCACTTGTATTCCCTTACTATGCACCTCAATTCACTGGTTTTACCTAACACTCTTTGAATGCAGTATGTTTTTCTATTTTGAAAACTAAGGAAGGTACTTGTTTCATTGACTGCTATTCCTTTATTTCAATTATAACCAATGTCAAAACACTGGTTTGACCAAATGCTCTGTGAAGGCTGTATGTTCTTCTGTTTTGAAAATTAAAGAAGTGACTGCTTTCTTTGACTGATATTCACTTTATGAACTTAAAAACCATTTCAAAACCCTGGTCCTATATAAGGGGGGATAGCCCCAGAGACTGATGCCTTATCAGTGGGTTCTATTTTGGAATCTGTGCTCCTGAGAGTGACAGAATTAGACTCAAATAAGTCCTCCATGCACATGGTTCACCAGTCCCTTCTATTCAAACCTACATGTGATGCTGGAGTTTCTTAGGTATACTTCCATAGACTGGAACCTCCCACCTACCTATGTGCCAGGTGTGCATGAAATCTAGGTGGAACTGCAACTCCTACCCTACAGCTCAATGGACTCATCCAAGTCACCTGGTGAGGAGACAACGATGGGAAATGGCCATCCCAGGGAATGGAGAGGGCCTGCATCTGCAGGCAGGATCATCCCACCCACCATATCCATGGGATATAAGCCCTCTCTCACTTGGAGTTAGAGTGGACATCACCATCCCAGTCACCTCTGGATTGGGGGAAGAACTATGGACTAGAGTGGACTTGATGGTATTCTCTTGCTCACATATGGTGATTCTTGCAATGCAAGAAATTATAACAATGAGGTGGAGTCAGTGGCCACTTGACAGTTTTTGGGTAGGGAGGGGATGAGCAGTTGAAATACAGGGGCTTCTTTGGGAGTTGGAGGTTGTCCTGAGTACTGTTGTGGCAATGGATGTAGGCCATTTTAAATCAGCACACACCACTCAGAACTGAGTGGGAGAGAGTGTGGTCTACAGTGTGAACTGTGGTCTATGGTTGGTGGCAAGGCTCCAGGATGTGTGGGTTCATTGAGGGTGGTGGGCCACATTGTGGGAGATGTTTGTGTGGGGTGTGGTGGGAGGTGTGGGAGGTGGGCAACATGGGAATCCCAGTGGGTTCTGTGTAATATTTTGGGTAATCTAAGCACCTCTTAAAATATATGTATATATATATATAAATAACATTTTTGTAAGCAAATACACATATATGCACATATATTTATATATCATTTTGCAAATGTTTGTATGTATTGTGAGAATTTTGATTTTTACTCATAATAAAAACAAAAACAAAAACAAAAACAAAAACAAAAAAAACCCTGGTGTTACCAAACACTCTGAATTCAGTCTGTTTTTTGTTTTAAAAACTAAGCATGATCCGGGGTACATTGACTGCTCTGCACTTGTTTTCACTTACTATCAATGTCAAAACACTGGTTTACCTCAGGCATATTGAATGCAACATTTTCTGCAGTTTTGAAACTAAGGTAGATTCTAGATTCATTGACTGTTCTGCACCTGTTTTCAATTACAATCAATGTCAAATCACTGGTTTAAATGAAAGCACATTGAATGAGGTGTGTTCTTCAGTGTTGAAAACTATGCAAGATACTGGTTTCATTGACTGCCATGTACTTGTTTTCACTTACAATCAATTTAAAACACTGGTTGTACATAACTCTCAGCAAATGCAATACGTTCTTCAGTTTTGAAAACTAAGCAAGATACTACTTTCATTGACTGCAACACATCTGATCTCATATTTAATCAGTTTCAAAACACTGGGGTTATTTAATGCTCTGTGAATGCAGTATGCTCTTCAGCATTGAAAACTAAGCAAGTTACCAGTTTCATTTACTGCTCTGCAGTTCTTTTCACTTACAATCGATGACAATACACTGCTTTTACCTAAAGCTCAGTGAATGTTTTATGTCCATTTGTTTTGAATACTAAGCAAAATACAGGTTTTTTTGAATGCTATACCCTTGTTTTAACTTACACTCAATGTCAAAACACTGACTTTAACTAATGCTCTGTGAATGAAGAATGTTCTTCACTTTTGAAAATTAAGCCAGATAGTCATTACATTGACTGCTATGCAGAGAGCTGGCCCCTGGAGAGCAGCCCATTGTTGTGCACCTGCCTCTGAGTCAGGTCCTTTTCAAAGTAGCCTCACTGTGGTGCACCCAAGGATGGCCAAAATCATCTCCAGACATTGCCAAAGTCACCCCACCTGAGAATGCCTGATTTAAAGGACCCTGGGCCTCTGTTTTGATTGGAGATGCTGGAAAACTGAAACACTCATTCTCTGAAACAAACACTTCATCAAGGAGGAAACTGAGCCCCAAGGTCAACCAGAACTGCTGAGGCCATGTCTAAGGGCCTCCTTCTCTTTCTTTAATTGCTGCCTGGTCTCCCTTCTGGAATCTCTGTGAGAAAAACTGTTATCAAAAGGGGGGCATCATGGATTGCCAGCCACAGCCTTGGGAGGAATGACTGTTGTTGTTATAGGAAGACAAGATTTAGAACAGGAGGGTGGCAGATGATAAGAACCATATGGGTGCCTTGGATCTGTGCTACTCCTGTTAGTCTTGCATTTCTCTCGCTTCTGTGAAATATTTTTATTTGCAAGAACTGCCAGTTCTGCACATGTGAAAAGTTCAACATTACATTTATAGGAGAAAACAAACAAGGGCAAAATACATCATCTTCCCATGTATATGGTTCAAGTTGGAAATGGACCATTTGGAGATCACCTTTATCTCACTTTGGATAAACAATATAAATAAGCCCTTCCACAAGTATATTCCAGCCCTGCTTCACTTTTAATTTCTAACTCAGATGTATAATATGTTTTTTTTAATAAACCAAGGATTACCTAGAAAAAAAAAGTTAAAAAATTGGTTTTACCTAACACTCTGTAATAGCAGTATGTTGTTCAGTTTTGAAAACTAAGCCAGTTACTGGTTTCATTGACTGCTATGCCCTTGTTTTCACCTACTATGAATGTCAAATCAGTGGTTTAACTGCAAGTTCATTGAATGAAGTATGTTCTTCTGTTTTGAAAACTATGCAAGCACTGGGTTCATTGATTGCAATGCACTTGTTTTCAATTACAATCCCAGTGACAAAACACTGGGTTTACCTAATGCTCTGCAAATGCAGTAAGTTCTTCGATTTTGAAAACTAAACAAGATACCAGTTTCGTTGACTGCTATGCACTTGTTTACACTTCTAAGCAATGTCAAAACACTGGTGTTATCCAATGCTCCATGAATGGTGTATGTACTTCAGTTTGAAACTGAAATCAAGGGCTGCTAAGCACTTGTTTTCGAATGCAATCAATGTCAAAACACTGGTTTTACTTAATGCTCTGTGAATGCAGTATGTTCTTCAGTATGAAAAATAAGCAAGATACTGGTTTTATTTACTGCTCTGCACTTCTTCTCACTTACTACCCTTGTCAAAACACTAGTTTTACCTAACACACTGTGAATGCAGTATGTTCTTCATTTTCAAAAACTAATCCAGATACTGGTTTCATTGACAGGTCTGCACTTGTTTTCGCTTAATATCAATGTCAAATCAATGGTTTTGCTTAATGGTCCTTGAAAGCTGCATGTCTTGCCATTTTAAAAACTAAGACAGATACTGGTTTCCTTTGACTGCTCTGCACTTGTTTTCATGCACTATGAATGTCAAATCAGTGGTCCAACTGCAAGCTCATTGAATGAAGTATGTTCTTCAGTTTTGAAAACTATGCAAGCACTGGGTTCATTGACTGCAATGCACTTGTTTTCAATTACAATCCCAGTGTCAAAACACTGGTTTTATCTAATGCTCAATGAATGCAGTGTGTTCTTTAGTTTTGAAAACTGAGCAAGATACCAGTTTCATTGACTGCTATTCACTTCTTTTCACTTACAATCAATGTTAAAACCCTGGTTTTATGTGATGCACTTTGAATGCGGTATGTTCTTCAGTTTAGAAACTTAAGCAAGATACTGGTTTCATTGACAGCTCTGCAATTGTTTTCACTAAATATAATTGTCAAATCACTGGTTTTATCTAACACTCATTGAATGCAGTATTTTATTCAGTTTTGAAAACTAAGCAAGATACTTGTTTCCTTGACTTCTCTGCAAATGTTTTCACTTACTATGAAGCTCAAATCACTAGTTGTACTTAAAGTTCATAGAATTAAGTACACTCTTCTGTTTTGAAAACTAAGGAAGATAATGGTTTCATTGCCTGCAATGTACTTGTCAGTTAAAATCAGTGTCAAAACAGTGTGTTTACCTAATGTTCTGTGAATGCCATAAGTTCTTCAGTTTTGAAAACTAAGCAAGATACTGTTATCATTGACTACTCTGCACTTGTATTCACATACAATCAATGTCAAAGCACTGGTTTTAATTAATGCTCTGTGAATGCACTATGTTCTTCAGTATTGAAAAATAAGTAAGATATGTGTTTCATTAACTGCTATGCACTTCTTTTAACTTACACTTTCAAGTCACTGGTTTTACCTAATGCACTGTGAAAGCACTATGTTCTTTATGTTGAAAACTAAGCCAGATACTGGTTTCATCGACTGCTCTGCACTAGTTTTCACTTACTATCAAGGTAAAATCACTGGTTTAATGTAAATATCGTGAATGAAGTATGTTCTTCAGTTTTGAAAACTAAGCAAGACACTAGTTTCATATACTGCTATGCACTTCTTTTCACTTACAGTCAAATTCAAATCACCGGTTTTACCTAAAGCTCTGTGAAGACAGTATGTTGTTCAGTTTTGAAAACTTAGCAAGATACTGGATTCATTGACTGCTCTGCATTATTCACTTACAATTGATGTCAAAACACTGGTTTTACCTAACACACTGTGAGTGCAGCATGTTTTCAGTTTTGAAAATTAAGCCAGATACTGGTTTCATTGACAGTTCTGCACTTGTTTTCATTAATATCAATGTCAAATCACTGGTTTTACCTAACACTCATTGAATGCAGTATGTTATTTGGTTTTGAAAACTAAGCCAGTTACTGGTTTCCTTGACTGCTCTGCACTTGGTTGCACTTACTATCAAGTTTAAATCTCTGGTTTAACTTAAAGGACAATGATTGAAGTATGTTCTTCAGTTTTGAAAACTAAGCCAGATACAGGTTTCATTGACTACTATGCACTTCTTTTCACTTACAATTGATGTCAAAAACCTGTTTTACCTAATGTTCAGTGAATGCAGTATATTCTTAAGTTTTGAAAATTAAGCCAAATACTGGTTTCATTGACTGCTCTGCACTGGTTTTCACTTAGGATCAAGGTCAAATCACTGGTTTACCTTAAAGCTCCTTGAATGAAGTATGTTATTCAATTTTAATAACTAAGCAAGATAATGGTAATTGACTGCAATGCACTTGTTCTCAATTACAATCAGTGTCAAAACACTGTGTTTACCTAATGCTCTGTGAATGAAGTAAGGTCTTCATTTTTGAATACTATGAACGATTCTGGTTTCTTTGACTCCTATACACTTGTTTGCACTTACACGCAATCTTAAAACCCTAGTTTTATCTAGCATTTTGTGACTGTAGTATGTTCTTCAGTTTTGAAAATTAAGAAAGATGCTGGTTTCTGTTACTGCTATGCATTTCTTTTCACTTAAAATAAATATCAAAACACTGGTTTTACCAAATACACTGTGAATGCTTTAAGTACTTCAGTTTGAAAACTAAGCAGATACTGGTTTCACTGACTGCTATGCACTTGTATTCACATACAATCAATGTGAAAACACGTGTATTCCTTAATGCTCTGTTAATGCAGTGTGTTCTTCAGTACTGAAAGCTAAGCAAGTGACTGGTTTCACTGACTGCTCTGCAATTCTTCTCACTTAAACTCCATATCAAAACACTGGTTTTACCTTATGCTCAGTGAATGCAGTATGTTCTTCAGTTTGAAATGTAAACTAGATACTGGTTTCATTGATGGCTATGCTCTTGTTTTCATTTACAATCAATGTCAAACCACTGGTTTTACCTAATGCACTGCAAAGGCAGAATGTTATTCACTTTTGAAAATTAAGCCAGATACTGGTTTCATTGACTGCTATGCACTCATTTTCACTTACAATCCTGTGAAAACACTGTTTTTACTAGGAGCTTTGTGAAGGCAGTATGTTCTTCTGCTTGATAACTAAGGAAGATACTGGTTTTCATTGACTGCTATGCACTTCTTTCCACTTATAATCAATGTCAAATCACTGGTTTTACCTAACCTCCATGAATGCAATATGTTTTTCATTTTTGAAAACTTAGGAAGATACTGATTTTATTGACTGCTATTCAGTTTTTCAATTCAAACAATGTCAAAACACTGGTTTTACCAAATGGTCTGTGAGAGTAGTATGATCTTCAGTTTTGAACACTAAGCAAGATACTGGGTTTATTGACTGCTCTGCACTTGTTTTCACTTACTACATAGTCAAACTCTGGTTGACCTTAGGTATATTGAATGCAGTTTCAGTTTTGAAACTAAGGAAGTTCCTAGTTTCATTGAATGCTCTGCAATTGTTTTCACTTACAATCAATGTCAAAACATTTGTTCTTCCTAAACCTCACTGACTGCAGTATGCGCTTCAGTTTAGAAAATAAGCAAGATACTGGTTTTATTGACTGCTATGCCCTTGTTTTCACTTACAATCAATGTCAAAAAATTGGTTTTACCTAACATTCTGTGAATGAACTATGTGCTTGAGTTTGAAAATTAAGCAAGTTATTGGTTTCAGTGACTGCTATGCATTTCTTTTCACTTAAAGTCAATGTCAAAGCACTGGTTATACCTAATGCTCTATGAATGTAGTATGTGTTTTAGCTTTGAATCTAAGCACGATAATGCTTTCATTGAGTGCTATGCACTGTTTTCAATTACAATCAGTGAAAAACACTGGATTTACCTAATTCTCTGTGAATTCAGTATGTACTTCACTTTTGAAATCTAAGTCAGATACTGGTTTCATTGACTGCTTTGCAAATATTTTCATTTACAATCAATACAATCATTGTAAAATCACTGGATTTATCTAACGTTCTGTCAATGCAGTATGTTCTTCAGTTTTGAAACCTAAGTCAGATACTGGTTTCATTGACTGCAATGCACTTGTTTTCAATTACAATCAATATCAAAGCATTGATTTTGCCTAATGTTCAGTGAATACAGTATGTCCTTCGGTTTTGAAAACTAAGCATGATACTTGTTTCTTTGACTGCTATACAAATGTTTTCATTTACAATCAATGTCAAAACACTGATTTTAACTAATCCTCAGTGAATGCAGCATGTTCAGTTTTGAAAAGTAAGGAAGATACTGGTTTCATTGATTGCTAATCACTGGTTTCATTTACAATCATTTTCAGAATATTAGTTTTACATAACTCTCTGAATGCAGTATGATCTTCAGTTTAGGAAACTAAGGAATGTACTGGTGTCATTGACTGATATGCAATTCTTATCACTTACAATCTATGTCAAAACACCAGGTTTTGCTAATGCTCCTTGAATGCAGCAAATTCTCAGTATTGAAAACTATGCCAGATTCTAGTTTCATTGATGCTATTCAGTTGTTTTCACTTACAATCAATGTCAAAACACTGATTTTATCTAACACTCTGTGAATAAAGTATGTTATTCTGAATTGATTACTTAGCTAGAAATTGATTTCATTGAGTGATATGCACTTTTTTCATTTACAATCAATGACAAACCACTGTTTTTGTCTAACACTCTGTGAATGCAGTATGTTCCTTAGTTTTGAAAACTAAGCAAGATACTGGTCCCAGGGACTGTTATTCACTTGTTTTCATTTACAATCAATATCAAAACACTGATTTTATCTAATTCCCTATGAAAGCAGTTTGTGCTTCAGTTTTGAAAATTAAAACAGATAGTGGTTGCATTTACTGCAATGCAATTCTTTTCAATCACAATCAATGTCAATACCATGGTTTTATATAACACTGTGAATGTAGAATGATCTTATTTTTAAAAACTAAGCCAGATCATGTTTTCCTTGACTGCTATGCACCTGTTTACACTCACAATCAATGTCAAAACAATATTTTTGTCTAACAATCAAGGAATGCAGCATCTTCTTCAATATTGAAAACTATGCCAGGTATTGGTTTCATTGAGTGCTAAGCCCTTTTTTCACTTACAGTCATATCAAAACACTGGTTTATCTAATGCTCTGTTAATGTAGTAAGTTCTTCAGCTTTCAAATTAAGCCAAATACTGTTTTCATTGACTGCTATGTACTTGTTTTCACTTCCAATCAATATCAAAACACTGGATTTACCTAACCTTTTTGTAAATGCAGTATATCTTTAAATTTTGAAAAACTAAGCAAGATACTGGTTTCATTGATTCCTATGCATTTGTTTTCACTTACAACAAATGTCAAAAATGTGGTTTTAACTAACACTATGTGAAGGCAGTCTGTCATTCAGTTTTGGCAACTTATCAAGATACTGGATTCATTAATTCCTGCACACTTGCTTTCATTTACAATCATGTCAATAGAGTGGTTTTACCTAATGCTCAGCGAATGCACTATGTGCTTCGGTTTTGAAAACCAAGCCTGATACTGGTTTCCTTGACTGCTATGCTCTTGTTTTCATGTACATTCAATGTGAAAACACTGGTTTTACCTAATGCTCCTTTAATACAGTATGTTCTTCAGTTTTGAAAATTAAGGCAGATACTGGATTCATGCCTGCTATGCACTTGTTTTCAATCCCCAAAAATATCAAAACACTAGTTTTACCTAATGCTAGTGAGTGCAGTATGTTATTCAGTTTTGAAAACTAAGCCTGATGCTGGTTTCATTGACTGCTATGCACTTATTTTAATTTAAAGTCAATGTCAAAACACTGGTTTTAATTAATTATCCGTGAATGCAGTATGCACTTCATTTTGAAAACTAAGCCAGATACTGGATTCCTTGACTGCTGTGCTCTTGTATACACTTAGAATAAAATGTCCAACTAATGTTTTTACCTAATGATCAGAAAATGCAGTGTATTCTTCTGTTTTGGAAACAAAGCTAAGTACTGGTTTCTTTGAATATTTTTCCCTTTTTTCATTTACAATCATGTCAAAACACTGGTTTTACCCATTGCTCATTGAATGCAGTATGTTCTTCAGTTTTTGAAATTAGCATGATCCTGGTTTCATTGACTGTCATGCATTTTTTTCATTTATAATCATTGTCCAATCACTGGCTTTACATAATGTTTCATGACTGCAGTAACTTTCATTTTTTATAAATAAGCCAGATACTGATTTCATTGTCTGCTATGCACTTGTTTTCACATACAATGTCAAAACACTTTTTTTACCTAATGTTCTGTGAATGCAGTGTGTTCTTCAGTATTGGAAATTAAGCAAGATACTGGTATCATTGAATGCTCTGTACTTGTTTTCACTTACTATCAAGATCAAATCACTGGTATAACTGAAAGCTCATTGAATTAAGTATGTTCTTCAGTTTTGAAAACTAACCAGATACCTGTGTCATTGACTGCTCTTTGCTTGTTTTCACTTACAACCAATGTCAAAACACTGGTTTTTCTTAATGCTCTGTAAATTCTTTATGTTCTTCAGTTTTGAAAAGTAAACCAGATATTGGTTTCACTGAAAGCTATGTCCATAATTTCACATAAAATCAATGTGAAATCGCTGGTTTTTCCTGCTCCTCTGTGAATACAGTATGAACTTTTGTTTTGAAAACTAAGCAAGGTACTGGTTACAGTGACTGTTATGCACAAGTTTTCAATTACAATCAATGTTAAAACTTTCAGTTTACCTAACATTCAGGAAATGCAGTATATTCTTCAGTTTTGAAAACTAATCCAGATACTGGATTCATTGAGTACTATGTAAATATTTTCACTTACGATAAATGTCAAAACACTGGTTTTACCTAACACTCTGCAAATGCAGTATGTTATTCAGTTTTGTAAACTAGCTAGTTACTGGTTTCAGTGATTGCTCAGCATATGCTTTCACTTAATATCAAGGTAAAATCACTGGTTTAACTTAAAAATCATTGAATGAAGTATGTTCTTCAGTTTTGAAAAATAAGTGAGGTAGTGGTTTCATTGCCTGCTGTGCACTTGTTTACACTTACAAGCCATGTTAAAACAATGGTTTTACCTAATGCTCTGTGAATGCAGTATGTTCTTCATTATTGAAAATTAAGCAAGATACTGGTCTTTTTACTCTTATGCTCTTGTTTTCTCTTACAATCCATGTCAAAACACAAGTTTTACCCAACAAACTGTGAATTCAGAATGTTCTTCACTTTTGAAAATTATGCCAGATTCTGGTTTCATATACTGCTATGCACTTCTTTTCTCTTACAATCAATTACAAATCAGTTTTACCAATGCTCTGTGAAAGCAGTATGTTCTCCACTTTTGAAAACTAAGACAGATATTGGTTTCATTGACTGCTATGCACTTCTTATCACTTACTATCAATGTCAAATCACTGGTTTAACTTAAAGGACATTGAAAGAAATATGTTCTTCAGTTTTGAAAATTAAGAAAGATACTGGTTTCATTGATTGCAATACAATTGATCTGAATTAAAATCCATGTCAAAACACTGGGTTTACCCAATGCTCTGTGGATGCAGTATGTTCTTCATTTTGAAAACTAAGCAAGATACCGGTCATTGACTGTTATGTACATGTTTACACTTACATACAATGTAAAAACATTTGTTTTACCTAACACTCTCTGAATGCAGTATGTCCTTCTGTATTGAAAATTAAGCAAGATATTGGTTTCATTGTTTGTTGGGGACTGTTTTCGCTTATAATGAATCTCAAAACACTGGTTTTACCTAATGCTCTTTGAATGCAGAATGTTCTTCACTTTTGAAAGTTATGCCAGATGATGGTTACATATACTTCTATGCAATTCTTTTCACTTACAATCAAAGTAAAATCACTGGTTTTACCTAACACTCTGAAGGCAGTATGTTCTTCAGTTTTGAAAATTTAGCAAGATACAAGTTTCAATGACAGCTCTGCACTTATTTTCACTTGGAATTGATGTCAAAACACTGATTGTACTAAACCCTCACTGAATGCAGTATATTCCTCAGGTTGAAAACTAAGCAAGGTACGGGTTATATTGACTTCTATGCCCTTGTTGTCACTTACTATCAATGTCAAATCACTGGTTTTACCTAATGCTTTATGAATGCAGTACATTCTTCAGTATTGAAAACTAAGCAAGTTATCGATTTCATTGATTGTTCTGCACTTCTTTTCATTTACAATCGATGTCAAAACAATGGTTTTACCTAATGCTCAGTGAATGCACTATGTCCTTCAGTTTTGAAAACAAAGCAAGATACTGCTTTCCTTAACCACAATTCACATGTTTTCAGTTACCATCAGTTTCAAAACCTTGAGTTTACCTAATGCTCCTCTGAATGCAGTAAGGTCTTCATTTTTGAAAATTAAGCAAGATTCTGGTTTCATTGACTGCTATGCTCTTCTTGTCATTTACAAACAATATAAAATCACTGGTTTTACCTAACACTCTGTGAATGCAGAATGTTCTTCACCTTTGAAAATTAAGCCAGACACTGGTTTCATTGACTGCCATGCCCTTGTTTTTACTTTCAATCAATGACAAATCACTGGTTTTACCTAACACTCTGCAAATGCAGAATATTCTTCACTTTTGAAAATTAAGCCAGATACTGGTTTCAATGATTGTATGCACTTCTTTTCACTTACTATCAATGTCAAATCACTGTTTTTCCCTAATGCTATGTGAGGGCAGTATGTTCTTCATTTTTGAAAACTAAAACATGTACTGGTTTCATTGAATACTCTGCACTAGTTTTCACTTACTATCAAGGTCAAATCACTGGTTTAACTGAAAGCTCATTGAATGTTCTTCAGTTTTGAAAACTAAGCAAGATGCTGCTTTCATCGACTGCTATGCACTTGTTTACACTTACAAGCAATGTCAAAACACTGGTGTTACCTAACATTCTGTGAATGCAGTATGTCCTTCACTTAGGAAAATTAAACAAAACAATGATTTTATTGGCCGCTCTGCACTTGTTTTCACTTAGTATCAATTTTGAGTCACTGTTTTTACCTAATGCTCTGTGAATGCAGTATGATTTTCTATTTTGAAAACTATGGGAGATACTGGTTTCATTGACTGCTATTCACTTTTTTCAATTAAAACCAATGTCAAAACACTGGTTTTACCAAATGCTCTATGAAGGCAGTATGGTCTTCAATTTTGAAACCTGAGGAAGTTCCTGGTTTCATTGATGGCTCTGTACCTTTTTACACTTAATATCTATGTCAAAACACTGGTTTTACCTAATGTTCATTGAATGCAGTGTGTTCCTCAGTTTTGAAAACTAAGCAGGACACTGTTTCATTGGCTGCACTCCACTTCCTTTCACTTACAATCCAAGTCAAAACAATGGTTTAACCTAAAGCTCTCCAAATGCAGAATGTTGTTCACTTTTGAAAATTATGCCAGATACTGGTTTAATTGACTGATCTGCACTAATTTTTCTTCACAATCCTGACAAAACACTGATTTTACCTGATACTTTTTGAAGGCAGTATGTTCTTCTGTTTTGAAAACTAAGGAAGATACTGGTTTCATTGACTGCTATTCACTTTATTCACTTACACCCATGTCAAAACCCTGGTTTTACCAAACACTCTGTGAAAGCAGTATGTTCTTCAATTTTGAAAACTAAACAAGATACTGGGTACATTGACTGCTCTGCTCTTGTTTTCACTTACTAACAATGTCAAAACATTGGTTAACATTAGGCACATTGGATGCGGTATTTTATTCTGTTTTGAAAACTAAGAAAGATCTGGTATCATTGACAGCTCTGCACTTGTTTTCACTTACTGTCTATGCCAAAACACTGGTTTTACCTAATGCTCATTAAATACAGTATGTTCTTCAGTTTTGGAAACTAGCAAGATACTGGTTTCATTGACTGTTATGCATTTATTTTCAATTACAATCATTGTTAAGTCACTGACTTTACCTAATCTTCTGTGAATGCAGCTTGTTCTTCAGTTTTGATAAGTAAGTGACATACTGGTTTCATTGACTGCTATGCACTGGTTTTCATATAGAATTAATGTTAAAACACCTTTTTTACCTAATGCTCTCTGAATGCAGTAAGTTCTTCAGTATTGAAAACTAAGCAAGTTACCAGTTTCATTGACTGCTGTGTACCTGTTTTCACTTACTATTGAAGTCAAATCACTGGTTTTACCTAACACTCAGTGAATGCAGTATGTTCTTCAGTTTTGAAAAATAAAGCCATGTACTAGTTTCCTTGACTGTTATGCACTTCTTTTCACTTACAATCAATGTCAAATCACTGGCTTTACTGAATGCTCTGTGAAAGCATTATGTTATCAAGTTTTTAAAACTAAACCAAATACTGGTTTCATTGTCTACTCTGCCATTGTTATCACTTACTATCAAGGTCAAAACACTGGTTTAACTGAAAGCTCATTGAATGAAGTAAGTTCTTCAGGTAAACACTTGTGTTACCTAACATTCTGTGAATGCAGTATGTCCTTCAGTTAGGAAAATGAAGCAAAATAATGATTTTATTGGCTGCTCTGCACTTGTTTTCACTTAGTGCCAATTTCAAGTTACTGGTTTTACCTAATGCTCTGTGAAGCAAATACTGGGTTAATTGACTGCAATACACTTGTTTTCCATTACAATCAATCTCAAAACACTGGGTTTACCTAATGCTCTGTGAATGCAGTAAGTTCTTCAGTTTGAAAACTAAGCAATGTACTGGTTTCATTGACTGCTATGCACTTGTTTACACTGACAAGCAATGTCAAATCAGTGGTTAACTGAATGCTTATGAATGCAGTATGTTTTTCAGTTTTGAAAACTAAGCCAGATACTGATTTCATTGATGCTATGCACTTCTTTTCACTTTCTATCAATGTCAAATCACTGGTTTAATTTAATGCACATGGAAAGAAGTATGTTCTTCAGTTTTGAAAACTAAAGAAGTTACTGGTTTCATTTACTGCTCTGCACTTGTTTTCAATTATATTCAGTGAAAAACACTGGATTTATGTAATTCTCTGTGAATGCAGTATGTTCTTCAAATTTGGAAACTAGCAATATACTGGTTTAATTGGCTATTATGCACTTTTTTTCAATTACAATCATTATCGAATCACTGGGTTTACCTAATGATCTGTGAATGCATTTTATTCTTCAATTTTGAAAACTAAGCAAGATACCGGTTTCATTGATTTCTGTGCACTTGTCTGTACTTTCAAGCAATGTCAAAACACTCATTTTACCCATAATTCTGTGAATGCAGTATGTTCTTCAGTTTTGAAACTTAAGAAACATACTGGTGTCTTTTCACTTACAATCAATGAAAAAAACACTGGTTTTACGAAAGGCACTCTAAGTGCTGTATGTTCCTCATTTTGAAAACTAAGCCTTATACTGGTTTTATTGACTGCTTTGCACTTGTACTCACATACAACCAATGTCAAACACTGGTTTTACATAATGTTCTGTGAATGCAGTGCTTTCTATTGTATTGAAAAATGAACAAGTTATTGGTTTCATTGACTGCTCTGCACTTCCTTTCTCTTACAATCCATGTCAAAACATTGGTTTTACTTTATGCTCAGGGAATGCAATATGTTCTTCAATTTGAAAACTAAGCAAGATAGCCGTTTCATTGACTGCTATGCAATTATTTTCACTTACAATCAAAGTCAAAACCCGGGTTTAACCTAACACTCTATGAATGCAGAAGGTTCTTCACTTTTGAAAATTAAGCCAGATACTCTTTTCATACACTGCTATGCACTTCTTTTCACTTACAATCAATGTCAAATCACTGGTTTTACCGAACATTCTGTAAAAGCATTATGTTCTACAGTTTTGAAAACTAAGCCTGATACTGGTTTCATTGACAGCAGTGCACCTGTTTTCAATTCAATCAGTGTCAAAACACTGGGTTTACATAATGCTCTGTGAATGCAGTATGTTCTTCAGTATTGAAAATTAAACCAGATTGGTTTCATTGGTTGTTGTGCCCTGTTTTCATTTACAATCATTGTCAAAACACTGGTTTTACCTAATACTCTGTGAATGCAGAATGTCCTTCTCTTTTGAAAATTAAGCAAATACTTTTTCATATACTGCTATGCCCTTCTTTTCACTTACAATGATTACACTTTCATTGTAATCACTAGATTACCTAACACTTTATGAATGCAGTATGGTCTTCAGTTTTGAAAAGTAAGCCAGATACTGGTTTATTGACTGCTATGCTCTTGATGTCACTTACAGTCAGTGCCAAAACTCACATTTTATCCAACCACTGTGAATACAGGATGTTTCTCACTTTTGAAAACCAAGTGAGATCTTGGTTTCCTTGACCGCTATGCACTTGTTTTCACTTGCAAACAATGTCAAAACACTGCTTTTACCTAATGCACTGTTGAAGCAGTATGTTTTCCAGTTTTGAAAACTAAGGCAGATACTGGTTTCATTCACTGCTCTGCACTTGTTTTCACTTTCTATCAATGCCAAATCACTGTTTTAAATAAAGCTCATTGAATTATGTTCTTCCTTTGGAAAACTAAGAAAGATACTGGTTTCATTGACTGCAATGCACTTGATTTCAATTACAATCAGTGTCAAAACCTTGGGTTTACCTAATGCTCTGTTAATGCAGTAACTTCTTCAGTATTGAAAAGTAAGCAAGACACTGTATTCTTTGACTGCTATGCACTTATTTTCACCCACAAGCAATGTCAAAACACCCGTTTTGCCTAACACTCTGTGAATGCATTATAATCTTCAGTTTTGAAAATTAACAATATACTGTTTTTATTGACTACTCTGCACTTGTTTTCACTTACTATCAATGTAAAATGACTCGTTTTACCTAACACTCTATGAAGGCAGAATGTTCTTCCCTTTTGAAAATTAACCTGATTACTGGTTTCATTGACTGTTAAGATCATCTTTTCTTTTAAATTCCATATCAAATCACTGGTTTTAACTCACAGTTTGTGAAAGCAGTGTGTTCTTCATTTTAGAAAATTAAGCCAAATATTGGTTTTGTTGAGTGCTTTGCACCTGTTTTCACTTACTATCAATGTCAAATCACTGGTTTAACTTAAATCTCATTGAATGAAGTATGTTTTTCAGTTTTGAAAGCTAAACAAGATACTGGTTTCATTGACTGCTCTGCACTTATTCTCACTTACCAGCAATGTCAAAACACTGGTTTACCTTAGGCACATTAAATGTAGTATTTTCTTCAGTTTTGAAAAGTAAGGAAAATCTGGGGTTCATTGACTGCTGTGCAATTGTTTTCACTTACTATCTGTATTAGTCAGCCAAAGGGGTGCTAATGTGAAATACCAAAAATGGGTTGGTCTTTATAAAGGGTATTTATTTGGGGTAGAAGTCCACAGATACCAGGCCATAAACCATTAAGTTTATTCTCACCAAAGTTCATTGCCACGTGTTGGAGCAAGACAGCTGCCGACATTTGCCAGGGTTCAGGCTTCTTGTGTTCCTCTCTTCCTGGGGCTGTTTCTCTCTTAGCTCTTCTGGTTCCTCCACAAGGTCAGCTGTAGACTAGCAGGTGAATGGCTCACTTCTCTTCTTCTGGGGCCTTTCCTCCAACATCAAAACTGCTTCTCAAAAACTGCTTCAACTCTGTTCTTGCCTTGCCTTTTATATTCAATTCCCCATCCACCAAAGTGGTGGGGCTCAATGCCCTACTGGTGTGGCCCAGTCAACGCCCAGATTAAGAGATCAGTTTACAAGCACGATCCAATTATATTTTTGGAATTCATAATTACATCAAACTGACCAACTGCAACACTATCTATGTCTAAACACTGGTTTTACCTAATGCTCATTGAATGCAGTATGTTCTTCAGTTTTGGAAATTAGCACAATACTGGTTTCATTAACTCTTATGCACTTTTTTTTCAATATAATCATTGTCGAATCACTGTCTTTACCTAATGTTTTGTCACTGCAGTAAATTCTTCATTCTTGATAAATAAGCCAGATACTGGTTTCATTGTCTGCTATGCACTTGTTTTCACATACAATCAGTGTCAAAACATTTTTTTAAACCTAATGCTCAGTGAATGCAGTATGTTCTTCAGTATTAGAATATAAGCAAGACACTGCTTTCATTGAAGGCTCTGCACTTGTTTTCACTTACTATCAAGGTCAAATCACTGGTATAACTGAAAGCTCATTGAATGAAGTATGTTCTTCAGTTTTGAAAACTAAGCAAGATACCTATTTCATTGTCTATTCTTCACTTGTTTTCACTTACAATCAATGTCAAAACACTGGTTTTTCTTAATGTTCTGTGAATTCTTTATGTTCTTCAGCTTTGAAAAGTAAGCCAGATATTGGTTTCATTGAATGCTTATGTCTATCATTTCACTTAAAATCAGTGGGAAATCCCTGTTTTTTCCCCTGCTCCTCTGTGCATGCAGTATGAACTTCTGTTTTGAAAACTGAGCAAGACACTGGTTTCATTCACTTCTTTGCACTTGTTTTCACTAACAAAGTAAACACTGGTGTAACCTAATGCTTTGTGATTGCAGTATTTCTTTAGTTTTGAAAATGAAGCAAGATACTGGTTTCATTGACTGTTATGACCCTGTTTTCACTTACAATCAATGTTAAAACATTCATTTTACCTAACACTCTGTGAATGCAGTATTTTCTTCAATTTTGAAAACTAAGCCAAATACTGTTTTTTGTTTTTTTTTGACTCGTATGCACTTGTTTTCACTTACAATCAATGAAAAAACACTGGTCTTACCTAATGCTCAGTGTATTCAGTGTATTCTTTGGTTTTGAAAACTAAGAAAGTTACTGGTTTCATTGACTGCTATGCACTTGATTTCAGTTCCAATCAAGTTCAATTACTGATTTTACTGAACACTCAGTGAATGCTGTTTTTTTCAGTTTGAAAATTAAACAAGATACTGGTTTCATTGTCTCCTATGCCCTTGTTTTAAATTAAAATCAATGCCCAAACACTCATTTTATACAAGGATCTGTGCAGGAAGAATGTTCTGCACCTTTGAAAACTAAGCCAGATCCTGGTTTCCTTGACTGCTATGCCTTTCTTTATACTTACAATCAATGTCAAAACAACAGCTTTACCTAAAGCTTAGTGAATGTCGTATGTTCTGCTCTTTGGAATACTAAGCCAAATACTGATTTCATTGACTGCTATGCCCTTATTTTCACTTACAATCAACGTCAAAATGCACATTTTACCTAATGATCTGTGAATACAGATTATTGCTAAGTTTTAAAAACTAAGCCAGATACTGGTTTAATTGATAGCTATGCAATTGTTTTCACTTACAATAAATGTCAAAATACTGGTTTTACCTAATGCACTGTGATGCTCTATGTTCTTCAGTTTTGAAAACTAAGGAGATTACTGGTTTTATTGACTGTTATTCACTTTTTAAAATTACAACCAATGGCAAAACACTGGTTTTACCAAATGCTCTGTGAATGCAGTATGTAATTCAGGTTTGAAAACTAAGTCAGGTACTAGTTTCATTGACTGCCTTGCTCTTGTTTTCACTTACTATCAATGTGAAATCACTGGTTTAACTTAAAGGTCACTGAATATAGAAAATTTGTCAGTTTTGAAAACTAAGAAAGATACTGGTTTCATTGACAGTAATGCACTTGATTTCAATTACAATCAGCATCAAAACGTTGGGATTACTTAATGTTTGTAAATGCAGTAATATCTTCAGTTTTGAAAAGTAAGCAAGATACTGTTTTCATTGACTGCTATGCACTTATTTTCACCCACAAGCAACATCAAAACACTGGTTTTACCTAATGCTCTGTGAATGCATTATAATCTTCAGTTTTTAAAACTAAGCAATATACTAGATTCATTGATTGCTGCGCACTTGTTTTCACTTATAATCATTGTTAGAACAGTGGTTTTGTATAATGTTCTGTGAATGCAGTATGTCATTCATTTTTGAAAACTAAGCAACATACTGCCTTTATTGATTGATCTGCATTGTTTTCACTTACTATCAATGTTAAATCACTGGTTTTACCTAATGTTCAATGAATGCATTGTTTTTCAGTTTTGAAAACTAAGCCTGATACTGGTTTCATTGACTGCTCTGACTTTGTCCACACTTAAAATCAATGTCAAAACACTGGTTTACCTAAATTGTCTGTGAATAGAATATTTTCTTCTGTTTTGAAAAGTAAGCCAGATCCTGGTTGATTGACTGCTCTGCCCTTGATTTCACTTAGAGTCAATGCCAAAACTCTCATATTATCCAACCACTGTGAATGCAGGATGTTCCTCAGTTTTGAAAATTAAGTGAGATCCTGGTTTCCTTGTCTGTGATGCACTTGTTTTCACTTATAAACAATGTCAAAACACTGTTTTTACCTAATGTACTGTGAAAGCAATATGTTTTCCAGTTTTGAAAACTAAGGCAGATACTAGTTTCATTCACTGCTCTGCACTTGTTTTCACTTTCTATCAATGTCAAATCACTAGTTTAACTTAAAGCTCATTGAATTATGTACGTTCTTCCTTTGGAAAGCTAAGAAAGATACTCATTTCATTGACTGCTACGCACTTGATTTCACTTAAAATTAATGTCAAAACACTGGTTTTACCTAAAGCTCTATGAATATATTATGATTTTCAGTTTTGAAAACAAAGGCAGAAAATGGCTTCATTGATTGCTATGAATTTGTCTACACTTACAATCAATGTCAAAACACTGGTTTTACCCAATGCTCTGTGAGTGCAGATGGTTATTCACTTTTGAGAATTAAGTCAGATACTGTTTTCATACACTGCTATGCTCTTCTTTTCACTTACAATCAATGTCAAGTCACTGGTTTTACCAAATGCTCTGTGAAAGCAGTTTGAAAATTAAACCTGATATTGGTTTCATTGACTGCAATGCCCCTGTTCTCAATTACAATCAGTGTCAAAATACTGAGTTTATATAATGCTCTGTGAATGTGGTAACAACTTCAGTATTGAAAATTAAGACAGATTGGTTTCATTGATTAATGTGCACAGTTTTCACTTACAATCAATGTCAAAACACTGGTTTTACCTAATATTCTGTGAATGCAGAATGTTCTCCTGTTTTGAAAATTAAGCAGATACTGGTTTCATATACTGCTATGCACTTCTTTTCACTTTTAAGGAAAGTCAAATCACTAGATTTACCTAATGCTTAGTAAATGCAGCATGTCCTTTGGTTTGGAAAAGTAAGCAAGGTACTGGTTTCATTGACTGCTATTCACTTTTTTCAATTACAACCAATGTCAAAACACTGGTTTGATCAAATGTTCTGTGAATGCAGTATGTTCTTCTATTTTCATAACATAAGAAGATATTGCTTTTATACTGCTATTCACTTTATGAACTTACTTCCCATTACAAAACCTAGTTTTAGCAAACACATCTGATTGCAGTTTGTTCTTCAGTTTTGAAAACTAAGCAAGACACCGTGTATATTGACTGCTCTGTAGTTGTTTTCACTTGCTATCAATTTCAAAACAATGGTTTACCTTAGACACATTCAATGTAGTATTTTCTTCACTTTTGAAACTAAGGAAGACCCTGGTTTCATTGACTGCTATGCACTTGTTTCCACTTAGAGTCTGGTCAAAACACTGGTTGTATCTGATGCTTTGTGAAGACAGTGTGTTCTTCTACTTGATAAATAAGGAAGATACTGGTTTCATTGACTGCTATTTATTTTTTTCACTTACACCCATGTAAGTGGTTTTACCTAATGCTCTGTGAATACAGTATATTATTCTTTTTGAAAACTAAACAAGATACTGATTTTATTGACTGCTCTGCACTGTTCTCACTTACTATCAATGTCAAATCACTGGTTTTACTTAATACTCTGTGAATGCATTATGATTTTCTATTTTGAAAACTAAGGAAGATACTGGTTTCATTGACTGCTATTCACTTTTAAAAATTACAACCAATGTCAAACCCCTGGTTTTACCAAACACTTTGTGAATGCAGTATGTTCTTCAGTTTTGAAAATTAAGCAAGATACTGGGTACATTCAAAGCTCTGCATTAGTTTTCACTTACTATCATTGTTCAAAACACTGGTTTACCTTAGGCACATTGAATGCAGTATTTTTTGAATGCAGTATTTTTTGAAACTAAGAAGATCCTGGTTTCATTGACTTCTATACCCTTGTTTTCATTTACAGTTCATGTCAAACACTGATATTGCCTAAAGCTCTGTAATGCAGAATGTTCTTCTCTTTTCAAAATTAAACTAAACACTGTTTTCATATACTGCTATGCACTTCTTTTCATTTGTCATATCAGTGGTCAATCGAATTCTTATGAAAGCATTATGTTCTTCAGTTTTCAATACTAAGCCAGATACTTGTTTCATTTACTTCTATGCACTTCTTTTCACTTACTATCAATGTCAAATCACTGGTTAAACTTAAAGCACATTGAAAGAAATATGTTCTTCATTTTGAAAACTAAGCAAAATACTGGTTGATTTAAAGGCTCTTCACTTGTTTTCACTTAATATCTATGTCAAATCAGTGGTTTTATGTAATTCTCATTTAGTGAAATATGTTCTTCAGTTTTGAAAACCAAAGAAGTTACTGGTTTCATTGACTGCTATGCACTTGTTTTCAATTATAATCTGTGAAAAACACTGGATTTACATAATTCTTTGTGAATGCAGTATGTTCTTCAAATTTGGAAACTAGCAATATACTGGTTTCATTGACCGTTATGTACTTTTTTCCAATTACAATCATTATTGAAACATTGGGTATACTTAATGATCTGTGAATACAGAATGTTCTTCAGTTTTGAAAACTAAGCAAGATATTGGTTTCATTGATTGCTGGGCACTTGTTTGCACTTACAATCATGTCAAAACATGCATTTTACCTAGAATTCTGTGAATGCAGTATGTTCTTCAGTATTGAAAATTAAGAAACATACTGGTGTCAGTGACTATTTCTTGTCACATACAATCAATGTAAAAAACACTGGTTTTACCGAATGCACTGTAAATGCTGTATGTTCTTCATTTTGAAAACTAAGCCTGATACTGTTTTATTGACTACTTTGCACTTGTATTCACATACAACCAATGTCAAACACTGATTTTACTTAATGCTCTGTGAATGCAGTATTTTCTTCTGTATTAAAAAATAAGCAAGTACTGGTTTCATTGATTGTTCTGCACTTCCTCTCTCTTACAATCATTATCAAAACACTGGTCTTACCTTATGCTCACGGAATGTAATATGTTCTTCAATTTGAAAACTAAGCAATATAGTGGTTTCATTGACTGCTATGCAATTATTTTCACTTACAACCAATGTCAAAACACGGGTTTTACCTAATGCTCTAGGAATGCAGGTTCTTCACTTTTGAAAATTAAGCCAGATACTCTTTTTTTTTTTTTTTTTTAAGATTCTATTTATTTATTCATTTATCCCCCCCTTGCTGCCCATGCTCACTGGGTCAGCTAACCACGCCGTGCGGGCGGGCTTGCCTTCACCAGGAGGCCCCGGGAACCGAACCTGGGGCCTCCCATATGGTAAACGGGAGCCCTACTGATTGAGCCACAGCCGCCTCCCCAGATACTCTTTTCATACACTGCTATGCACTTGTTTTCACTTACAATCAATGTCAAAACACTGGTTTTACCTAACACACTATAATTGCTGGATCTTCTTCAGTTTTGAAAGCTAAGGAAATTACTGGTTTTATTGAATGCTATGCACTTTTAAAAATTACAACCAATGTCAAAACACTGGTTTTACCAAATGCTCTTTGAATGCAGTGTGTTCATTAGATTTGAAAAGTAAACAGCATACTCATTTCATTGACTACTATGCACTTGATTTCACTTACAATCAATATCAAACAGTGGTTTTACCTAATGCTAAGTGAATGCTTTATGATTTTCAGTTTTGAAAACTAAGCCAGATACTGGTTTCATTGACTGCTATGAAGTTTTCTACACTTACAATCAGTGTATAAACACTGGTTTACCTAATGCTCTGTGAATACAGTCTTTTCTTCAGTTTTGGAAACTAAGCCAGATACTGGTTTATTTACTGCTATGCCCTTGATTTCACTTGCAGGCAATGCCAAAACTCATTTTATCCAACCACTGTGAATGCAGGATGTTCTTCAGTTTTGAAAACTAAATGAGGTCCTGGTTTCCTTGACTGCTATGAACTTATTTTCACCCACAAGCGATGTCAAAATACTGGTTTTACCTAATGCTCTGTGAAGGCATTATAATCTTCAGTTTTTGACACTAAGTAATATACTGGATTCATTGATTGCTGGGCACTTGTTTTCAGTTATAATCATTGTCAAAACAGTGGTTTTACATAATACTCTGTGAATGCAGTATGTCATTCATTTTTGAAAACTAAGCAATATACTGCCTTTATTGACTGCTCTGCATTGTTTTCACTCACTATCAATATTAAATCACTGGTTTTGCCTAACACTCAGCGAATGCATTATGATTTTCAGTTTTGAAAACCAAGCCAGATATTGGCTTCACTGACTGCTATGAAGTTGTCTACACATACAAGCTATGTAAAAACATTGGTTTACCTAATGCTCTGTGAATACAGTATTTTCTTCAGTTTTGAAAACTAAGCCAGATATTTGTTTATTGACTGTTATGGCCTTGATTTCACTTACAGTCAATGCCAAAACTCTCATTTTATCCAACCACTGTGAATGCAGGATGTTCCTCACTTTTGAAAACTAAGTGAGATCTTGGTTTTCTTACTGCTATGCATGTGTTTTCACTTGCAAACAATGTCAAAACACTGCTGTTACCTAATGCACTTTGAAAGCAGTATGTTTTCCAGTTTTGAAAACTAAGGCACATATTGGTTTCATTCACTGCTCTGCATTTGTTTTCACTTTCTATCAATGTCAAATCACTGGTTTAACTTAAAGCTCATTGAATTAAATATGTTCTTCCTTTGGAAAACTAAGAAAGATACTGGTTTCATTGATTGCAATGCACTTGATTTCAATTACAATCAGTGTCAAAGAATGCTCTGTTAATGCAGTAACTTCTTCAGTTTTGAAAAGTAAGCAAGATACTATTTTTCATTGACTACTATGCACTTATTTTCACCTACAAGCTATGTCAAAAGACTGGTCTTACCTCACGCAATGTGAATGCATTATAATCTTCAGTTTTTGAAAACTAAGCAAATTACTGGATTCATTGATTGTTCTGCACTTGTTTTCACTTGTAATCATTGTCAAAACACTGGTTTTACCTAATGCACTGTGAATGCAGTATGTCCTTCATTTTTGAAAACTGAGCAATATACTACCTTTATTGACTGCTCTGCACTTGTTTTCACTTACTATCAATGTTAAATCAATGGTTTTACCTAACACTCTGCGAATGCAGAATCTTCTTCACTTGTGAAAATTAAGGCAATTACTGGTTTCTTTGACTGTTAAGCTCTTCTTTTCACTTAAAGTCTATATCAAATCACTGGTTTTACTTAATGGTCTGTGAAAGCAGTGTGTTCTTCATTTAGAAAACTAAGCCAGATATTGGTTTCATTGAATGCTCTGCACCAATTTTCACTTACTATCAATGTCAAATGACTGGTTTAACTTAAATCTCATTGAATGATGCATGTTTTTCAGTTTTGAAAACTAAGCAAGATACTGGTTTCATTGACCGCTTGGCATTTGTTCTCACTTACTATCAATGTCAAAACACTGGTTTACCTTAGGCACATTGAATGCAGTATTTTCTTCAGTTTTGAAAAG
>JAKSZT010032026.1:2564267-2637413 GCA_026826555.1 Tolypeutes matacus | reverse complement strand
TGCAATTGTTTTCACTTACTATCTATGTCAAAACACTGGTTTTACCTAATGCTCACTGAATGAAGTATGTTATTCAATTTTGGAAATTAGCAAAACACTGGTTTCATTAAGTTATGCATTTTTTTTTCAATTGTAATCATTGTCGAATCACTGGCTTTACCTAATGTTTTGTGCCTGCAGTAAATTCTTCATTTTTGATAAATAATCCAGATACTTGTTTCATTGCCTGCTATGCACTTGTTTTCATATACAATTAATGTCAAAACCCTTTTTTTTACCTAATGTTCAGTGAATGCAGTATGTTCTTCAGTATTGGAATATAAGCAAGATACTGGTTTCATTGAATGCTCTGCACTTGTTTCACTTACTATCAAGGTCAAAACAGTGGTTTTTACTTAATGCTCTGTGAATTCTTTATGTTCTTCAGTTTTGAAAAATAAGCCAGATATTGGTTTCATTGAATGCTATGTCCATCGTCTGACTTAAAAAACAATGTGAAATCAGTGTTTTTCTTTCTGTCCTCTGTGAATTCAGTATGAACTTCTGTTTTGAAAACTAAGCAAGACTCTGGTTTCATTCACTTCTTTGCACTTGTTTTCACTAACAAAGTAAACCCTGGTATAACCTAATGCTTTGTGATTGCAGTATTTCTTTTAGTTTTGAAAACTAAGCAAGATACCGGTTTCTTTGACTGTTTTGTCCCTGTTTTCACTTACAATTAGTGTTAAAACATTCGTTTTACCTAACATTCAGGGGATGCAGTGTGTTCTTCAGTTTTGAAAACTAAGCAAGTTACTGGTTTCATTGACTGCTATGCACTTGATTTCACTTCCAATCAAGTTCAAATACAGTTTTACTGAACACTGTGTGAATGTTTTGTTTTTTTTTTCAGTTTTGAAAATTAACCCAGATACTGGTTTCATTGACTGCTATGCCCTTGTTTTAAATTAAAATAAATACCAAACACTCATTATATCCAAGGATCTGTGAAGGCAGTATGCTCTGCACCTTTGAAAACTAAGCCAGAGCTTGGTTTCCTTGACTGCTATGCCCTTCTTTACATTTATAATCAATGTCAAAAGAATGGTTTTACCTAATGCTTAGCGAATTCAGTATATTCTACTGTTTGGAATACCAAGCCAAATACTGATTTCATTGACTGCTATGCCCTTGTTTTCACTTACAATCAACATCAAAACACACATTTTACCTAACAAACTGTGAATACAGATTATTCTTAAGTTTTTAAAACTAAGCCAGGTACTGGTTTAATTGACTGCCATGCAATTTTTTTCACTTACAATCAGTGTCAAAAACTGGTTTTACCTAACACCCTGTGATTGCTGTATGTTTTTCAGTTTTGAATTCTAAAGTAATTACCAGTTTTATTGACAGATATTCACTTTTCAAAATTACAACCAATGTCAAAATACTGGTTTTACCAAATGCATTATGAATGCATTATAATCTTCAGTTTGGAAAAGTAAGCAAGATAATCATTTCATTGACTGCTACACACTTGATTTCACTTAAAATTAATGTCAAATCACTGGTTTAATCTAATGCTCAGCGAACGCATTATGATTTTCAGTTTTGAAAAATAAGCCATATATTGGTTTCATTGACTGCTATGAACTTGTCTACATTTACAAATAATGTCAAAACACTGGTTTTACTTAACACTCTGTGAGTGCAGATGTTCTTTATTTTTGAGTATTAAGCCAGATACTGTTTTCATACCCTGCTATGCACTTCTTTTCACTTCCAATCAATGTGAAAACACTGGTTTACCTTAGTCACATTAAATACAGTATTTTCTTCAGTTTTGAAAACTAAGGAAGATCCTGGGTTCCTTGACAGCTCTGCACTTGTTTTTACTTACTATCTCTGTCAAAAGACTTGTTTTACCTTATCCTCATTGGGTGAGGTGGGTTCTTCAGTTTTTTTAAACTAGCAAGATAATGGTTTCTTCAACTGTTATGCACTTGTTTTCAATTACAATCATTGTTGAATCATGGCTTTACCTAATGTTCTGTGAATGCAGTATGTTTTTCAATATTGAAATCTAAGCAAGATACCAGTTTCATTTACTGCTCTGCACTTCTTTTCACTTACAGTCAATGTCAAAACACTGGTTTTACCTTACACTCAGTGAATGCAATATGTTCCTCAGTTTTGAATACTAAGAATGATACTTTTTTTTTTTTTTTTTTTTTTACTGCTATGCCCTTATTTTAACTTACAATCAATTTCAAAACCCTTGTTTTACCTAATGCTCTGTGAATGCAGGATGTTCTTCAGTTTTGAAAACTAAGCCAGATAATGGTTTGATTGACTGGTGTGCACTTGTTTACACTTACAAGCAATGTCAAATCACTGGTTTTACCTAAACTCCTTGAATTCAATAAAATTTTTCAGTTTTGAAAATTAAGCAAAATACTGATTTTATTGACTGCACTGCTCTTGTTTTCACTTACTATCAATGTCAAATCACTGGTTTTACATAATGCTCTCTGAATGCAGTAGTGATTTTCTATTTTGAAAACTAAGGATGATACTGGTTTCATTGAATGCCGTTCACTTTTTTTCAATTAAAACCAATGTCAAATCTTTGATTTTACCAAACAATCTATGAATGTAGTATGTTCTTCAGTTTAAAAAATTTAGCCAGGTCCTGGGTACATTAATTGCTCTTCATTAGTTTTCACTCACTATCATTGTTCAAAACACTGGTTTACCTTAGGGACATTAAACACAGCATTTTCTTCAGTTTTGAAACTCAGAAGAACCTGGTTACATTGACTGCTATGCCCTTCTTTTCACTTACAATCCATGTCAAAACACTGGTTTTACCTAAGGCTCTGAGAATGCAGAATATTCTTCAGTTATGAAAATTAAGCCAGATACTTGTTTCATATACTGCTATGCACTTCTTTTCACTTACTGTCAATGTCAAATCACTGGTTTAACTTAAAGCACATTGAAAGAAGTATGTTCCTCAGTTTTGAAAACTAAGTGATACAGGTATCATTGACAGCTATTCACTTGTTTCCACTTAATATCAATGTCAAATCAGTGGTTTTACCTAACACTCATTGAATGATGCATGTTCTTCAGTTTTGAAAACAAAGCAAGTTACTGGTTTCAAGAGAGCTATGCATTTGTTTTCAAATACAATCAGTGAAAAACACTGGATTTGCGTAATTTTCTGTGAATGTAGAATGTTCTTCAATTTTGGAAACTAGCTATATACTGGTTTCATTGACTGTTACGCACTTTTTTTCAATTACAATCATTATCGAATCACTGGATTTACCTAACGTTCTGTGAATGCACTATGTTATTCAGTTTGGAAAACTAAGTGATATTCTGGTTTCATTGATTGCTGTGCACTTGTTTTCACTTCCAATCAATGTCAAAACACTCATTTTACCTAGCATTCTGTGAATGATGTTCTTCATTTTTGAAAATTAAGAAACATACTGGTTTAAGTGACTTCTATATATTTCTTTTCACTTTCAGTCAATGTCAAAACACTGATTTACCAAATGTATTGTGAATGCTGTATGTTCTTCAGTTTGAAAACTAAGCATGATACTGGTTTCATTGACAGCTATGCATGTGTATTCACATACGATCAATGTCAAACACTGGTTTTACTAAATGCTCACTGAATGCAGTACATTCAGTATTGAACACTAAGCAAGAGACTGGTTTCATTAACTGCTCTGCAGTTCATCTCACTTACACTCCGTGTCAAAACACTGGTTTTACCTTATGCTCTGTGAATGCAGTATGTACTTCAGTTTGAAAAGTAAACAAGATACTGATTTCATTGACTGCTATGCCCTCATTTCCACTTACAGTCAATGTCAAAACACTGGTTTTACCTAATGGTCTGTGAGTGCATTAGGTAAAACTTTTGAAAATTAAGCCAGATGCTGGTTTCTTTGACTGCTATGCACTCATTTTCACTTACAATCCTGTATAAACACTGGTTTTACCTGACACTTTGTGAAGGCAATATGTCCTTCTGTTTTGATAACTTAGGAAGATACTGGATTCATTGACTGCTATTCACTTTATTCACTTACACCCATGTCAAAACACTGGTTTTACCCAAAACTCTGAATGCAGTATGTTCTTCAGATTTGAAAACTAAGCAAGATACTGGGTATGTTGACTATTCTGAACTTGTTTTCACTTACTATCAATGTCAAAACACTGGTTTACCTTAGGCACATTGAGTGCAGTATTTTCTTCAGTTTTTAGAAGTAAGGAAGATCCTGTGTTCATTGACAGCTCTGCACTTGTTTTCACTTACTATCTATGTCAAAAACTGGTTTTACCTAATGTTCATTGAATGCAGTATGTTCTTCAGTTTTGGAAACTAGCAAGATACTGATTTCCTTGACTGTTATGCACTTGTTTTCAATTACAAGCATTGTCATTTCATTGGCTTTACCTTATATTCTGTGAATGCAGTATGTTTTTCAGTATTGAAAACTAAGCAATGTACCAGTTTCATTTACTGCTATGCAGTTCTTTTCACTTACAGTCAATGTCAAAACACTGGTTTTACCTAACACTCTGTGAATGCAGTATGTTATTCAGTTTTGAATAGAAGGGACAGATGAACCATGTACAGGGAAGACATATTTGAGTGTAACTCTGTCACTCTCAGGAATATTACTCAGCTATAAGAAGGAATAAAGTGCTAACATATGGGAAAACATGGTTGAATCTTGAAGACCTTATGTTGAGTGATGTAAGCCAGACATTGAAGGATGAACAGTACATGACCTCACTGATATAAATTAAGGAAATTGAGCAGTCTCAGAGAGCTATTGTCTGACAGATAGGTTAACAAGAAAGAGGAAGAGAAGAGTTGTGAGCAATCACCCATACAGATGTAATCTATGGTAAAGTGATAGAGTGTTGTGCATTGAAGGGATAGGAAAGGAGGGTAGTGATATTATTGGGTTTGGTGGTGCAGGGTTGACAGGTGGGTAGATTGGGAAGGGTGGGTTAGAAGACACAGGATACTGGGGGAAAAGTTGGAAGAGGGATCAGGTGAACACTTGGGATTTGTGGGTATGAGGTTAAAAGGACAGAGGTGGGAATGCTTTATGGCAATATGAAAAGGAAGGGTCTCTGGTTTAGGGTGTTGGTTGGGGGGCATTCGGGACAGGGCACACCTGGAGCAGGCTTCTAAGGAGTGTGTGAGTATTCATTCTGTCATAATGTGTTGTATCACTGTGTGGAGATCCACAGAATGAGCAGGAAGAGTTGGATTCCCATCTTTGAGATGACTGATTCATTCAGAAATACACAGGCGGGGGTCTCTCAAGAGCAAGGGTGGTTCCTAATAGGGGAGGACAAACCAGTGTGTCAAGACCTCCTGTTGCATGCAACTATAAATCTTGTCATCCAATGAGTCAAGCAAGGGGGTTTGTGGGTCCTGGGGGTGGGGGGAGGAACAGAATAGATCAAACTGGAGGTATATAGTGGTTACGGGAAATATTCTTCATTACCTTACAGTGATGGACACAGGGCATGATAAATATCATCAAAATTTATAAAAGTGTGTGGTCTAAAATATAAACCATACTGTAAACCATTGACAATGTTTAGTAGCTATGTTTCACTGTTTGTATATCAGTTGTAACAATGCTAACATTCACATATAAAGAGGAATTAATATGTGGGGGAGGAAAGAGGGAGTAGGTTGGGTATATGAGAGCCTCTTGTATTCTGTGTGTGACTTTGCTGTTTCCTTGACTATTTAAATCTATGGAAATCTTTAACTCCTTTAAGGTTCACAAAAGTACTTCCAAATATCTCATCATCGACATTTTGAACAGCCAGGAAATTAATTCTTACTTAATTTCTATGAGGCAGTTTTTCAGACAGTAACAGCACTTTATATTCTTCTTGTAATTCATAATTTGGTCAAATTGTCACTGATTAGACTTTGCATTCAGACAAGAGACCAGAAAAGAGTCATGGCCATATAATCTGAGGCAAGATAATAAATTTACCTGACACTCATTCCTCTTCATTTAATTTGGGCATTTCTAGTATCAATGTCCCATAGATGTGTATGTTAATTTAATAGGCACATACATAGTGTGCAATAGGCATCAATCTCTTCTTTTTTCATTGCTGTTCCTTACATCGCTATAGTAAATAAAAGTACATTGAAGATTAACATAAAAAAGAAAATTATTACAATTCATGTCAAATTGGCTGTAATTATTTGAGTCTGAAAAGGGAAATAATAGTAATAATAGTGAATATTTATTTAGAGCTTATCATCTTCTAAATGCAACTCTCATCATTTTCCACATACTTACTCATATAATACTTAAAAAGGCCCACTGATCTTATTAGCCCTGTTTTGCAAATGAGAGAATCAAATAGTCTTTACAATTTGGATAAATACAGATAGCTATAAAATGGATATTTTAAAGGTGTATTTTAGTTTTTTCTTACTATCCTGATACTGAAAATATACTTTTCAGACCAAATATTTCTTGAAATTATTCTAAGAAAATAATCCTTTTTAAGTTTTTCCTGGAACCCAAGTTTCTCACCCAAGACATTTCTCTCCATACAGCTTTGAAGTTCTCTCCTGTCTCAGAATTAATCTTAAATCCTTTCTCTTTAACGTTCACCTCATTCTCTTCCTTACCCATAAAATTTAATCCATATTGATTTCCAGGTTGAGGTTTTCTAAACCCATAGCATTCCACATATTTATATCATCCTGCATACATATCACATGTAGAGAAGCAAAAGAGGAAGGGAGAAGGCAATGTATCTCTACTCTTGTGAATTTCCTTAATTTTTTCTGAATTGTACCTTTTTTCCTTCATTTATATTTTTATCTTTTGCCTAAAATGCATATCATTCAATTGATTTACTTATCAATTTCCTTTTGTCTAATAAAACCATATATGACATTGAATACAATTGCTATTATTTCCTTCATGAATTTCCCACATGAGAAAAATATCTGCTTCATTTTGACTTCTTCTGATGGATATGGAAGTAATCATTCACTGCATTTTAAAAAATAATTGGATGTGATTATTAAAAACGTTTATTGGCTCTCTCTGTCTAGAGGAGCCCACACCAAATTCGTGTGTATTTCCATCCTGCTCTCCCATTTCTCAACAAACTCTGTTCTGACCCCCCATTTCCCAATAAATTCCTTTTACTGCCCTAACTAAAAAAAAAAAAAAAAAGAAGTTTATTGTTTTTAAGATTAAATAAGACAACTGTCTAGATTTTTAAAATTAATGTTTCCATAATTTACTAGGTTGCCTTATGTCTGTTTGTTTGTTTTTTAAAGTTAAAATAAAGTTTTAAAAATTTGCAAAAGCTTGAAAGCAAGAGGGAAAATGTAGATTTCAAAAGAAATAAAGTCAGCATATTTTTAGAGAAAAATGCAACTATCTCATATATCCTTTATTTGAAAGTAATATTCATTTAATATAGATTAGTTAGAATTTTACTTATTAGGAGATGAACTCAGAGATAAATTTATTTAACTCGGAATTAAATGTAGGTTCTGTGTTTAGTAAGCATTCAGAATAAATATATAATATCACTGCTAAAGAGTAATGAGTTTCATCATGCATTAAGGCTTTGCTGGTGGTAGGAGTTTCCTGTGGTTTTTTTGTTTTGTTTTTTTTTTTTTCTACAGGGAGAAGTAATCTCTCTTGATTTTTGCAATATCATTACTGGCATTTATGTTGAATTTTTTTCCTACCCAATAGTTGAATATCAATTGTGGTCTAAAAGGTGGAAATATACTTTTGTTTTCTGCTTAATATTCAAGTATCATTTAAATTAGGATACCTCAGAGATTATAAACCCAAAACTCCTTCTCAATTTTTCTGTGGACTGAAAGATTTCCCCCAAGAAAAGCTGGTCAAATGTGCTGAAAACCATCAAAAGTCTTTAAAAAGTAGTTATGCCAAAGTTGATAATCATTTTTACCCTGTGAATTTTGAACACACACTAAGGGTCCCACTTTCATTCAATCTTGTGAAGTCAAAATGCATGTACTTTACGTAGAAAAAAGTCTAATGAACTAAGAGCATGCTAGGTTTGAGCTTAAACAAAATAGGAATTGCCAAAGAAGTTTAAGCCAAGAAACTTGGACCCAGATTTTTAATTTTGGTTTGTTTCAGAATAAGTTGTTTATAATATTTCTCATGTGTTCATTCAAATCTTCCCTACCTCTTGCTGTAGTTTGTGAAGTGGCAACCAGTTCTGCATATGTTTTTTACCTATCAGTATGGGTACAAATTTACTGCCCATCCCCTCAAAAATAGAAAACTCACAAATTTTGTTAAACAAAAATTGTCAAGTTTTCCTTTAAAATAAGGATCTTCTGTGGTCAGGCAATCAATTGAAATAGATAAATAGATGATTAAAATATCTAGGGAACACTTCATAACTAAGATAAAACTTCATTTTCACACTGTAGTAGATTATGCAAAGCACAGTTTAGGAGTCTTCTACTTTGGTGAAAGAGTATGGGCAAAGAACTGTGGAAGAATTTAATTGTCTGAAAATGGTGCCTAGGTTATGATCAGGACTGGATAATGAGAACAAACATATGAGAAGGTAGAGGGAAAATTGGCTTTACTGGGAAATATAGTCTGAATGCCCCCCCTCAAAACATATAAACTAGTTACTGCTTTTTCTAAAACTGTTATTTTTTTAAAAATAAATTGAAGAACATAAAAGTTTATATTTTCAGACAAAACTCTATAATTCTTATTATACAATTTACCCTGATACCTGTATAGAATTTTACTTATTTTCAAAATCTGCTTGTCCTTATAATGTGGACAATGCAATTATAAGTATCCCAGATTTATAAATAAAGGAAAAGGAAAGGTAAATAACATTCTTTGGCTCATAATTGGGTTGAGGAGATTCAAAAGTAGGTCTTCTGATTACTTGCTTTTCATTTCAACTACTTCTCCAGCTTCTCTGATATTATCAGCCCTTAATGGTGATCCCATGCATTGCATATGTTGTTTTGTCAAGACTTCCCTGTTCCTGGATTCCTTCATTTGAATCAATGGTAACTGTGATGCCACCACATGTCAGGTGGGATTACCACCAATTCCTACAGCAATGAGGACCCTATTGCTCTCAGACATGAGAGAAACTAAAATATAAAATTCCATACTATAGATCTGCTTCCTAGGTTACTTCTGATATTAAATATCTTAACCTAGGATTCCAAGAAAAGGAAATTGAGCAAAAGCTTATGAGCTAAAATTCAATGGGGAGAGAAAATTAAAAGAAGACAGTAGTGTGCATTGTCTAACTGGCCTCTGTTTGGTGTTAGGATAAATGTTTTCTCCATCTTACTGGAATGTCTTCTGAACATCTGTGTAGATTGCTATGTCTCAGATAATCAGGAGAAGAGAGAATTCCCATTGTTTCCATTTTCCATAAGTCAGAGTTTCTCTATGGGCCTAAAGTCATCTCACATCTATATTCTATATGAAGGGCACTAAACCACAGCATCTCATCTGTGCTCACTGAGATGCAATGATGGCAACTGATGGGCCTTGGGCTTTCAAATTATTGTGAAGCCTGAATGGCAAGGGGAGAATATATAAATTTAAGGATTGTGGCATTGCCTGGCATTGATATCAGAAGCCTAATGTAAAGAATATAAAAGTCATATTTGGTCTACAGCAACTTAAGAAATGCTCTGAAAGCCAGGGATCTCAATAACTCAGTTGGAGCCATGTTACCCAGGATCCAATAAGCAGGTCATGCTGAAAGTCAGAACAAGAATTAGATGTAAGTATGGCAGGACTGTAAAGGAGACTGAGTACACAACCTCTAGAGTCTCTTATGTCAACAGGACTGTAGATGTTCAGGAACTAGGTCAATGAAAATGGTGCCATGGGTGAGAAAAAATGAGAAAGAAACAAGAGATAGCTGGGGACAGAGGGCCGTCCATCTAAGGGGAGGATAGTGCCACTGCATAAAAAACTGTGGCTTTTATTTAGCTTTAGAACAAAGAAAATATGTGTGTGCATGTACAAAGGCAATAGATACATGACGGTTACATGTTACTAAAGTCAGCAAGTCTTTAGGGATAATGGTTCAGTTCTCTTTTCATTCTTGCATGTAACAGACCTTGTTAATCATTATCTGACATATACCAGATACACTCTTTGAAACACAGAGTGCTTCTCCACCAGGCTCCTACCAGATCTTATCTTAGTGTCTTTAAACTAGAGATGCCTGTCTCATAAATACCGAGGAAGCCTGCTTTCTGTCAGTAGTCATGGCCTTTAATTGAATTCCTTCATTGCCCCTTTTATAATTAATTAATTTTTTTCAGTGAAGATTACAGGAACCATTATATAAGATGATACAAGGTGACCTTCTGTCACACTCGTCTTCTTTCATAGGCTTTTGTGACTGTGTCTGTCTTAGTTTGTCCTCCTCTGAGAATCTTACCCGTCATTGGCTACCAGTCAAGCTTTTGAGTTCTTACACGGAAGTCAATTTCATTTATATTTTATACTTCTTCAGGTTCCTTATGTGTATATTTTTATGTAGATAATTAGTAGTAAAATCAAAGGGTTACTAGTATACTACATTCTACCACAAATAATTTAAAATTAGTTTTTCACGGCTAAGTTTCTTAACATAAATGCATTTATCTGATTTAATTTTTCATTTTTTTCTATGAATATATGTTATTACTCTACCCTTGAAAATACAAACAATTAAAATGAGTAAAACAATAATTTCTAATCCAATCCAAAATGATATTTGAACTGTTTTTTGTTTCCACCAGTGAAATGGATTGACAGTATTTAAATTTTCAGACAATTCATTCAAAAATCCTGCACCAGGGGTTTCTTTCAATTCATTTTGAGACATGTGCAACACTTTCTTTTGCAATTTTAAAATATCTAAACAAATATTATGCTTATGTACAATCAAATGATTTTTTACTTCTTCCCAATCATGCTCACTGTTATTATAAGGCAAAGGAGTAATACAAAAAGAACTTTCATTCCAATCACATTTAAGAGCTCTTAACAAGTTTAAATTATAGATTTGATTACCCAAATGTATAATAGTTGTTTCAGGATCATTCATATGATTATTCAGTTCCATATAAATGTGAGACTGGCTATGCCACATCTCACTTGCATTTTAATGCCAGTCCTTAACATATTGTTGAGTCTGGACTCCTTGATGCAGGGCTGTGCCAGTGATGGCTGTGGCAGTTATGATGCCAACCAGTCCCAAAATAACTGCTATTAAAAGTCCAATCAGCCTTTTAGTTCTTTTTTTAAAAAAAAATGGTCAAGGAAATGCCACAGCGACTGGGATTTTGGAGACTGCTGCCAATGTCTGGTCATCCGAACTGGTAACCATAGTCCTTTTCTTCTTCTTGCTATAAAAAGAGTTTGATTTTCCTGCAAATATGAATTCTTAAGACATGTAAATAAAGAGCTATTGGAGCAGCTAACATTCCTTTCACCAAAAGTTACTTTTCAAATGATAAAAACTATAGAATCTCATACACATACTGTAAGAAATTGAGTTGATTTTCTTTTTAAATTGGTAATATTAGTTTTATTGCCTTGCCATTCAAAAATTGGGCTAGTTCCCAAAATTAATTTCCACAAATAATCTTGAATTTTGTTAAGTTTAGTGTCCTGTAGTTGTTGGATAAATCTTCCTTGATTTATCCAATTTATTGAGCTCTTAGTAAATGCCATATTACCAAATTCTAGAAATAAGGATTACTGTCAATCATGGTTATGGTTGAATTGTTAATGAACCAAGATATGGTTGTGTTTTTAACAGGCTTCGGCATTCCTATAAGGGCCAAATCTTTTACAGTTCCATAGGAATCATTAAACAACACAACCTCTGTAAAACCATGACATACATGCCATTTGTCACTTAGTAATCTGTTTTGAGAGGAGCATGTAAGATTTATCATATTTTCTGATTTATATGGTAAAGAAGGGAAAATGGGATTTAAATTCTAGTTTGATTTTTCTCTGTTAAAGCTACACTATGATTTTGAGGTTGCATACAAGTGGAACCATGTCCAATGCAAAGAGGGCAGTCTATAAAAGGTAGAGTTAAATTTTCTATAAACTTTCCTTCTTCTTTTGGCTTTAAGGGTAGCTGTAAGTCTATAGGTCCTGGAAAATGGTGAGACTGATTAAAATAAATAGGATAAGACTCATAAGCCCAGGTTAACAACTCTAAAAGAGGGGGATTGGTAATGTATGCCCAATAAGTGTAATTATGATATGGTAACTTACCTTGATCTAATACTTTACCTATAATTAATCCAATATAACCATGTCCATAGTTTAAGTTTTGGCAGCATCTTCAACTCTAGGCTTGATTCTTCTGGAGGGGATCCATTGCTGTTCTTCTGTTTTTGTAATGATAAGAGCAAAACCTCAGCCCCAAATCTTTACCTCTCCTATTTCCCATTTATTGGTTGTTTCATTTTTCCAATATATCGGTTGTCTGCATTTTTCATTTTCATTCTTTTTATTTACCTCACGTTGTCTTTCTACAGCTGTGGTATTAGAAATTTGTTGTCTATTAAGAAAATTTAAGGTAAGCAATGCTTTGGATAGTTTGTCTTTAGCAGATTCTCCTCCATCTCCCCCTTTTTGTTTTTGCAACATTAATTTTAGTAAGTGATAGCTTTTTCCTACTATTGCTTGTCCTTGGGGGTTATATGGAATTCCTATAACATGTTTAATGTTCCAGTAACTGCAAATTTTTTTTGAAAGATTGACTAAGATAGGCAGGCCCATACCAGTTTTTAGCTGTGCTGGCAGGCCCATTACAGCAAAACAATGTAATAAGTGAGAACGTACATGTGAGTGAGGCCTTTTCACCAGTGGGAGCAGTTGCCCAAATAAAATTAGAAAATGTGTCCACTGTTACATGTACATATTGAAGGTGACCAAAAGAGGCCACATAGGTAACATCCATTTGCCAAATTTCATTAGGATGTTCTCCATGGGGATTTACTCCTGGAGTGAAAGTGGGGGCATTTATGAGCCCACAAGTAGGACATTGTCTAACACTCTTTTTACTTTCTTTTACTGTTAAGTGGGGATATTTAGGACATAAGCCAGAAGCATTAGTATGTGTAAATTTATGATAATCAGCAGCAGTTTTGTTATGAGCAATAAGCTTATCTACCAAATCATTTTGTGAAGCCATAAGGCCGGAAAGTTGAGAATGGGAATGAATATGAGTCATGTAAATTGGATTAGATCGCTCACAAACAGTCTTTTGTAATTGTAGGAAAAGAACTTCTAATTCAGAAATTGGAGTTATTTGAGCTGTTTCTACATGACAAACAACGTGACAGACATAAGCAGAATCAGACACAATATTTAAAGGCTCAGTAACATCAGTTAGCAATTGAACAACAGCCATTAGTTATACCTTTTGGGCAGATGAAAAAGGTGTTTTCCAAGATTTTGTAGTTCGGCCTAAATAGTCTGCATTTCCATTACTGCTGCCATCAATGTAGTAAATAAGTGCAGCAAAGAGTGGTTGTTGTTTGACAACCTTAGGAAGAATCCATGAAGTACATTTTAAAAACTGTAAAAATTTTGAATTTGGGAAGTGATTTTCAATTTTTCCAATAAAATCTGCTAAGGCCACTTGCCAAGAGTTACTGAACTGCCAGAACTGAGAAAGCTCTTGCTTTGTAAGGTGCAGTATGATTTTATCAGGTTCTTTAGCCATAAGCTGTCTCAGGCGAATATGGCATTTTGATATTATTGCTGTAATTTTTTCAGGATAAATATGAAGTTTTTTTGTATCTTTGTTGGGTAAGAATATCCATTCTATTATACCCTCCTCTTGCCAAAGTATCCCAGTAGGGAAATGGCAAGATGGAAATATTAAAAGTGAAACTGGAAGATTCATATTTATCCTTGTTAGTTGGCTATTTTGTACCTTTTTTTCCCAACCATTTTAACTCCTTTTTTGCTTCTGGGTTCAAAGTGTGAGGGCTATTTAAGTCAGAGTCTCCTGTTAGAGTATTGAAAAGATTAGTTAAAGCATAAGTTGGAATTCCTAAAGTAGGCCATACCCAATTAATATCACCCAGTAATTTTTGAAAATCATTTAAAGTACATAAATGATTAGTTTGAAATTGGACCTTTTGCAGAGTTATAATATTTCCATTAATAGTATGGCCCAAATATTGAAAAACAGCCTGTTTTTGAGTTTTTTCTTCTGCTATTTGTAACCCACGTTGAGGAAGAATTTCTTTAGCCAGCTGAAATAGTTGTTTCAGCTCAGAAGTTTGTTCAGTGGCAAAAAGAATATCATCCATATAATGAATAATCATAGCATTGGGAAATTGTTTTCATAAAAGTTGTAATGGAATGTGAACAAAGGATTGGCATAATGTAGGACTGTTCATCATTCCCTGAGGTAAAAGTTTCCAATGATATCATTCAGCAGGAGCTGAGTGATTAATAGAAGGAATAGTAAATGCAAATTTTTCTCTATCATTTAGATTGAGAGGAATAGTGAAGAAACAATTTTTTCAGATCAATAATAACAATATGCCAATTTTGTGGAATCATAGTTGGGGATGGCAAACCAGGCTGTAAAGATCCCATAGGTTGAATAGCTTTGTTAATTTCACATAAATTAGTCAACATGTGCCATTTGCCAGATTTCTTTTTAACTACAAAAACTGGAGAATTCCGTGGACTAGTAGAGGGTACAATATGCCCTGCCATTACACTGATCATGTACTAATATTTTCAGGGCTTCTAATTTTCTTTTGGAAGTGGCCACTGTTCAACCCAGATAGGTTTGGTTGTTAGCCATTTAAAGGTAATGTGAAGCCCTTTGCAACAGCAGCCTCCACTCTAAATTTGAATATCCTAGGCCATAGTAGTCTCCAATAAGTCGTGTCTCAGGTCGGGAAGGGGGAGCATATTGCATATGAGTAATAAGATGTTTAGCCATATCAGAAACATGAGGAATATTCAAATAAGCTCCCCATTGGTATAATAAATCTCTTCACCCATAAGTTTCCCGACTTATTAATGATACTGCCATTCTTATATCTAGAACAACATTCATTGGCCCAAGTGTAACCCTTTCTGGCATATTGGACACAAATGAGTTGGTATTGACCTATTATTGTTGCTAGAATGAGCTCTCACACTAGTTTTGGCTCAGCAATCTTTTGGAGCAGATGGCATAATGACTGCTAGAAAAGTTCCATAAACTCCCTTTTTCGTTTCTTCCCTTTTATTAGATATGAGTTTATCTGTTTTTGGCTGTTCATGAAATTTTTCATATATATTTTCATTAAAATTAACATCAGTTTGTTCTGCTATTGGTCCAGTGATAGCAGTATCATATTTATTATCTTCATTTTCATCTGATTGTATTGGTTCAAGAGCAACAGAAATAAGACTACACAAGGACCATAAAAGTATGGGAATTATCTCTCCCTTTTGATAAACCCTTTTTAAAGCTTTCACAATTAACTTCCACTGTTTCAGATTTAAAATATCTCACCCTTGTGGCTGAAACCAGTAACAATGTTTCTGTACAAGAGAAAAAAGTTCCTCAAAAGCCAAGGATTTAATAGCATTGTCGTGAAACATTTGTTACAAACTATGCAAGAGTACTGCCAAAATATTACTACTAACTATAGCCCCTATCTTACACTTGGTGAAATTTTCTACCAACTCCCTCTATTTAAAAAAAAAAAAATTATTATAGAGGTTGTTAACTTGCAAAACAATCATACACATGTGTAGAATTTCCATATAACACCCCTTCACCAACACACCACACGGTGGTAGAACATTTGTTATCGATTATGAGATAATATCATCAGACTATTACCACTAACCATGGTCCATAGCATATATTTGGCATACTTATTCCATACACCTCCATTATCAACACAGTACATCTTTGGCATCAATGCAAGAATATTTTAAAATTGCTGTTAACCACAGTCTATAAGTTACATTAAATGTAGTTTTCCCATTCTTCTCCACATTCCCACTACCCTTCAATAATGATGTACATCTGCTCTTCCTCACAGAAGGACACTCTTGCAT
The DNA here is from genome assembly GCA_026826555.1 of Tolypeutes matacus. Taxonomy (NCBI): domain Eukaryota; kingdom Metazoa; phylum Chordata; class Mammalia; order Cingulata; family Chlamyphoridae; genus Tolypeutes; species Tolypeutes matacus. Next base: position 2,621,250 of record JAKSZT010032026.1, on the reverse strand, counting down.
TCGTACCCTCAACCACAATTCTCATCCACCTCTGCATTCGCTGTGTTATTTATTCCCTAGATTATTCTTTAGCTTTCTTTCAGTGACATTTACTTCCTCAGATTACCCTTTTCAGCCACAATCCCATTTATAAATCAGTTACTATTCACTATAATGTGTTACCATCAACTCTTTCCATTTCCACACTTTTATAGTCAAGTTATTTAAAGCTTCTACATACATTAAGCATCAGTAGTTCTTCTCAACCCTCCTCTTATCTCCTAAAAAACTATACTCTAGGTTTTAACTTCATGTGTTTATTCTTCATATTTGGTTCACATTAATGAGGCCCTGCAATATTTTTCCTTTTGTGTCTGGCTTACTTTGCTTAGTAAAATGTCTTCAAGGTTCATCCGTGTTATCACATATGTCCCAATTTCATTTTTTCTTACTGCGGCATAGTATTCCATTGTAGGTATATACCACATATTGTTTATCCATTCATTGGTTGATGGACACTTGGGTTGTTTCCATCTTTTGGCAATTGTGAATAATGCCACTATGAACATCGATGTACAGATGTCTGTTTATGTCATAGTTTTTAGTTCTTCTGAATATATTCCTAGTAAAGAAATGGCTGGATCATATGGCAGTTCTATATTTAGCTGCTTGAAGGACTGCCAAACTGTCTTCCACAGAGGCTGCACCATTTTACACTCTACCAACAGTGAAGGAGTGTTCCTATTTCTCCACATCCTCTCCAGCACTTATTGTTGTCTGATTTTTAATAATGGCCATTCTATGTGGTGTTAGATGATATCTCATTGTTGCTTTAATTTGCATTTCCTTAATAGCCAGTGATATGGAACATTTTTCATGTGCTTTGGCCATTTGTATTTCCTCTTTGGAAAAATGTCTAAGTCTTTTGCCCAGTTTTAAATTGGATTTCTTGCTTTTCTATTGTTGAGTTGTATGGCCTATTCATATAGAATGGAAATATAACCCTTATCAGATATGTGGTTTCCAAATAGTTTCTCCCATTGAGTGGGCTGCCTTTTCACCTTTTTGATGAAGTCCTTTGAATCACAGAAGTGTTGAAGTTTGAAGAGGTCCCATTTATCCATGTTTTCTTTCATTGCTTGTGCTTTCAGTGTAAGGTTGAAGAATCCACCACCTACCATCAGGTCTTGAAGATGTTTCCTTACATTTTCTTCTAGGAGCTTTATTGTACTTGCTTTTATATTTAGGTCTTTCATCCATTTTGAGTTAATTTTTGTATAAGGTGTGTGATATGGGTCTTCTTTCTTTCTTTTGGCTATGGATATCCAGTTCTGCCAGCACCATTTCTTGAATAATCTGTTCTGTCCCAGCTGGCAGGGTTTGACAGGCTTGTCAAAAACGACTTGGTCATAGATGCAAAGGTTTGTATCTGACCCATCAATTCTGTTCCATTGGTATGTGTCTATCTTTATGCCAATAGCATACTGTTTTTTACCACTGTAGCTAGGTAATATGATTTAAAGTGTGTAAGTGAGAGTTCTCCAACTTCACTTTTCCTTTTTAAGACGTTTCTGGCTATACAGGGCCTCTTACACTTCCAGATAAATTTGATAATTGTGATTTTCATTTGTTTAAAAAATGCTGGTGGAATTTTAATTGGGATTGCATTGAATCTGTATATCATTTTGTGTAGAATTGTCATCTTAATGATTTTTAAGTCTTCTAATCCATGACTATGGAATGTTCTCCCAATTATTTAGGTCTTTTAAAAAATTTCTTTAGCACTTTATTATAGTTTTCTGAATACAAGTGCTTTACATCATTGGTTAAGTTTATTCCTAAATATTTGATACTTTTAGTTGCTATTGTAAATGGAATTTTTTCCCTAATTTCCTCCTCAGATTACCCATTAGTAGTTTACGGAAACACCACTGAGTTTTGCATATTGATCTTGTATCCTGACACTCTACTGAAATCATTTATTAACTCTAGCAGCTTTGTTGTAGATTTTTTGGGATTTTCTATGTGTACAATCATATCATCTGTGAAAAGTGCAAGTTTTAATTCTTCTTTTCCAGTTTGGTTTTCTTTTATTTCTTTTTTTGCCTGATTGTTCTAACTAGAATCTCTAGTACTATACTGAACAACAGTGGTGAAAATGGGCATCCTTGTCTTGTCCCTGATCTCAATGGGAAAGCTTTCAGTCTTTCACCATTGAGTACAATATTAGCTGTGGGTTTTTCACATATGGCCTTTATCATGTTGAGAATGTTTCCCTCAATTCCTATTTTTTGTAGTATTTTTATCAAGAAATGATTCTATATTTTGTCAAATGCTTTTTCTGCATCAATTGATAAGATCATGTGAGTTTTCTTCTTTGATTTATTAATGTGGTGTATTATGCTGATTGATTTTCTTGTGCTGAACCCACCTTTCATGCCTGGTATAAAGCCCACCTGAGCATGATGAATAATTCTTTTAATGTGTTGTTGGATTTGGTCAGCAAGTATTTTATTGATGATATTTGCATGTGTTTTCATTAGAGAAATAGGTCTGTAATTTTCTTTTTTCATAATATCTTTATCTGGCTTTAGTATTAGGGTGATATTGCCTTCATAGAATGACTTTTGGTAGCATTCCTTCTTGTTCAATTTTTTGGAAGATCTTGAGTAAGATTGGTATTAAATCTTCTTTGAATGCTTGGTAGCTCTCACCTGTGAATACGTTTGATCCTTGGCTTTTCATTTTGGCAAGGTGTTTGATGGCTGTTTCAATCTCTTTATGTGTGATTGGTTCATTGAGGTCTTATATTTCTTCTAGTGTCAGTGTAGGTTGTTTGTACATTCCTAAGAATTTTTCTCTTTTGTCTATATTGTCTAGTTTTTATGGCATAAAGTTGTTTATAGTATCTGTTGCAATTGGGCAGTTTGATGTAATTATGAATTCCAAAAATATAATTGGATCATGCTTGTAAACTGATCTGTTAATCTGGGCATGATTAAGCTATGATTAGGGCGTTGACTGGGCCAAGTCAGTTGAGCCCCACCCCTTGGTGGGTGGGGAATCAAATATGAAAGGCATGGAAAAAACAGAGTTGAAACAGTTTTTGAGAAGCAGTTTTGATGTTGGAAAGAAGGCCCCAGAAGAAGAGAAGTGAGCCATTTGCCTGATCATCTACAGCTGACCTTGTGGAAGAAACAGGAGCTAAGCCTAGAAAGAAACACAGCCCTGGGAAGAGAGGGACCCAAAAAGCCTGAACCCTGGCAAATGTCAGCAGCTGTCTTGCTCTAACACGTGGCAATGGACTTTGGTGAGAGAAGAAACTTAGCGCTTTATGGCCTGGTATCTGTGGGCTTCTACCCCAAATAAGTACCCTTTATAAAGACCAACCCATTTTTGGTATTTCACATTAGCACCCTTTTGGCTGACTAATACAGTATCCTTTTATGATCTCTCTTATTTCTGTGGGGTCAGTAGTAAAGTTCATTTTTTATTTCATTTATTTGCATCTTCTCTCTTTTTTCTAAGTCAGTCTAGCTAAGCACTTGTCGATTTTGTTAATCTTCTCAAAGAACCAACTTTTGGTTTTGCTAGTTCTCTCTATTGTTTTTTTGTTCTCAATTTCATTTATTTCTGTTCTGATCTTTGTTATTTCATTCCTTCTACTTGCATTGGAATTAGTTTGCTGTTCTTTTTATAGTTCCTCCAGCTTTGTAGATAGGTCATTGATTTTAGCTCTTTCTTCTTTTTTATGTAACCATTGAGTGCTATAAATGTTCCTCTCAACATTGCCTTCACTGCATCCAATAGATTCTGATATGTTGTATTCTCATTGTCATTTGTCTCGAGATATTTATTGATTTCTCTTGAAATTTCTTCTTTGATCCACTGAATATTTAAGAGTGTGTTGTTTAATCTCCATCTATATGTGAATTTTCCCTTTTACTGCTGCTTGTTGATTTCCAACTTTATTCCATTATGATCAGAAAAAATGCTTTGTATAATTTCAATTTTGTTGAATTTATTGAGATCTGCTTTGTGACACTACATATGGTCTATCCTGGAGAAAGATCCATGAGAACTTGAAAAGAATGTATATTCTGCTGATTTGGGGTGCAATGTTCTGTGTATGTCCATTATGTTTAGTCCATTTATCATATTATTCAAGCTCTCTATTTCTTTATTGATCCTCTGCCCAAATGTTCTATCTAATGCTGAGAGTGGTGTATTGAAATCTCTAACTATTATTGTAGAGATGTCTATTTCTCCCTTCAGTTTTTCCAGTGTTTGCCTCATGTATCTTGGGGTATCCTGTTTAAGAGCATATACATTTATGATTGTTATTTCTTCCTGGTGAATCAACCCTTTTTAAAATATGTAATGTCCTTCCTTGTCTCTAATAAGAGTTTTGGTTTTAAATTCTATATCACATAATATAATTGTAGCTATCCCAGCTTTTTTGTTCATTACTGCGTATGTGGGATATCTTTTTCCAACATTTTACTTACAATCTATTGGCATCCTTGGGTCGAAGGTGAGCTTCTTGCAGACAGCATATAGATGGCTTACATTTTCTTATTCATTCCACCAGTCTGTTCTTTTGATTAGGTAATTTAATCTATTACCATTCAATGTTATTACTGTAAAGGCAGTTCTCTTTTCATCCATTTGATCTTTGTGTTTTATCGGTCATTTTATTTTTAGATACTTTTAGTTACTGTTACTGATACAATCATCATTTCTAGACTCTCTTCCAAACCTTTCTTTCCTGTCTTTTTCTTTTCAGTCTGTAACACCCACATTAGTATTTCCTGCAAAGCTGGTCTTTTAGTTAACAACTCTTGCAGTTTTTGTTTATCTGTGGATATTCTAATCTTGTCTTCATTTTTGAAAGATAATCTTGCCAGATATAAAATTCTTGGCAGGCAGTTTTTCTCTTGCAGTATCTTAAATATATCATACCACTGCCTTCTTGCCTCCATGGTTTCTGATGAGAAATCAGCACTTAATCTTTTTGGGTATCCCTTATATTTTATGCATTGCTTTTCTCTTGTTGCTCTCAGAATTCTCTCCTTGTCTTGACATTTGACATTCTGATTAGAATGTGTCTTGGAGTTGATCTATTCTGATTTATTTGGATGGGTGTATGTTGTGTTTCTTGGACACACATATCTATGTCCTTCATTAGGATTGGTAAATTTTCCCCCATTTTTTCTTCAAATATTCCTTCTTCCCCTATTCCTTTCTCTTCTCCTTTTGGAACACCCATGACACATATGTTTGCATGTCTCTTGCTGTTATTAGTTCCCTTAGACCCGGTTCAATTTTTTCCATTCTTTTCTTCATCTGTTCTTTTGTATGTTCACTTTTAGAAGCCATGTCTTCGAGTTCACCAATCCTTTCTTCTGCTTCCTCAAATCTGCTATTATATGCCTCCAGTGTATTTTTAATTTCATTTATTGCACCTTTCATTCCCATAAGGTCTGTTATTTTCTATGTATACTTTCAAATTTGTCTTTGTGCTCATCTAACATCTTCTTAATATCCTTAAAAATTTTAGCCATCTCATTGAATTTATTAATTAGATTTGTTTGAACAACTATGATTAGTTGTCTCAACTCCTTTATGTCATCTGCAGGCTTATCTTATTCCTTTAATTGGACCATATCTTCCTGTTTCTTGCTATTGATTGTAATTTTTTCTTGGTGCTTTCACATCTGGCTTGCTAGAAGTATTCATTCTGGGTGCAGTTTCTCACTTTAGTTTAGGGCTTTCTTTTCTCTGTTGCTGGTTGTGTATTAGGAACCAAGGATGTAGTTGGTGCTGAAAGCTATGGACACTGAAAGTGCCCACATTGCCCCAGGAATTGATGAAGCTTCTCCCACCTTTCTCCTCTTTCAGGGACAGAGTGAGAGCTGCAGCTGAGTATAATAATAATCAAAGTTGGGCAGGACAAAATTGTCTGTAGTTGCCCAGAGAGACGGATAAATCTTCCCGTCCTTTCCTACCATACCTTAGACAGGGATGGAGCTATAGTTGTGGGCAGCAATCTATGCTGTGTGGGTCCAAAATGACCACATTTGCTCATGTAAACTGATATAAAACCAGACCCCCTTCCTGCCAGGGGCATGAATGGAACTTCGGGAGTGTCCAACAAACTAATCTTTGTGGGCCAAGTATGCCTGCAGTTGCTCAGAGAAGCTGAGGGAGTAGGGTCCCTTCTGCCCTTTAGAGGTGGAATCAGAACCACCAATGCCCAACATTTCAGTCCTTGTAGGCTGAAAGTACTCACCATTGCCTAGAGTGGCTGAGGAAGTACCACACCCTTCCTATCCTATTATGGCATGGGGTTAGTTCCACAGACACTCAACAGTTCAATCCCTGTAGGCTGAAAGTACCTCCCATTGCCTGGAGAGGCTATGGAGACACCAGTCACCTCCTATCTTATTGGGGGTGGATGTGGATCCATAGGCATCCAACAGTCCAGTCCATGCAGGCCAAAAGTCTGCTGTTGCCCAGAAAGGCTGTGGAAACACCAACCTTCTCCTTTTCTCTTGGGATGGTGAGGGTGGATCCACAAGTACCCACCAGCCAGGTTGTGTGGGCCCAAAGCACTTAACAATTACCAAGATAGGCTGGGCAAACACTGTCCATCTCTTGTCCTATTGGGGGTGGAGGTGGAGCCACAGGTGCCCAACGGTCAGGTTTGCACAGGCCAAAAGTGCCTGTAGATGCCCTGAGAGTCTAATGGAATTCCAGTCCCACCTAACCTAGGAGGAGGCAGAGGTGGAGATGGACTCAAAGGCATTCAATAAACCAGTTTGTGTGGGCTGAAAACTCTTGCCGTTGCCCAGAGTGGCGGAGGATACCCAGCACCTCTCCTATCCTATTGGGGTGCAAGCATGCAGCCCCAAGTGTCCAACCATTCAGTCTGTGCCAGCAGAGAGCACCTGCAGTTGCCAGGAGAAGCTGGTACAGGTCCCACCAGCTTCCTCTCTGGTAGAGGTGGGGCTGGAACCTACGCTGAAGCTTCATTCTGATCTGGATGGGAAGAAGCCAGTCCTTACCAACACTGTGATTTTCAATGAGTCATGCTTCCCCTCAGGCTGGAGGCAGAGTCAAAATTGCAGCTACCAGCCTCCTTCCAACCTGGACAGGCTCAAAGTTTAGTTGTTCCTAGGATTAGTTTAGCCACACTGTGTCTTCCAACCCAATTTTTTGGGAAATAGAGCTTCCAATTCCAGCCATGGAATAGCTCCTAAAGTAACTTGCCCCATGGGCAAAGACCTCCATGGTGTGGAGAGCTCTACTCACGAATCCTCTCCACAGTTGGGCAGTCTCCTCCTTCCATAATTTCAAAGATGTTTCAGGGTGTTCTTCTGGTCTCCTGGGGTCCCCATACAGGTGCTTTAGGTAGCTCTGGGTGATTACTAACTGCTCTGTAGCACGAGCTGACTCCAGGAGCTCCTTAGTTTGCCACCATCTTGGATCCATACATATATATTTTAAGAAGCTTTAGATTACTTAAATATTACTTTAAAAATACAGGGGATTCCCATATACCATGCCCTTTCCTCTCCCACACTACTCCATTAACAACATCTTTCATTAATATGGTTCATTTGTTATGATTGATGAAATATTTTGAAGCATTGCTACTAACCATGGACTACAGTTTTCATTATACTTTAAATTTTGCACTTCACAAATTTATAGGTTTTGACAAATTTTGTAATGGCCTGTATCCATCATTGCAATGTCATTCAGGACAATTCCAATGTCCCCAAAATACCCTATGTCACAATTATTCTTCCTCCTTCCTCCCCTTAGAACCTCTGGTGGACAATGCCTTTATATCAATGATAAAAGTTATTCCATTGCTAAAATAATAATAAGTTTATTTTAGATTATAGTTGCATTCCTCCCTTATGTATGTTCATTCCTCAACCTTGAGGATTTTGGGAAGGTGATGCCTACTCTTTCAGATTGACAGAGGGCTTAGATCCCATGGGACAAATGGAAGCAACTGTCTTGCTTACAGTTGTAGATACTCTGTTGGGATGGCTGTTGTCCATCATCATCCTTTTGCTTTTTGTCCTGAGCAAGTCCAATGAACTGGAGAATATGAGTTGCAACTCTGCTGAGATTTAGGGCTCAACTGGCAAATGAACAGGCCAAAAATTTGAGTCTCTGAGACATATATTTAATGATTGTAGGGCTAATTATAAGTTCAAATAAAAAAGCCAGAAGAGTCACGTGTAGGGAAATCATAAATGAGTCTAACCCTTTACATTGGGGAGCATATATTCCAAAGTAAGGCCCACTGACAGGGTGCCAAACTCATGATCTTGTTTGCTCTATTTACAATGTCTAGATGTCTCTAGAATCTTCAGGAGCCCTGCTGTTTGAGGCACTGTGTACTGCAGCAGTTGAAGAGATCATGCTGAGACGTCCTATGTCTTAAAACTTCTATTAGTCACTTCATAATTCTTATAATGTAGCCACAGCTTCTTTTTCTATGTAGATATTCACATCAATTTTGAATAACAGATTTATAATTTCCTTTGAAAATTTTGGAATTTTACCTTTTTTCCTCCTGTTATTAATTTCTAATTTAATTCCATCATGATCAGAGAAAGTATATTGTATAATTTTAATTTTCATAAATTAGGTGATATCTGACTTATGTCCCAATATATAATCTATCCCAGAGAAGGATCCCTGAGTGCTTGAGAAGAATAAATATTGCTTGACTCACTGAGTCATAAGATATGCATATGTTTAATTCAATAATTAATCCCCATTGAGGTGGTTGTAAAAAATAACACTTACAATTATTGCATGAGTATTCCTGTCATTTAACATCCTTGCCAACATATGGATCATCATTTGTAACTTCAATTTTGTCCATCTGGTTGGGGTGAAATCTTATAACATTGTGATTTTATATACATTTCCCTGACTACTAATTCTTTCATGTGTTTATAGATATTTGTTTATTCCTTGTGTGAAATGCTTGTTTTTATCTTTTGTACATTTTTTTCCTAATGGATTGTATAACTTTTGGCTTGCACTTAAGAGTTGTTTATAAATTTTGCACACTAGTCCTTTGTAAGTCATAAGCTTTGTAATTACCTTCTTCTAGTGTAGGGATTTTTTCCCCTTCTATTTATGGTGGATTTTTAATAAGAAAAGTTCTTAAATTAAATATAGTAAAACTTCCATTTTTTTTGTTATCTTTTATTTTATTGAAGGATTCCTTTACAATATTAACTGGAAAAATATATTAAATCATAATCTTTCAAAATTGTTTTTTGCCAATTATTTTTAAGTATATAATCCATCAGGAAATGAATTTGCATATGGTATGAGGTGGAGATACAATTTTTTTTCTTTCTTATGAAAAAATGACTTGTTGCAGCATCAAGAATTGAACAGTCATGCTTCTACTACTATCTGCAAATTCTTCCTTCTCATATATCAAGTTTCATACAAGAGTTTATTCCTGAGCTATTTTTTATATTGTATTACTATTTTCTATCCATGTGGTAATGTCACTCTGTTTTATTCCTGTAGGAGTGAAAAGGCTAGTTCCTCTACCTTCTTTTTATCCTTCAGAATTGCCATGTCTTTAATGCCTTCTGATAGTCCACATACATGTAGACTATGCTCAATGAGTTCCATGAGGAATACTGCTGGGAAAGTAATTGAAATTGTATCAAATCTATAAAACACTTTGGGAGCAAATGACTTCTATATACTATTATATCTCCCTGTTTAAGAATAAGATATAAAATCTCCTCATTTTCTTATATATTATTTATTTTTCCAAAAATGTATAATTTTGTATTTAATATATGATATTTCCTTTGGGTATCTTATAAATTTGTTTTATATTTAAATTGTGTCTTTTCCAAGATTTATTTTCTGATGACTGCTAATACCTACAAATGAATTGATTTTGTATATTAGCTTTATTTCTTAAAACTTCAAATAATCCTGTTATAATTCTTATAATATAGTTGTGGCTTCTATTTCTATGTTGACATTCATGTTAACTGGGAATAATAGGTTTATTTTTCTTTTCTTTGACCTTATATCTCTTCTGCTTATCAGAATATAGTACCTACCCTAGTACCACAAATGATGGTGAATGAAATGTTGATAACAGACATCCTTGACATTTTCCTGATCATACATGGAATGTTTCTAACTTCTCAACATTGAATATGATATACATTCTAAGTTTTCTTTTTTTTTTATTTCACATATTTCTTGCAATCTTCCTCTGTTACAAATTTCTGTCACAATTTCTTACTATTTTTGTAATTATAGCAAATGTTTCACTTTGCTATTTATATCACTAATGGAGAAACATACATCCTTGGCAAATATATATTGGTCATTAACTGTTAAAAACTTGCCATATGTTGCTGAAATCATTTCGCTAAAAATGCTCTTTTATTCACATCTATATTCATTACTGAGATTGGACCATAAATCCACTCTTGAAATTAGTTTTGTTGTTAAAGTTTTACTCCTTTTCTAAAGCGAACTGAAGAATATATCCTTTGTATATATATTCTGAAATAGTTTTAATATGGTTAGAATGATATGTTCCTTTGATGTTCAGTAAAATCAGCTTTAAAACTTTATATAGTGTGCCAAATGTGGCTCAAATGGTTGGACGTACTTCTCCCATATTGAGGGACCTGGGTTCGATCTCCGGAACCTCCTAGTAAAATAAATTTAAAAAATATATAGAATGCATGTGGGTTGCCAGATCCCAGGAGCGGGCATGCCATCAGGCTCCACATGCAGATGTGCAGACAGGTCCCATGAGTGGGTGAGTCCCCATGCCCTGTATGAAGGTGTGCCGCCAGGCCCTGCATGCAGGTGCACCTCCAGGCCCCACAAGTGGGTGTGCCAAGCCCAACCAAGCCATGCAGCAAGATGATGACATAACAGGAGAGTGACACAAGGGAGAGCCAAGATGAGACATGCCAAAAAACCAGGAACTAAGGTGGTGCAGGTGGCAGAATGCCTCTCTCCCACATCGGAGATTCGCAAGATCAAATCCTGGTGAAGACAGGAGGAGAAGGATGAGAAGAGAGGGCAGGAAAACTGACACAGAGAATTGCCCAGCGAATAGATGCAAAAATGGGAAGAGGGGGTTTAAAAATGGATAAAAGTAATAAATAAATAAATAAATAAGCAAATCTTTAAAAAAACATTATAGACCTGGTGTTTATAATTTTGAAAAAAAGTTTAATATTATTTTAAGTGATTAAACAAACTGTAACATTTCCTTAAATTCTTGAATCAGTTTTGATATTTTATACATTTCAATTTTCATGAATATAAATAGATTTTTTTGATAACAAATATATTCTCAAATGTAGATTCATAATTTCTTAAGTGTTACACATTGATCTAGGTGTGTTCATTAATTCAGAATTTTTAAAACTTTAGAAATTTTTGTTGTGCATAAACTATACATTATGTGATACCACAATGGTATCTGGGGTAGTGCTTCATAATCAAGTATGTTAATATTGTATATTAAATTTCATGAATATTCTCACTAAGAGAAATCTTAAATAGTACCACATAAATTAAGTTTCCCTACTAGCCTAATGGTAAGAATGGTTTTTAGATCTTGTTTTTGGAATTGTAGATAAGAAATTGTGCAAATCTAATAAACCTCCAAATAAGTTCTTTTATAATATAGTGTGCCTTTTTCTATTTTATTAGTTCATTTCTCTTCTAGCTTTTTGTGTGTATGTGTGTATTCCAGTAATTTTCTAGATTCATATCTCAAATGCTTAGCTCATTAATTTTGCACTTCTGTTTTTATAATATAGTCCATTTAATATTCAGCACTATTACCCTTACTTGTGGATACTTTGTTCTTCTCTAGTGCCTTGACTACTCCAATGCATGCATCATTTTTTTTGTATGATATTGTTCAGATGCAAAATATTTTAGCTCAAAGCAGAAGTCTGCAGAAGTCTAAATAAGGAGTATTTTTGTTCTCTTCCAGGTATAAGAATTAGTTTAGCTATTTAATATGCCTTCATACTTAAATTTGATTCAAATTTTACTCATTCTTTTGTTTTTGAAATTTATTTTCCTTGCATTTTCATCAGATGAAGTGGCATATAAAATGCAGATATGCAATTTGTAGAAAGTCAATTTACATCATAGAATATGACTTTTCCCCCCAATTTATCTGTTTGTGCTTTAATGAAATGTGTAGTCTAGAATCACTGAGCTGTACCTGTCCATTAGGTCCCATTAAAAATCTATAAATTTCTATGTTGATACATTATTAGAATTGTTATAATTGCCTAGTGTCATGAAATTTCATCAATACTTATTGACTTGTAATTTCTATTATTTATCTTTATATTTTTCTGACATTAGTATATGTGCTATTTTTATTAGTACTTCCCTAATATCTTGATCTTTTTTCTTCTAATTTTCAACTAAGACTTCAACTGTGCTGTTGGCCATGATAATCCACAGGTGGCCTCTACATATGGTTTCTCTGTGTGGACTATTTTGAGCTGCTGCACAACATGGCAAGTGGGCTCCTTGTGTGAATAACCCAAGAGAACAAAGTGAATAATTTTAATGTTTAGAATTGAAAGTCACATGGATTCAGTTCTGCTACATTGTATTGGCTAAGGCAATCACAATGGCCTACTGTCTGTCACAGGAAGTGTTAATTGACTGCCAAAATTTCTGGAAGCAGTGACAATGTCACATTGTAAGAAAAACATGTGGAATGAGAAATACGAATATGGTGAACTTTGAAAACTGGTATCTTTCAATCCAAGATTAAGTGTCCAATATATATAACCCTTTGGCAGCACTAGTAAACCACCGGGGGGAAAGTTGATTACAATGAAAACTTTCCATCATGAAAGGGGAAGATTCTGCACTCACAGAAATAGATACTTCTTAAAGATAATAAATTGATGGATTTGCTTTCCCTGCTCAAAATGTTCGTAGCAACAGCATGATCCATGGACTTATGGAATATCTTATTCATCATCATGTTACTCACCTAGAATTGAGTTTGATCACATAACTTATTTTACTGTAAAAGATGTGGCAAAAGACACATCACCCAGGGCACTGACTGTTCTTACCATACACTCTATTATGTTGAAGTAGCTGATATGATAGATTGCTGAAATGGTTTCCTGATCATTCAAGTCCCTATTCAGAGACAAAACCTGAATCATTAAAGATGTGTTGATCAATATATGACACTACTTATTCATTTTTAAGAAAAATAAGTAATAGAAATCAAGTGATATAATTGCAAGTAGCTCCCTTTACTATTACATTGAAAATCCATTAATAGAATGCTTTTTTCCTCTCCAGTTCAGCTGATTTAAAATCTTAGCTACAAAAATATTTGGCATTTATAGAGGAAAACAGAAATGATTTTATTGATTTGAAATTGAGAATGCCACTGGACATTTTGGGCTCCTCATGCCCCTATTAAGCCAATAAACAAATGAGGCAGTGTATTTATTAGTAGTGATGACCAGAGGAAATGTGGTTGTTTCAGCAAAATGAGTAGATGACCAATATCTACAACCCAGGTAATTCTCTGAGCATCTCTTAAAATTTACGAGACAAATAGTAAGAGGTAATGGAAAAATAAAGGAACTAAAATGTCAGGATCCTTGAAGATTTAGAAACTCAGGAAGAATAGGTAATGAATAAAAAAAAAAAGAACACTAGATAATGAATCAAAAACAGATGAATGTCAGCCTGAGAATGAAAGGAAGGTGGAGCATAAACAGGAAGAAATAAAGACATTAACATTAATAAAAATCTGATGACCAATTACACCAATAAGAGCTGTGGTAACAATGCATATTTTGTTTTATTGTTAGTGTTTATACATATATATGAAATAACAATTTTACTAATTTTATATGAGATATTTCTGATCATTAATTTTACAACCTAATGTTTATATTATAGATAATTCATTTGTGATTATAATCTGAGCTAGAAGAGAAACTAACATTTTAATAAACATTATTCAGAGTCATATAGCAAGATTTGGGGAATGATATATTTCTCATTTTGTGAGAGAGGATGAAGATATCTTTGTAGAAGCATCTTGTTCAATGTAAACAGAAAGTTGTTTCTGTTTTATTAGGAACTTCAAAATGTATATAAAAGTTATATGAATGCTGAGTAGCCAAGGTGGTTAAATGATCCACTCATTTATCTCTTATCCTCAGCTGAACAATCCACTCTTCTAAGCTCTGCTCCATGATACTTGACCTGAGCATCTAAAAACATCAACTCTCCTCTAACAGATGGCTTCCAGTTAGGTTTTTACCAAGAAAATTACAAGAGAAACAGAGAAAGCACTTCCTTATACTGTCAGAAAGAATAGTAATAGTAAGGCAGATTTAAGGTATATATGTGAAGATAGTGAAAAGAAAATTGCCATGAGAAAATAAATCAAATATGCCCAACTAGAAAGAGGTCTTGGCAAGGACAGAAGACACTGATCTATGATTTGAAGTTGGCTTTTGCATGCTCTTGAATAAAATCTATCTGTCATTCCAGATCTATTTTAGGACTCAGGGTTGAGTAGACACTTATTTAACAATGCTTAGAGGGAAACTCAGCAATGGTTTTTATATAAATGACTTTCTTTTGAAAGCAAAATGATGGGATCATGCTTTCTTCAAGGCATGCTTCAATTTAAATAAAATTTTATTGAAGTATATCATTGATACATGAACATGCATAAAGAATAAATGTATAATAAAACCTATGAATTTACAAAACAAATATTTATATCATCATACAAGGATCCTATACATCTCCACACCACCAATGCCTTGCATGGTTGTGAAACATTTGTTATAAACTGAAATGTCATTGTTGGAATATTTATACTTTAGTAATATTTAGCCCACATCCCCAAGGCATTCTTCATCTCAAAATTTCTCAGAGTGTATATCAGAGGGTTGAACATGGGAGCAATAATGATGTGGAAAAGTTATGGCTGATCTAATGTGAATGAAGATAAAAAGTACAAAGAATAACACCACAAATGATATGTGAGAACGGCAAGTGAAGTTTGGTACAGCTGTGTGCAGGGTAAGCCCTGAAGGTGTATAATATTAGGAATTAAGAAACCATCAAAATCAAAATAGATACAAGGAAATCACACCTGAATTGACAATAATCATGAAACCAATTCAGTGTGTATCAGTGCAGGCCAATTTCAGCAAAGGATACAAATCACAAAAGAAGTGATCTATCTCATGAGAGCCACAGAAGTATATGTAGATGATGAAACTGATTGGCAGAGTGTACCAATCCCCCAGTACAACAGTTATGATGATTATGTTAAACATCTGCCTGCTCATGCTGACAGTATAGTTCAGGGATTTGCAGATGGTCACATAGTAGTAAAAGTCCATCCCTGTTAGGATAAAGGTCCAGTGGTATCCAAAGAAATGTGTGGAAAAGAGCTGTGTCATGCTTATTATAAGAAATAGTCTCCCTTTCTGCCAGGAAGTCAGTCATTATTTTGGGCATCACTGTGGTAATGTAGCAAAGGTCAGAGAGTGAAAGGTAATTAAGGAAGCAATACATGGGATGGTTAATTAGCTGACTACATGGAATAGAAATAATTATAAGAAACTTTCACAAACAAATAGCAATGTAACAAAATAAAAACAATACAAAACATATCATTTCCAGAGACTTGCTGTGGGAAAGTATCAAGAAAATAAATACAGTGACATTATTGCCATTTTCCATGGTTTAATGAAGTGAAAATGTCTAACAGTCACTTAAAATCACGTAATACATAAGTTTCTATCAGAAATGTTTGTGGAGAATAATTATGATTACACACATCATGAATCTATGCTAAATTATATGATTTCAGTTTTACAGAAAATGAAAATCTTATGTGTAATAAAAGAATCTTTCCTGGTTTGTCTCATGATGACTTCCATAGGTCTTTCAGAACATTATGCTCAATCTTGACATTAATAAAAATGAATGCATTCCATCAGTCAATAACAAAATTTTAAAAAGCCAAAGAGATATCAAACATTTTCCAATTCCAATGAACTACACAACTAAATACTTAGAAAGGAAGTCACTCCGGATCCTTATGAACACAAAATTTGTTAAAAATGTATGTATTCGTCATGCATTTTCTTTGTCCAACCATGCAGAAGCAAATGGAAAGTTTTACTGGTGGAATAGAGTCTATCTAAAGTGTGGAATGTGGTAGAAAATAAATTAAAAATGAGTATGATTATACATCCATTTTTAATAATTAGAAGGAAAAAGTTCACTGCAAGATGCCAATGAAAATCATTTGACTAATTTTTTTTAAGTTTCTTGTTTACCTTTTTCTTAGTGATTTGTGACAAGAAATGCTGTTATTATATAACAGAGTATATTTATTCCTACTGGTATTTTAATGAAAATCATATATATGTATGTGTGTGTGTGTATATATATATATATGTATATATATATACACACACACACAAAGACAGAATAAAGCATTAGTTAAAACTAAAAAAGAAGAACATAAAGTTTTACCTTGATGGTACTATTTAATGGTACAATGTTTGAATTTTGGAAACACTAACTTTATATATGAATGTTACATCCTATTTAAAATGGTGATAGAAGGAGATAGAAAACAAATAGAGAGTGGTGAGCCAATGGTCAATCTGGTAGACTACGATAAGGTGGAGGAGGGAGGTTTGACAGAGGATGGGGGTGATGGCGGTACAGCAATGTAAATGGTGTTGAGGATGCTGGAGTGTGAGTGTGAGCAGGGTTGGGGGTTTGGATTGGGCTATCCATACAGTTGGGGGGATGACTGAAGGAAGGAACAGGTGCAGTCTTAGTAGGTAGAGGACTTTGTTTGAGAAAGTAATTGTGGGAGTGTTCTTTTGGCAACTATGTCAGGGAAGGTTCACTGGTACAGGGTGTTGGTGTTGGGGGGATGTGTGGGGAAGGGAAAGGTGTATCTGGGGCATGCTTCTATGGGAGATGAATGTGTTCATGTGGTCATAGGGTGTTATCTCAGTGAGTGGAGACCCACACAATAACCAAGAAAATATTAAATACCCATCCAAGGGAGTCCTGCTGTGTTTTCTAATATAGTGGCAACAATCTAGGGATATATAGGCATTGACTAATAAAAGAAAACAGACCAATATGTCAAGCCCTTGTTATTAGTACTTGTACTTTTGAAGCTTATTCTTATAAAATTGAAACTTAGCCTAACAATATAAATTGCCTAAACTCAGCAAATTAACTTACTACCCCCCCACCCCCCACCCCACCCCCCAGTTTGGGACATGACTCCTGGGGATGAGTCTCCCTGGCAATGAGGGCTTATTACTAAGCGCCAACCAGTTATGCGTTTGGGAAAAAGACCTTGACCAAAAGGAGGAAAATTAAATAGAAAAGAGTTTATTTTCTTTCTTTTTTTTTATTAGAGAAGTTGTAGGTTTACAAAATAACCATGCATAAAATAGAGTTCCCATGCCACCCTATACTAGCTCCTTGCATTAGTGTGTCACATTTGTTACAATTCATGAAAGAACAGTTTTATAATCATACTATACATTGTAGTCCATCATTTACAATAGGGTTCATTTTGTTGTATATTGCTGGTTTTTAAAAAATATTTATTCTATTAGCATATATACAGCCTAAAATTTTCTCTTTTAACCACATTCACATATATGATTCAGCACTGTTCATTACATTCACAATATTCTGCTATCATCACCACCTTTCATTACAAAAATTTTACAATCAACCCAGATAGAAACTCTGAACAATTTATGCATATGATACATGTTTATTTTTTAATTTAATTTTTACCATTATTCTCCAAAACCTTTAATTTTTAAAAATTTTGTTAAAAATAATTAGATTACACAAATATCACATAAAAAACATAGGGGTTTCCCACATGCCCCCTCCCCACATTTCCCATATTTTCCCACATTAACAACATCCTTCATTAGTGAGGTACATTCATTGCAATTGATGAACACATTTTGAAGCATTGCCATTCAGTGTGGTTTAAAGTTTACATTGTAGTTTAATCTGTCTCCCACACAATTCTGCAGGTTATGGCAAGATTTATAATGGCTTGTACCTGTTGTTGCAATGTCATTCAGGACAATTCCCAAGTCCCAAAAATGCATCCATATTACACCTGTTCTTCCCTCTCCCTGCCTTCAGGGAAAAGAGTTTTTACAGCTAAGAAATTTCAAAGTGAGTCAGGAGGTCATTCTAGAGGTTACACTTTGCACATCTTAGGTAGATCTCACTAACTTAGGCAGATCTCACAGTTAACAAAGCTTCAAACAGGGGTGCTCCTGAGGGCTCTAGAGACATCTGAACACAATAGGCAAGACGCACACTCTATGAAATCAGCTCCCTGTCATTGGGCTTTATCTTAGAATATATGCTAACTTATTTCCTCACTGTTTAACAGAGTTAGAATCATTTATAAATTCCCTATGCATGTTTCTTCTATCACTTTTGTTTGAACCTATAATAGTACTATACCTATTAAATATGTGTCTTAGAGACTTACATTTTTTAAATGTTCATATGATAGTTGAGTCCCGAATCTCAGCAGAGTTTCAGCCAGTACCTACTCCCCCAGGTCATTGGCTGAACCAAGGACAACTAACAAAATGATGATGATGAACACCACTCACCTCTAAAATCAAATAGTATCTACAACTACAAGCAAAACAGTTTCTTCCTTCTGCTCCATAAAATCTGAACCACCTCTCAATCTGAAGCATTGTGGACATCAATATGCCCAAATCCTCAAGAATGAGGAATTAACAAACATAACGTGGGAATGAACCATGGACCAAATAGACTTATTATTATTGAAGTAACAGAAGAACTTGTAACACTGATATAAATTTAGTGATTACCAGAGGTCCTGAGGTGGGGGAGAGAAGAATGAGTGGATCATAAAACTTTTTTAGGGCATTGGAATTGTTCTGCATGATATTGCAAAGATGGACACAGGCCATTATACATTTTGTCAAAACCTATAAGATTGTGCAGTGCAAAGTGGAAACCATAAGTTAAAGTATAGAGCATGATTAGAAGCACTGCTTCAGTGTTTGTTCATAAATTGTCACAAATGTGTTACACTAATGTAAGAGGTTATTAATAGGGGAAAATATGAGAAGGGGATAGGGTATGGTGTATGGGAATGACGTATATTTTGATGTAATATTTCTGTAATCTAAAGCTTCTTTAAAAATAAATTTTTAATAAATAAATAAATAAATAGTAAATTAAAATGAAGAATTTGTGACTATACTTCGTCACAAGTGGTTGTAAAGATCAAAACCATCAATAAATGACCATTGTTTAATTAATCATAGAAGTACTAAATTCTGATTTTATTATCAAAATATTAGTGCTACCAAATCAATATTCTTAAAGTTGTTAAGAACACTGCCAAAAAATTTTGACTCCTATATAGAAAATGAAATAGTAGTATCATAAAATGATTTTGCACAGTAAGAAAAGTTTGAAGTCTACTCATTGGATCCCTTCATTCTTTTTTAAAATTGACTTATGTTTACATTTTATAGAAATGGAATCATACAATATGTTACAGAATATATTTGGCTCATAGTAACACAATCATAAATATTTGTCCATTTGTGTCTGGCTTGCTTCACCAGGTTCATCCATGTTTTCATATGTTTTATGACTTCATTTCCGCTTACAGCTACATAATATTCCATCATGTGAATACAGCAGTTTGTTTATCCATTCATTAATTGATGGACACCTGGGTTGTTTCCAACTTTTGGCAATCATGAATAACATTGCACTCAGTTCTTCTGGGTATATACCTATTACTGGTACTGCTGGGTCACATGTGAAGTACATATTCAAATTCCTTTGAACTATAAATAGTCCCCCCACAGTGCCTGTACCATTCTACATTCCCATCTACACTGAATAAGTATTCCTATCTCTCCACATCCTCTCAACACTTCTAGTTCTCTGGCTTTTATAGAGTGGCCATTCTGATAGGTGTGCAATGATATCTCATTGTAGTTTTGAGTTGCAGTTCCTTAATCATTAGTGATGTTGAATATTTTTCCATGTGTGTTTTTCCATTTGTATTTTTTCTTTGGACAAATGTCTGTTCAAGTCTTTTGCCATTTTTTAATAGAGTTGTTTGTCTTTTTTATTGTTGAGTTGTAACTTCTCCTTATATAGCATGGATATTAAACCTTTATTGGACATGTGATTTCCAAATATTTTCTCCCATGGAGTTGCCTGCCTTTTAACCCTTTTAACAAAAATCTGTGAGGTGCAAAAGTGTTTAATTTTGATGAGGTACCATTTATATATTTTTTCTTTTTTGCCCTTGTTTTGGGTGTAAGGTTAAAGTAACCACCACCTACCACAAAGTCTTTAAAATTTTTCCCTATATTTTCTTCTAGTAGTTTTATGGTCTTGGCTTATATATTTAGGTCTCTGATCCATTTTGAGTTGATTCTTGTATAAGGAGTGAGATAGAGATGCTCTTTCATTCTTTTGGTTATAGATACCCAGTTCTCCCAACACCATTTGTTGAAATGACTGTTTTGTCCCATTAACGTGGACAGGTTTGTCAAAAACCAGTTGACTGTATATGTGAGGGATTATTTCTGGACTCTCAATTTTATTCCACTGATCAATGAGTCTATCTTTATGCCAGTACCATGCTATTTTGACTACTTTAGCTTTGTAATATGTTACAAGGTCAGGCAGTGAAATTACTCCCTTGTCATTCTTCATTTTTAGAATGCTTTTAGCTATTCTCATGCACTTTCCCTTCCAAATAAATTTGGTAATTGCATTTTCTAATTCTGTAAGGTAGGCTGTTGGAATTTTGATTGTTATTGCATTGAATCTACGAATCAGTTTGGGTAGGATTGACATTGTCATGATATTTAGTCTTCCAATCCATGAAAACAGAAGATCTTTCCATTTGTTTAAGTATTCATTGAGTTCTTTTTGCACTATTTTGTAGTTTACTGCATAAAAGTCCTGTACTTCTTTGGTTAAATTAATTCTTAAGTATTTGAGTCTTCTTGTTGCTATTGTAAATGGAATTTTCCCCCTGATTTCCTCCTCAGATTGTTCAGTGCTAGAGTACAAAAACATTACTGATGTTTGCGTGTTGATCTTGTATCCTGCCACTTTGCTGAACTCATTTATTAACTCAAATAGCTTTGTCTTGGACATTTCAGAATTTTCTAAAAATTGGATCATGTCATTCACAAATAGTGAGAGTTTTACTTCCTTTATTCCTATTTGGATGACTTTAATTTATTTTTCTTCCCTAATTGCCTTAGCTAGAACTTCTACTACAATGTTAAATAACAATGGTGAGAGTGGGCATTCTTGTATTATACCCGATCAAAGAGGGAAAGATTTCAACATTTCCCCATTGAGTATGATGTTGGCTGTGGGGTTTTCATGTCTTTCATCATATTGAGGAACTTCCTTCTATTCCTATATTTTGAAATGTTTTTCTCAAAAAAGGATGTGGGATTTTCTCAAATGCCTTTTCTGATTAGATTGAAATGATCATATGGTTTTTTCCCCCCTTCATTTTGTTGATGTGGTGTATTACATTGATTGATTTTCTTATGTTGAACTAGCCTTGCATACCAGGAAAAAATCTCATTTGGTAACGATTTATAAGTCTTTTGATATGATTTGCAAGTATTTTGTTGAGAATTTTTGCACCTATGTTCATTAGAGAGAGAATTCATATAAAAGAATCCAACTTTGCAGGAAATCTTGAAGGAAAGCCTTACAGCCTGAAAGAAGTAGACAGGAAGGAGGAGAGTATAAAAGAAATAATATCAGAAAGGATAGCCAAAAGCATAGAAGACAGACAAAAATATATACCATGTGAAAACCAAAGAATAAAATGGTAGAAGTAAATAATGCATTTACAGAAATATCTGAATGTGAATGAATTAAACTCCCCAATCAAAAGATATAGGCTATACTCAGGGCATGTAACTATGAATCTTGCATCCAATGAGTGAAGTCAGGGGAGTGTCATATGCCCCAGGGAGATAGGGAGGAAGGAACAGAAAAGATCAAGCGAAGTATTTAGTGGTCATGGGAAATGTTTTTCCTTACCTTACAGTAATGGACACAGGACATGGTAAATATCATCAAAAATTATTAAACTGTACTGTCTAAATCGTAAACTATACTGTAAACAATTGACAATGTTTAGTAGCTATGTTTCATTATATGCATAACATTTATAACAATGCTACCATCCACACACACACAAAAAATAAATAAATAAGAAAAAGGTTTTAATATGGGCTGAGGAAAGGGGAAGGAGGTTGGGTATATGAGAGTCTCTAGTATTCTGTGTGTGACTTTGCTGTGACCTAAAACTTCTTTGAAAATTAAATGAAAATTAGGGAGACACTGGGGAATGAGAGGGGGAAGGTGCCACGGTACACACTGGACATCCGATAATGTAGTGATAAAAGGAAAAAAAATGATTTAAAAATATTTTTTTGCTTTTTCCCATTTTTTGAATGTCCCAATCTGTTAATTATATTTTATTTTTAGGGTTTTTTTTCTGAGTTTCCATATATTTTATCTCTTGCATTTAAGCTTATCATTATTATTTCATTTTCCTATTAATTGTATTTGGCTATTATATGGGCTTCATCTTCAAGGAAGGTTTGGATCACAGAAGGGTTACAGAGGGGACAGGAGAGGATCATTGGTGGGGGGTGTCTGGGATGGGGGATTCATGGGAGGAAGTTCATCTGAATATACATGAAAGATATATAAAATTGTTCAAATGATCAAGGGATGGGGCATGGTCACGGTGGATAGACAATCACTCAGTAAATGAGGGAATACTGAATTCTCAGCCTGGAGAGCTCTGCCACATTCTCCAAGGGAGCAGCAACAGTCCCCTGAGTGCAGGGGCAGTGTCTGGCAAAAGAGGATGGTCCTGTGATGGATTCTTGTTATTGATGACCAGCCTTATGGGTCTTTGCTCTTGTAATTGAAACTTAGCCTACTGTTATGGGGTGCCTAAGGGTTGCCACCTGAGAGCCTCCTTGTTGCTCAAATGTGGCCTCTTTCTAAGCCAAACTCAGCATATGAATGCATTACCTTCCCCCCAACGTGGGACATGACTCTCGAGGATGAGCCTCCCTGGCAATGAGGGATTAATACCAAGTGCCAACTGGCAACACAACTGGAAAAAGACCTTGAATAAAAGGGGGAAAAGGTAAAGACAAATGAGTTCATGTGGCTAAGAGACTTCAAAGAGAGTTGGGAGGTCATCCCAGAGGTAATGCTTATGCACACCTCAGTAGGATCTCATAGACCACCAAAGTGGATATCATCCCACACAGAGGGGCTCCTGAAGACTCTGGAGACACCCAGGTCCTATATAAGGTGGAATAGCCCCAGAGGTTGAAGCCTTATCAGTGGGCTCTACTTTGGAATCTGTGCTCCTGAGAGTGACAGAGTTGGACTCAAATAAGTTCTCCCTGCACATGGTCCATCAGTCCCTTCTATTCAAACCTATATGTGATGCTGGAGTTTGTAGGTGTACTTCCAGAGACTGGAGCCTCAGGCCTACCCATGTGCCAGCTGTGCCTGGAATCTCAGTGGAGCTGCAACTCCTACTCTACAGCTCAATGGACTCACCCAAGTCACCTGGTGAGGAGACAATGATGGACAACAGCCATCCCAGGGAATGGAGAGAGCATGCAGCTGCAGGCAGGATAATCCCATCCACAGTATCCATGGGATATTAGCCCACTCTCACTTGGAGGTGGAGTGGACATCACCATCCCAGACTCCTCAGGATCAGGGGAAGAACTATGGACTAGAGTGGACTTAATGGTATTCTGTTGTAGACATATTGTGATTCAAGCAATGGAAGAAATTATAACAGTGAGGTGGAGCCAGTGGTCGCTACATGCTTTCGGGGCAGGGAAGGAAAAAGCAGTTGTAATACAGGGGCTTTTTCAGGACTTGGGAATTATCCTGAGTGACATTACAGCAACAGATATAGGCCATTTTATATCAGCATATACCATGCAGAACTGTGTGGGAGAGACTGTGGTCTACAATGTGAACTATGGTCTATGCTTAGTGGCAAAGCCCCAGGATGTGTATATCCATTGCAGGTGATGTGCCACACTAATGAAAGATGTTTATGTGGGATGTTATGGGAGGTGTGGGAGGTGTGTAACATTTATGTAATCTAAGCATCTTCAAAAAAAAAAAATATATATATATATATAAGAGAAAGTAGATTAGAGGTCCCCAGGTGCTGGGGGAAAGGGAGAAGGGGAGTGACTGGCTAATGAATACAGTGTTTCTATTTGGGGTGATGACAAAGTTTTAGAAATAATGGTCATGGTTGCACAACATTGAGAATTTAATTGTACACTTAAGAGTGGTAAAATGGCAAATATTATGTTACATATTTTTTTTACAATAAAATTTTTAAAATGCAAAAAAAAAAAAAAAAGATATAGGCTAACAGAATGGATAACAAAACATGACCCATCCATATGCTGCTTACAAGAGACTCATCTTAGACAAAGGGATACAATCCAGCTAAAAGTGAAAGGATGGAAAAAGATACTCCACACAAATAGTAACCCAAATGAATAGGGGTAGCCATACTAATATCATACAAACAGACTTTAAATGCAAAAAAAGTTATAAGAGATACAGAAGGTCATTATATATTAATAAAAGTGACAATCAATGAGGAAAATATAACAGCCTTAAATATCTATGCACCTAACCAGGGTACCCCAAAATATGTGAGACAAACTCTGGCAAAATTGAAGGGAGAAATAAGCATCTCTACAATAGTCATTGGAGACTTCAACACTGTACACAACATTAGATAGAACAACTAGACAGAAGATCAACAAGGAAACAGAAAACTTGAATAATATGATAAATGATTTAGACCTAACAGATATATACAGAATGGTTCATCCAAACCCAGGAGGTTATACATTTTTTCAAGTGCCCCTATATCATTCTCCTGAAAAGACCACATGTTAGGACACAATGCAGCTCTCAATAAATATAAAAAGATTGAAATTATACAAAGCACCTTCTCAGATCATAATGGAATGAACCTGGAAATCGATAATAGGATAAAGGTAAATTCACAAATGTGTAGAGGCTAAACAACACACTCCTAAATAATCAGTGGGTCAAAGAAGAAATTGCAAGTGAAATCTATAAATATATTGAGAAAAATGAAAATGAGAACAAAACTTATCAAGATGTATGGGATATAGTGAAGGCAGTCTTGAGAGGGAAATTTATAGCCCTAAATGCCTATAGTAAAAAAGAAGAAAATAGCTAAACTCAAAGATTTAACTGAACAACTAGAGAAACTAGAAAAAGAACAGCAAACCAATCCCAAAGTAAGCAGCAGGAAAAAAATAGTAAAGATTAGAGCAGAAATAACTGAAATTGGGAACAACAACAACAGTAACAACAACAACAACAACAACAACAACAACAACAACAAAAAAAAAAACCAATAGAGAAAATCAACTAAACCAAAAGCTGGTTCTTTGAGAAGATCAATAAACTTGACAAAACCCTAGCTAGACTAACAAAAAAAAAAACAAAAAAAAAAGAGGGAAGATGTAAATAAATACAATCAGAAATGAAAAGGGGTAAAGTTACATCTGACCCCCCCCCAGAAATAAAAAAAGATCATAAGAGGATGTTATGAGAATTTGTTTGCCAACAAACTAGACAATCTAGATGAAACGGACAAATTCCTAGAAATGCATAAACAGCCTACACTGACACTACAAGAAATACAAGAACTTAAAAAACCAATCACATTTAATGAGATTGAATCCATCATCAAAAATCTCCCAACAAAGAAAAGTCCAGGATGAGACAGCCTCACAGATGAATTCTACTAAGCATTTCAAAAATAATTAATACCAATCCTGTTGAAACTCTTCAAAAACTTGAAGAGGTCGAAATACCCAACACATTTTATGGAGTTAACATCAACCTAATATCTTCATTCTTAATAGAAGAGCTTTTAATTAATAGTCAAGTATAGAATGAAAAGCTTTTGTTAGAATCTATTCATCGTCCATCATATATTATTATATTAAATCAATAGCATTTGATATATGGAAATATAGCTGATGCAGTTCAGGTTGACCATGGCTTCTGTTAACTTAGTTTGAACCGTAACACTGATGGAAAATTAACACAGAATTGGTAAATACCTGGTGCATGTTTTTTTTTTTTTTTTTTTAGTATAAATTTTGACCATGATCTGTATTATTAACACTCTTCACCTTTCTTAAAAATCTGTGATACATCTTTGGCCTTAATCTTGTAGCTATCTTTCCACATTAATTCATTTTTAATTCCCTCCTCATCTTTTTATTTAAAAGATTATTTTAACCATGACACCATCAACATTTTTTAAAAAATCCATGCAATCAATTAGATCCTTACTACAATTGAATTTATTTCTGTGGTGCAGTTTTAAGGTTTAGAATTAACTAATAGACAAGTCATTATGGATTAAGTCCTCTCCATATAGCTCCACTTGTACTATGTAAATATTTTGCTCAACTACAAGTTAAAATAATATTTTTTATTTTTAAATAATATTTAAAATATTGTTTTGAACAACTCAGTATAATTGCCTATTCATGTTCATGGACATAAAAGGAAAACATGACTTTAATCAAGTGCCAGGATATAAAATGCACCTTAATTTGTTCTCCCTCAGTCCCATCACTGAAAATAAAAATGAGAAAACTATGCTTTACACGTGAAAATATGATTTTAAAAAGTTAAGGCTCATAGAGTACCTTCATAAGGTTCATAAGGCAAAGCAATACAAAGATTTATCTGCCTTTATTGATACAAAATTAATATCATTACTAATTAAATGTGTTCTGACATTCTGACTAGTCACTTTTAATAAAAAGTGTCTGAAAGATCAGTTTTCTCCATTACCAAGACCATAAGTGATTTTAATTTCCTTTCCTCGAAATCCTTCCTGTTGGGTTATGTTTCCCATAAAATAATGATTTTTCCTATGCAAACTGCCACTTAATTTCTAGCTCCTTAATTTTAGAATACAAAGAAACCTTAGTTTTATTCTGGACTCAGCCTTTAATTTTGGTAGTGAACTCTGCAATTGATAGGATTTACTTCCAAAACAACTTCTTCATCCAAAGTTAGAGACATAAATCTCCTTTACCTAAAACAGTGAGATTTAAGTTTCAAATTTAAAAATAGGTAAAGAAGAAGTTTGAAAATATAAGATACTATGTAAGGAATATGGAATTATAATCAGTTTGACACTTATACAAGAGTAAAAATATTTTAGAGAGGTAAAAATTCCTTGAAGATTTCCTGGGTTTGTTATATACAGTATAACTCATTAACATTTAGAAAATAAGAACAGGAAAACAGAATTATCTGAGCTCAGTGCCTAAATGTATAAACCATTAAAGATATCGAATTGAAGCAACAATAAATTTAATGTTTTCCCCACTTTTTCTATTACCTGCCTATTTCATATAAAGCCATGATATCGCCACTGTTATTGGAATTGGACTTCTTCAGCCATTCTAATTTTATGTTAGGTGAAAATGAATTAATAAATTAAGCCAAATTCTCTAATTCTATAAAAATATAGATAAAACTCAAACACAAACTAAAAACTTACCCTGTTTATTTCTCCTACATATGTAGGAGAAATCATTACCACCATAAACATCACAGGTAAGAATGGCAGCTAACAAAGTCCAGAGAAATAAGATAAACACAGATTCCAGTTTAGAGATACTTCCATTTGATTTTTAGTGCTCTGTTTGGCATCTTTGGGTAAGTTTATTTGTCAGGTAGTTGATGTTTCAGGGATATTAATCTTTTCATTTGACTTCTCACTACCTTCTAGCATGCAAATCACTTTTTCTTATTCAACACTTTGTTAAATTTCTACCAAAAGTTTTTATATTTTCTTCCTATGGAAATTCTCCCCATAGCTAAGCATAATTTTTCTGTCATTGAGTGACTTACTTATCCTTCCAGAACATCACATCACAACCTCCTCAGGGAACTCTTTGAATTAATTAGTATCCTAATCACAAAACAAATAAGTCTACAAAAATCAGAGATTATCTCTGTATTCAACTCTGTTTAACAGTTAATTATATATAATGGGGAGACAAAAATAAATAATGGATATATCATATATAAGAAGGAAAGAGAAATATTTTAACACACAGGTTCTAATCTTTCTTCAATTATTGTGGATCCATTCCTATGTTTATCCTCTCATTGTTTTCTCCCAGTCCTCATTGAAATGCTGGTTATTTTCCTAATGTTCAGATTATTTACTTTCAGATTCTTCAATTCATAATTCCCCCAGTATTCATGATATTAATAATATGAACTTTCTAATTCCTCCTACCATTCATAGATGAAAACTATGGGTCATTATAGGGAAAACTGGCACATGTCATTCAACAAGTGTTCATTCAAATAATGGCAGTTCATATATTCAGAGCAATAGTTTGAAGATATGTAGAACAATTTGAATATCCAAAAATCAAAGGAGATCTGTATTTCTATCACTAAAATATTTCTAGAGGTATACAAATGTACATGACCTGCTAAATACTGGGTAAACAGTAAATTAGAAAAGTACATTTCTCATTCTTATTCTATGACATTGACTATCCTTTCCATACTTTTTGGAACTATTTTCCAAATAATCAATTCACTAATTGGATTTCCTTTAGATTCAAGTTATCAGTCCCACTGCACAAAGATAGAATCTGGATTATATATAGTATCCAATTTACAATTATCCTAGCTACCTGTGATTTAGGCATCTTTCACATTAGATATTCCTCCTGGGCCCTAAAGATTTAACGTACCTGTTCTATGCAGAGTGTTTCTTTCAGAAAAGAAATTTGTGGGGCTTTTTATTTGCGGGTCTTTTCCTTTCTTTAGTTTTCTTTATATTTTCCAAAGAGAAAATAATAGCTTTAGGCCCACATATTAAATAATGATCTTCATCTGTCCTCAGAGTGACTTTATTGTGCTCCCTGAGAGCAGTACAATGGGTTTTGTTTATTTCCAAGTACCATTTTAGTAGATTTCCTAGAGCAATTATAAACTTGGAAACTCAACCTTATTCTCCATAAATTAGAAAACTCATACCAGAGTAATTTGAAAAAAAAAAAAAAGAAAACAAAACACCACTTGAGTTTATCTTAAATATCTCTGACGAATTCTTATTTCCATACTTCTCTTTTTCCTTATTTTCTTCTTCACATATGTGTGCAAAGTTAACCTATCTTCCAATGTGCTGTGTGAGCAGAACAAATAATGGCAAATGCTTACTGAGCACTTGTGCTCTTGTTCCCTACACCAAGTGTTCTCATTCAATCTTCAAAACAAACTAATGATATGAGCACCAAGATCATCTATGGGAAAATTCTGTCTAGGGTCACCAGGCAAGCTAGTGTTGCTGGATTTCTTCTAGGTCCTTGGCTAAGTAACATAAAAGAATTTAAGAACATGCCAGTTTAGTTAGGCCAGTAGTTTACTAAGGAAATGAAAGACGATGAGAAAATGACAGATTATGGGTTCCCAGGTATTCTTGCAGGCTGGTCCAGGTAAAGAAGGGACAAAAAGGGATGCTTTTTCCTCTGTGCTTGCTTTTTAAAATGATTAATTATACTTCTTACTTGCTAATGTTCAGGGGAGGGATCCCACTTGTTTGCTGTTTTGATTACCTCACCCAATAATTCCCCCATGGCAGGGCCCAATAAATTCCCATTGTCTAAGCCACTCTATTACCTGGTATTTGGAAGCCAGGAAAAAACACTATCCAGCATTCATCATATCCCCAAGCCTGGGGACTCATCAGGAATCCCTAGGCAGGGAATTCTATGAACTTGAAGAGAACAACCTTGGAAGAACAAGGAAGTTAGCAGATTACCAGAAAAAAACCCTCCTCATGTTTGCTGGTCCCACATGTGAAGACCAGCCCCCACAACCCAGTCTGAAGACCACACTGATTGTCCCCACTCACAGGCACAGGCACCAGGTCAGTCTCACTGATAAATATAGATAGGACAAAGTGAATCTCCAATTGTGAAAGAAAGTGGACAGTTGAAAGACCAACAATAAAAGACTGAACATAACTTCCAGAGGAGCAAGGCTCCAGCTCCTTCCTCATTCTGGCCCCATGTCCTTCTCTGTACAAGGCAGAGCTGGAACCCAGTTTCAACAGGACCCCTTCAGCCAGAGAATAATATTAAAAAAAAAAATCTAATTAGTATCCTCAGAGAAATATAAGATATTGTATCCATAAGGAGATAATATATTAGTTTCCAGGCTCTTAAAACAAGTACCCTACAGTGGGTCACCTTAACAATAGGAATTTATTGGCTCCCAGTTTCAGAGGCTAAAAGACTCACTCCCTGCCTGGGTTAGTATCTTTGTGCTTCTCAGCAAACTTTGGGGTTCCTTGCTTTTTCTGTAACTTGGCGTGCACATGGCAGCATCTTCTCCTTTCTTTTCTGTATTCCATTAACTTCCAGCTTCTGGTGGCTCCCAGTGGCTTTCCTTTCAGTCTCTATTTTCCATTGTTCATAGGGATTTCAGTCATATTGGATTAAGGCCCACCCTCATTCCATTTGTGCACATCTTAATTGATAACATCTTCAAAGGATCTACATACAAATGGATTCACAACAACAAGACAGGTGTTAGGACCTGAACATTCTTTTTGTGAGGGACATGATTCATTCCCCAAAATTCAGAGATCATGAAAGAGTTTTTGGAATTTAAATTGTAGCTGTCACAATAAATAATGCAACGGGATTGTTGAATGGCATAGTTTAAGAAAAATCCAAAACGCACAATTAAAAAGAAATGATAAGTACACCAAAAATATTCAAATGAGGAGGAAGTATTTGAAAAAGGGTAACCTATTCAGGAGATTGATCAAGTGGTTCCAACACGCAAATAAAACTTGTGCTCTAAAGAGAGTTCACACAATGTGGAGGGAGGAAATTATCAAAAAAATATATCAAACAGTTTGAGAAATGTTGAGTTTACAGATGACTTTCTTTTTTAAACCAAAAGGCATTACAGCAAAGGAATTAAAAAGATCCACAACCTGGAACATTATTGTAAAATTTCAGAAGACCTCGATTGTGTCAGTTTTAAATTTTTATGAATCCCCAAAATAGAAAGATTATCTTTCTCAAATAATCCATTATTGTGGATGTGAGACATTTTAAATTGGACTAAATTATTGAGGCATAATTCAGGTTGAGTCTCCACTCTTTTGCTGGATCTGATATAAACAGAGACACACACAGGAAAAGAGAGCTCTGCAATATTTGATTTGGCCATGTGTGAGAGAGGACTGCAGGAAAACAGAGAGGCCCAGGGAAGGCAGATACCTCAGCAGAGATCAGTGGCCATTTGATTCACCATGTGGCCAGTCAACAGGATCAATAGTAGCTGGCTTTGGTGAGAAAGCACCTCTTTCTTGGCCTCAGAATGTATCCATTTACCAAAATAAATTTCCCATTATAAAACCTAACCCATTTCTGGTACTTTGCATCTAAAGCCCTTTGGCAAACTAAAACAAAGATTAAAAATAAAAAAGAACCTAAAAGCTCTCTAAAGAAAAATAGGTTAGCTGTGAAGAAATAAAGACCAGAACGATATCAGACCCAGCAGCAACAACATGGATGCTACAAAATAATGTTACAATATCTTCAAGCTGATGAAGGCAAGAGTATTTCAACTCTGAATTCTGTTCCTAACAAATTGTCAATTAACTGTGCGGACACATAAGAACTCAGAACTTTATCTCCCAGGTACCTTATCTTGCAACCTTCATTTAAGATGTTCTCTAATAAGATAAGGGATTCCTGAGATAGAACAAGATGCAATTTAGAAGGGAAGCAATAGAGCAAACCCAGAGAAGCAATTTAGGAACTCTTAGTAAGGAGGCTGCACCCCAGGCCTAGGAAGACTTCCGCCCAAATGGAAACAGGAAGAAATATGGTGCCCAAAAGTAAGGTCTTCAGATGGAAATCTCAAAACACTGGAAGAAATTAAGGATGAGATAAAAGTAGATAATGTAAAAGTAAAGAAAAGCAATTAGAAATTCCAGGAAAGCAAATTATTGAAAAGAAAAGATATCTGTCTATCTATGTATCTATCTATCTATCTGTAAAACCATGGAATACTAAGGAATTTAGATGAGTTGACAGTGCTAGCCTCCTCCTCACAATTTGGGAAGCTGAAATGTTCTGCTATATTTTAAGACATTCAACACTACAATAATAAATAGAATAGTAAAAAACTATGATAATTATATTGCTCCCATGGAATTAAGATGGAGGAGAGCTGGGGAATCTAAGCAACTCAATTTTATTCTGTCTAGAAGGTGTTAACAGTAACACTGGAGGGGGAGCACCGGAGGGGGAGCACTGGAGGGGAAGCTCTTTCATTTTAACTGTTTCTATACTTTTCCTCTTTAGCCATGTGCATATTGTACTGTGCAAAATAAACTAAATGTAATTGGAAATAATTGTGGGAAAAGTCTTTGTTCCAGTGGCACAGGTTCTGGGTCTAACTGGAAGACACAAGGTGTAAGTGAATATCTTGACCCTTCCCACCCTCCTGTCCCCTCAAAAAAGGTGTTAGAAGGCCATGGAATCTTGTATAGGAATTAATCACCTTGTCTGGAGCAGACACACCTGTTGAGCTGGGATCATCCAAGGTGGCAAGGGGCACAGCTGCAGTGGCATCCAGACAGGGCATTGTGAAGTCCTTCTCCTGACCGTTGACCATCTGCCCATCTGGAAATAAACTTCCATGGAGTATGCCAGCATGAGGGATATCATCCAGGATCCTGAGGCAGCCAGCAAGAATCGATCAGTTTGCTGATGGCAGCCAGACAGCAGAGGCCAGGCCCAGGACAGACAGGGGACCAGGGGGCAGCATGGCAGCCTGGGCCCTTTGCCTACATCTCGGTGCCCTGCAGAGACCTGGGAGACAAGCAAACACCATCCCTTGGTGGGTAGAGGCTCCCACTGGCTAGCACCTGGGAAAGAGACTCCAGCCATGTTTGGGAATCTGGGTTCCCATCTGGACCCAGCCCTTGACTCTCTGTGAGGCCCAAATATCATGAGTCACTGTGTTTGGCAGTCATCCTGAGGTCTGTGAGAGGGGAGAACTAGGGGCTGGACTCTGAGGGCCTGGCCACAGGGACACTTGATACAATTACTGGAAACCTGAAACACATTAGCAATTGTATTTACAATGATGGTAAATGGAGCACTTCTACAACACTGAAAACTGAAAAGAATTAGCAAGAGCCTAAAAAGTGGAGTAAACAAATCATGATGCATTAAAGGAATATCAGGCAGCAAGTAACTAATAATTTACAGAATCAATATTCATGAAACATTCACTGTCTCTCAGACTGGATTCCAAGCCTTTGGTTAACCCCCGATAATCTCTACAGCAAGTCCACATGGCAGGTCCTAACATTAGCCCCATTTCACAGGTGGGAAAACAGAGGCACAGTGAGTTTAGGTGAACCTGGCCAAAGTCAGACAGCAAGGTGGCCTGGGACAGCTGGGCCTGGGATTCAATCAGCCAGGAAGCCATGAGAGATGCTGGTGTCAGAACTTTAAAGGCTAAGGAGGAACAGATGTGTGCAGGTAGATGTGGACAGGGTCCCAGCCCCAGGTTGGGTCCCAGCCCTGCTGCTGGCCAGCCATGTGAGCCACCAGCACCTTCTTTATTCCATCAGCTTCAAGCTCATCAAAGGAGGAGTAGAGGGTGCAGGTGTGGTGCTAGAAGATGCACCTAGGGCAGAGGAGGAACTTCAGAAAACATTGGTTGTAACTAACTCAATGACATTTTTAAAATATAATAAAATTTATTTTTAAAGAGGTTTTAGATTACAGAAAAGTTACATTAAAAATATAAGGGATTCCCATATACCCCAACCTTCCCCCTCCCACATCTTCCCCTATTAAAAACATCTTACAATAGTGTGGTACATTTGTTATGATTGATGAATAAATTCAACGACATTTTAAAATACAAAATATTATAAATAAGTAAATGACTGCTGCACAGTTTTCTTTTTCCTAAGTCTGCTTCTTCCATTCTCAGTAGGAAGCCACCCCCACCTGTGGCCGTGAGGGCTCCTTCCATCCCAGGGTAGAGCTGCCTCTGCTGTCAGCTGCCATGGACCACCTCTCCCAGCCCTGCTCTCAAAGCAGGAGCTGAACAGGTAAGGTTGTCCAGTTGGCCATAGGGATGGCAGTACCTGAGAGCTAGCAGCTTTGAGAGACTCTTGTCTCTAGGAAATTCTGGGGCCAGGGCCTGTGGCTCCCATAAAACTTGGATGGCTCCTGGGGACTGTGGTAGGTCATTTTCCTCACTTGCTGCTGAAAGTGCAGTGGAGTCAGAGGGAGGGGAAGCTCAGTCAGGCTCTAATACCCAGCCTCCTTCTCCCAGCTTAGTGAGGGCTTCCAAGCAATTAAGAGCACCTCTGGTCAGGAGAGGGCATCAACCACTGCTTCAATCCACTAACTTTTACTGCTCAGTCTGTCTTGGGTCTGAACCAAATATCCAAAAGTATTAATTCAGGATACTCCCCAACTGTGGCCCTTGGTTCACTGACTGCCTCCCTCTGGTCTTACCGTGGCCCTGTCTCCTGCCCCTGGCAACACAGTCACTTTCAAATAAAATAGCTGTCACAGCCCCACCTTGCCAATATTCAGCCACAAAGAAGCTTCTAAGCCCAAAATGACACCAGCACTCTCATGCCCAGATAAAAAATTGACCCAACAACACCTGATGGTAAACTCTAGCCACTGGGAAAATCTGAACCTGCCAATGAGGCATAGGATGATTATGAAGCCTGTTAGAAGCCAGCAGCCCATCCCCAAACCATGAGGATTCTAGGCCCTCAGGCAATTCACCTGACCATGCAGGCTTGTCCCCACACTGGGCATTAGTTGTGAGGGTCACCTGACAGCCCTGGCAGGTCTTGATCCAGGCTCAGGGGGAGGAATTTTTGGTGCCACCAGTAGTTGGCAAACCAGTTGCAGACATGCTCAAAAGTGAAGTTTGTCTCCGATGTCAGGTTCTCCACACCAGGACAAGAAACTCGGTCAGTTTGAGTCAACCCTTGTTTATCCAAGGGCAGCTGAGGCAGCACCTGGGAGAGCTGGAGGGCCACTTGCCCACAACTTCACACATTTGCTACCCAACATCACTCTGGACAAGGTGAGAGACACAGCCCCTGCCTCGTGGAGCTGATGCCTACAATGATTCTGGGGGAGCATGCCCTGTCACCAAGGTGCCTGTTTTCCAGATGTCAGCCTGAGGCTGCCTGAGGGGCTCTGGGGGACTAGAACTGTCCATGCAGCCTCCTACACCCTGTTTAGACAGGAGGCCCAGGGAGGTACAGGTCTGTGCCTGTGAGGCCCTGCTCTTACTCCTTCCATGTCAATGACCTGCTGTGTGTGCTGAGAGTGACTCCTGCTTAATGGACCCAATGAAGGGCCTTGAGTGCAAGCAGGCTTAAAGAAGGTAGTTTTCCTAGGGAGGTATAGATGCCATTTGAAAACCTCCAGTGTCATGGACCCAGCAGGGACAGTCCTCTGTGGACCGGACAAATCATCCCCAGTGGGGTACATATCCAACTTCGGGTCTCTCCAGGTGTGGCCAGCCTGACCTGGTGACTGGAGCTGTGGGTTTACTTAAGGCTTACCTTTCAACCAAATTATCCATTCACATGATTTCAAGCACAAGATCAGTTCAGAATTCTTAGCTAAAAAACAAAAACAAGAACAAAAAGAGCCACAGGACCTTTATATCCTTCCCTTACTTCCTTGTCCCACACATACCATTTCCATCACTGGCCACTCTTCTGTATCTCCTTGAGCTTTTCCTTGATGATCTTCCCAATATTTCTCTTCCTTCCTAGTTTTGCCCTCTTTTGTCTGAGACTGTGATCTCTGTATTGCAGTCACCTTGGCAGAAGTGATGGCTTCTTTGTGTTCTGTAATTTGGTGCCTAATTTTGATCACAGTTATTATCCTGTCTGATGGATTGTTTCCTTGCAGGTGTCCTCAGAGAATTTTTTCCTTTTTCCTTTCTGTTCAACCCCTAATTCCATTGTTTAGACATGGTACTGCTTCTTTTTCATATCCCCTCTTTCTATTAGGTGAGTCATCTTTCATCAGCTTTCATCCCAGAGATGGTTCTATTTTTTCCCATTAGAATAATAAATGATATATCTGACACCTGAAAACCCTGATGTCAATAGAGTAGCCACTCTTTATGTAATGTGTCTCTTGATATGAAATTGCAGCTCATTTGTACTTCCCACCTTTCAAGGGGAAATATCAAACTTGTAACTCAAGTATAAGAATAAAAGAAAGGGAAACTGCTGGGAAGATGGTGGAATAGCAGCCCCAGAATGCCAAGCAAATGGCCATCTGAGCTTCTTGGTAGCCCCAAAGACTGGGAAAAATCAACCCAGGCCTCAGCTGGGCTGAGCCACTGGGGGTCTGCCTTTATTCCACCTTAGGCTTAGGCAGTGTGGGGATGGTTAATTCTGCTGATGGCCTTGGCCCGAGCTGGTTGCAGTCAGCTGACAGTTGGTGCCAGGGGGGAGGGCTCAGTCCCCACTTTATCCTTGGGCCTGTGTCCAAAAGTAGTGATAGAACTAGCTTGCAGCAAATGTTCTCTAAACAATCCTGGGGCCAAGGATGTGTGAGGAATAGCATAGTATGTTATATAATCTGATCAACATGTTATTCTCACTATTGTATCAATATGCTATCCTCACTGTTGCATGCCAAAAGATGACATCCTCTGTGCTAATAAAAACTAATGGGTCAGCCAGAAGGCTGATGATTTTCTGCCACATGGCTGCAGCCCAGTATGGACTGTTATACCTCTCCTCCTTGTGTGTTTTTTTGATTGCCCCCCTCGTGAGCCCCTGTCTTGGACATGATTAGCAATTGGCATAGTTGGCAGGATGTTGCCCTGCACACCCACCATACCTGCTGAGAAGGAGGTAGGGGATATGAGCCCCAGGTGGACACCTACCTGTATGTGGGCTGGGGTGGCAGAGTGGCTGTCCTGCTGGTGTGTCTGTCCTGCAGAGATCCAGGATAACACCCCAGTGGCTATACAGGGTGCTCTGCAACAGTCTGAGCCTGTGTTGAGTGATATGAAACTGCATGTGGCAGCTGCCTGGGTAGGATTGGTGTTCCTGTCCTTGCTTCAGGATACCACACAGGAAATGCTGAAGGAAGCAAGCCAGTTGTGGCATAGAGCAGCGTGAGCTGCATGAGCAGCATGGTGGCTCAGAGTACTGAAACTATAACTCGAGAGGCCCCAGTGAAAATATTCACCACCTACCCTATCAAAAGCTGGGTGACCTGGCCTCGTGGTGGGGTGGTTCAGGCAGCGGCTCTTGAGAGAGCTGCAGCAGGTTTTGTGACCCCTGACATATGCAGAAGCTTTGAGCCCTGGGGCAGTGGTAAACCCCCATCTGGGACACATGGTCCCCTTTTGGAGCTGGGGGTGGGCAGTCCCAGTGTCTGCACGGTGTGCAGACAAGGCCAGTTGAGGCCGGTCTGCTTGGTGGACGGCTGTGGCCATCCAGTCTTGGGCTAACACCATATGGTGCAAAATGGACTTTAGTCAAAGTAGCCAGTGGACTGAATTGCAGCCTGTGTGGTTCACTGTAGGAAAAAGAAAAAACCCTTTAACTCTTTGTACTGATAGTTGGGCTGTTTCTACACAAGTGGCATGAGAGGATGTGGACCGTGGTCCAACAATTGAGTGAGCACCCCCGACAGGGTGGAATAATGTCCATGGAAGCTCTATTACATAGAACAGTGGCTCTGATCCAGTTTCAAATTGTAACAAAAGACCTCTTGCTGAAGCCCCAGATGGGACCACAGGGACATATTGTTACCAGTTGTAACTGTGTTCCATGGCAGAGAAACTAAAATCATGGTATGGCCTTGGACCTTAAAGGCACCCCATATAAAGTGGCTCACTCTTATTGTTCCTTGGGGAGCAGGATTACAAAAGAAATTGTCAATCACACCTTGGATAACCAATGTTTAGCCCTTGCAGGTAGAAGGGACAGCACCATCAACAGCAGCAACAATTCTGAAGGGGACTTTTATATTGGCTGTTTGGCCCATAATGAGTTCCCCCATTTTGATACAGGTTGAAGATGTGACAACACAGCCCTCAGTTGATGGGCCCCATGTGTGGGACACTTGGACTGGCCATACACCACAGAGCGGAACATTGTTGTTGCAGGATGAGCAATTCAGTTGTGTCCTCTTGGATGGACACAAGTTACCCATTTTGGTCACTCTTTTTCATTTGTCTTATCACCCTTAGGATACATGCCAACAGCTTGCTGGCTTTCTATGCTCAAGTGTACAATGTGTCTCATTGTTGGATGTGTATGGAACTCCCAGCCAGTACAGTGGGAGGCCTCACATGAAGCATCTCCTCTGCCACTTGGGACAATTGAAACTGGCTGGAGATAGCTGACCAAATGACCCCAGAGTGGGAGCCATTCATTGCCATGTTTAATGCTTGCTGCACCAGGATATGGACCCAGCCAGGCCATGGTTCAGCTATGCTTTATGTAACAGATGGGGCTGGCTTCCAGCTGAACAGGTAGAGTTGCATAGCATTGCACCTAAATGCATTGAGCAAAAGGGGGAACCCACCAGTTAACTGGGGAGATATCCATATATATGTGTGATGTTACTCAGAATGTTATCAGTGGTTTCTATTGGTAGAATGATCTATCATATACAGGCCACTTTGAAGAACAAGAGCCATGAAGTTCAACAGATCCAACAATTACAAGCTGACCCAGTATGGGGCTGGTGAAACTCTCTAAGAACCTGGAAATGGGGATTAAGGGGCACCCTCATCAGGATGAGATGTATATTTCTTGTTTGTTGCTGTATGTATTGCTGTTGTGGTATATGGCTACAGTGTACCCCTTCTGTTTCCAAGGCCATCACACTCAGGGGTGGAGTGTGAGGATAGTTAATTTGGGTGATGGCCTTGGGCCCAGCCAGTTGCAGCCAGCTTGCAGCTGGCACCGGGGGTGGGGGGGGTGGCCTCAGTCCCCACTTTATCCTTGGGCCTATGTCCAAAAGTAGCCGATAGAACTAGCTTGCAGCAAATGTTCTCTGAACAATCCTGGGGCCAAGGATGTGTGAGGAATAACACAGTATGTTATATAATCTGATCAACATGTTATTCTCACTATTGTATCATTATGTTATCCTCACTGTTGCATGCCAAAAGGTGAGATCATCCATGCTAATAAAAACCAATGGGTCAGCCAGGAAAGATTCTGCCACATGGCTGCAGCTCAGTATGGACCATTATAATTCTCCTCCTGGTGTATTTTTTCACTTGCCCCGCCCCCCACCCCTTGTGAGTCCTTGTCTTGGACACAGTTAACAGGCAGCATTGGACCTATGTAGATAGGGTGGGCAAGGGGGGCCTAGATATCAAATCCTGCTGAAGACTGATGCAGGTAACCAGGACAGGCAGGTCTAGGCAGGACATAAGAGTTTTGTTTAAAAAAAACCCAAAAAACAAAAAACCATTTTGGAAATTTTCAAACATATACAAAAACAGAGTGGATAGTACAACAAACCTCTTTTACTTGAATAAATTATAATACATGTCCAATATCCATTCTGTTCCTCCTCCCTTCCCTCTCCACTCCCAGTTTATTTTAAAGAAATTTCAATACCACTCTGATTATATCCATAAAAAATAGTACTTAAGTATAATGCAGGTAGAGACCCTAGCCTGCTGATTATGCTAATTGTAACACAGGCAGTCAAGCCCAGCCAACTAATCTGATATTCCAGAGAAAATTCACGGGAGCCCAGTGATGGCCATGGCCTTCTTACTTACTCATACACAGAACCCAGTGGTGGCAGGCTGGGCGAAGCTCTGCAATTATCACTTACAGAACCCAACCAGCCCACTGACCAACCAGCAGAATGGGGGGGCGGGGGGGTGCTCTGCACTGCCTAACAGAGTCAGCTTTTATAAAGTTACAAATAGTTGGACTAGTTAACAATTACCAGACCTCCTGATAATTATCACAGGTGTTTCTTTGATGATTACACCCAAACCCCCTGTTTATGAGGGTCAGGTGGCTGACCAGACCCACCCATCCTCATTCCAGAACCTCATGGAAATGGCATTCCATCTTCATTTACCCTCATTAAGAAACAAAGACAATTTAAAAAACATAACCTCAAGATTAATACACCTAAAAATAACAATTGTCCCTCAGTTTTGATAAAATTGTATAGGCAAAGCACTAGGGACCTCTCAGAGCCAAAACAAACAAACAAACAAACAAACAAACAAACAAACAAAAACAACAAAAACCTCTTTATCTTTTGAAATTTGAATCCCCATGAAAGTAGCCAACCAACAGCCAATCGAGCTCCTACTTCATTACCTTTAACCCAATCAATACTAACAAAGCC
The DNA here is from genome assembly GCA_026826555.1 of Tolypeutes matacus. Lineage (NCBI taxonomy): Eukaryota > Metazoa > Chordata > Mammalia > Cingulata > Chlamyphoridae > Tolypeutes > Tolypeutes matacus. The sequence continues at coordinate 2,580,517 of JAKSZT010032026.1, read as the reverse complement.
TTCCTGCCTTAAACATGGAAACATGCATCTATAGAACAAACCCTTGACCAATTAGTAGGAGTCAAGCTAACTTCCTTTCTGTCTATTAAAATCATTTGCTCTTCCTAGACCCCAAAGCTTCTATCACTCTGACTTCCTTTGCTCAGGCAAAAACTGATGTCTCACATAAAATGCTGTAGTTTACTAACTGTACTCTGATTTGGCTTTCATGGTCTCATCATTCACATTTCTGCCATCTCATGATTGTCTTTGTGGTTGGACTATTTGATAAGGGTCCAAAAGTAGTCCACACTCAGAAGAACTGCCTGACCCCTGCATTTGGGGAATGTTCAGTTATGAACATGGACATTGGAGGAGCTGGTGGGAGACAAGAGGGTTGGGGTGGGGAGGAGGGCAGTGGGTATTTGAGTTCCTGGCAGGGACCTCACTCAGCAGTGAATGACAGGGTGTGGGGGCTGTGTCCTCACTGAACAGTCTTGTTGTCTTCTTGGTGAGAGGTGCTTCCTGAGTTGCCTGGAAGCACCTGGAAAATGAAAGCCACTGAGTTCTCAGGTCCTGAAGATCATCCAGTAGGGCCTGAAACACAGCCCATCTGCTGACTGCAAGCCCTCTAGTTCCCCTGAGGCAGCTGGTTCTTCCCTGGGCAAAAAGGGTCCTGAGCATGCCTGCGTCTCCCCCACAACTAGTTTTCATGCCTTAATACTTCTGCCTTTCCAGACTGACTTGGCATGAAGGCTTGGCAGAGATTAGGATGATTTTCACCTATAAGACACTGTCAGTTTGATTTCATTGATGAATTCCAAAAAGAAATACTGATGATGTTTGTAAACTGGTCTGTTCCTCTGGGCTAGTGATACCCTTAGATTTTATTGAATTCAGATGTTTCACTTTTACTTGATTAAATTATGATTAGGGCTTTGATTGGCCACCTCAGTAGGGGAGTGGGGACTCACAGAGAAAAGGCATGGCAGAGGACAGTGTGGAGTTTTACTGCTGGAGCCCCAGGAAGTAAATAGAGAAGCAGATAAGTGAGGGAAAGAGAGGCCTCCGTTAGCCACAGCACAGGCCCGGGAAGAGAGATGAGCTATTTGCCTGATAGTTTACAGCTGGCCTTGGGGAGAGACCAGAGCAGCCAAACCTAGAGAGACATGAACCCTAGGAAGAGAGGAAACCAGGAAGCCTGAACTCTGAATCTGAACCCTTGCAGACACTGGCAACCATCTTGCTCCAACATGTGGCAATAGACTTTGGTGAGGAAAGTAACCTATGCTTACTGTAAGCTTCTACCCCAAATAAATACCGTTTATAAAACCCAACAGATTTCTGGTATTTTGCATCAGCACTACTTTGGCTGACTAATACAGACACTAAGGCCAAGGGCCCGTGATTGCCAAAGTCATCTCTTCTTCCTTTGGGCTGTTCCTCAACACATTTCAGCTGCCAATGGAACAACATCTGGCATCATTTTTCCTTGCATCTTCTGTGACCTGCCCCTCCTGGGGAGCTGGCAGTATGGCACAAGGAAGGACTTTCATTCTGAGCTGTTTCTGAAGAAAAGTTTGTGTTCTGCAGGCAATTGGGCATAAATTCATAAACCTCTTGATACCCAATCAAATGTGCATTTTACAAAGATTCTAGCCAACTTTGAAGGGAGAAGTTTTTAGCACTCGGAGACTGATGTGCTGCTTTCCCCAGGGCATCATTAAAAAGAAAGGAAAGAGGCTTTTGGGGGGCTGAGCAGCAGAGCCTGAGGAAGCCACATGGCCAGACTCCTGGTCCATTAGAAAGTTGGGTGATTCTGGCTCATTAGCCAGCAGTGAGACCTGGAACAAAGAGTGGGTCCAGAGGCCTGGGAGGACTATCTCTGATGCCCCAGCCCTGGTCTACTGTAGAAATTTGTGAGGCCAATTAATAATGCTCTCAAGTTGGAGGAGTCAATTAATTTCAATAAGCAATTATGTCTCCTGAGGGCTGGGATACCTGCAGCTGGAGGCAAGCGTCAAGGACAGAGTGATAGTGGTGTTTCTCCTGAGCTGGGTCTTCCTCAATTAAAAATTTGACTTGGAGAGTGTGAACGGAGTGAGGCATTATGTGACTTTCCCTGTCTCAGTAGCTGCCTGATTTCCTGGTCTTTGTGGCATTTTCCTGCAAAGAGCTGGCTGCCCTGTTCAGTCCTGGCAGGTCTGCAGCTTCACCAGAGCACACTTTGAAGTCTGCTTATTTTTGTCACATAGCTAAGACATTAAACACCCACATGCCCAAGATCACTCCCAGAACACCAGCTTTCCCTCTGTTCCAGACGGCCCTGCCTATTACCTGAAAACATTCATCTCTTGAAGATCTGGCTGGACCATCTCTGCCTATGACCTTAACCCTCATTTTGTGGTACATTAATTTTCACTCATTTCTGCACTCACCCACTATCTAGACTTTAAAGGGATTAGATTATTTTTCCTTGTGTAAACTTTTATTGAAGCATAGCATACATATGGAAAGTGCCCTAATCGTTAAGTATAAAATTTGATGAATTTTTAGGAACTGAACACCCTCTCCTATTCAAGAAGCAGACACCACCAGAACCCCAGAAACCCCCAATGTTTCTTCCACCCACAGTCACAGGCCCTGACCACCTTCTGCTGTACTTTGACATTAAAATTGGAATTTCAAGCAAATGTTAAAAACACATTAAAAGTTAGTTATTCAGATTAACCCTCCATCTGAGAAACCTAGAAGAGCTGAATAACAGCAACCAAACCCCATTTGTCTGAAGGCACTGAGAGCTGGCAAGACAGTGAGTACTGCAAGGCCAAGAGCCAAGAGAAAGGAAAGCCCAGAAAATCAACCCTGGCATTTGGGACCATTTGCACCCCAGAGGTTTCTGCTTTTTCTGTTGGACCTCTCCTGGGGTCCTCTATGTCTTTTTACCTCCTTTCCTAAGGAGATTTTACAGGCTCTGATGAGGCCTTCCTCTTTTCCTTCCCTTTCCTCTCTCTAGCCAACCTTACTCATGTTCCTGACTTTTACTACCGTCTATATTTCTATTTTTAAATGAGATTTCTCTCTGCATTGGGGAAATATATGAAGAAATGACTGGCACTTACTCTGATGCTATCTTCCTTTATAAGGGATTAGTTTGTTTTCAATTCTCACAGGCACATGTTGGTGATATTTTTCTGGAATTACGTGAATCAAAATTCAAAACATGCAATTTTCTGTTCCATTTTGATAATAGATTCAAAGCTTTCCTGGGTCCATGGGAAGGCTGGGTCTTCTGGTACAAGCCTCCCACCCCAGGCAGGGTGTAGGCTCTCAGGGTCACTATACTGGCAGGCTATGGAGGCTTTTGCTGACTCCTCCCCCTGTGAGGCCTCAGCCAACTCAAGAGACCCTGAGTGCTGGTCTTCTGTCCATTCCTAGAAGGTTCTGGCAGAGGAACATATTGTAGCTGTTGGGCAATTTAATGTAATTATGAATTCCAAAAATATAATTGGATCATGCTTGTAAACTGGTATGCTAATCTGGGCATGATTAAGTTATGATTAGGGTGTTAACTGGGCCAGGTCAGTAGGGCATTGAGCCCCACCCCTTGGTGGGTGGGGGAATCAAATATAAAAGGTAAGGCCAAGGACAGAGGGAACAGTTTTTGTGTTGCAGTTTTGATGTTGGAGTTTTGATGTTGGAGAGAAGGTCCCAGGATAGAGACGAGCCATTTGCCTAAGAATTCACAGCTGGTCTTGTGGAGAGAAGCAAAGCCTAAAGAGCCTAATAGTCTACAGTGACCTTGTGGAGGAAACAAAGGTGCTGAGCCTGGAGAGAAACGCAGCCCCAGGAAGAGAGGAATCCAAGAAGATGGAACCCTGGCAAATGTCAGCAGCTGTCTTGCTCCAACACGTGGCAATGGACTTTGGTGAGCGAAGAAACTTATGCTTTATGGCCTGGTAACTGTGGACTTCTACCCCAAATAAATACCCTTTATAAAGACCAACCAATCTTTGGTATTTCACATTAGCACCCCTTTGCCTGACTAATACACATATGGATCAAGGGAGTTCAGGCAGAGGGGAAAATGTGCCACTTGGAAGGAAGGGTTCTGGCAGAGGGACTTGTGATACTCTGGATGGAGGGGGTTGAGGCAGAGGGAAGTGTGAGCCCCCTGGAGGGAGGGATCCAGGAATAGGGACATGTGAGCTCCGCATTCACGTGGCCCCACTTGGGACCTCTCCTGGGGTCCTCTATGTCTTTTTACCTCCTTTCCTAAGGAGATTTTACAGGCTCTGATGAGGCCTTCCTCTTTTCCTTCCCTTTCCTCTCTCTAGCCAACCTTACTCATGTTCCTGACTTTTACTACCGTCTATATTTCTATTTTTAAATGAGATTTCTCTCTGGATCTCTAGGTCCAGATATTGAGTTATCTTCTCAACATTTCCAAGTCTTCCCCCTGAATCTTCCTCCTGGCTCTTGTCTGGGGAGATTCTCATGGGACATGGTTCTTATCCTCAATACTTCCTCTTTCACTTTTTCAATGAGTCAATGATTTTATGGTTCTAAATCCTGGACATCTCTTTAACCCCTTTCGATTATTGTTTCCTTATTTTCCTTGACAAGCCTGAGGCATCATAATCCTTGCATGGGCTTCTGCACCAGCTTCCTAACTGGATTTTTTGTTTTGCTCTTGGGCTTCTACATCTCATGTCCACTCTGAGGCTAGAATAATTTTGTAAACACATAAATATCATTTTATGATCTCCACATTCAAGGACTTTCATGGCTTCCCAGTGCTCTTGAGATGAAGTCCAAGAACCTTGCCTAGGCCTGCAAGTCCTTTTATCAGGCCCCTGATGGCCTCCCCACCACCCACCCCAGCTCCGGAAACCTTGGACTTCCTCTTGTCTTTGGTTTGGGCTGCCCACCCAGGAACCCCTGGTGCTCTCCAGGATTCTTAATTTTCACTTCCTTCCACCATCCCTCCAGTGGCCCAAACTGGCTGCTTCTATAGTTCCAATCACTCCTTGTCACCAGGCAAGTGCATTCCTTCTAGATGATGCAGTACACTTATCCCTTGTTTCCTAGCTCTCCTAAGTCCTTCTTGTGCCACATCTGCCCAGTCCTCTAAGGTGACATGATTAAATTCCCAATACTGACCTTCAGTTCTCTTCACTCCTCCTACCAAACTCTCGGCTCTTCCCTGACCTGACCCTCTATTTTCCCTTGACCTGACCTTCTACCAACCCTTTAACTGACCCTCTACCCTCCCCCTACCTGACACTCTGCCCACTCCTTACCTTGACTTCTTCCCTCTCCCTAACTGGCCCTCTGCCCTCACGTTACCTTACCCTTTGCCCTCCCCCTACCTGACCCCATCCCTCCCCTCAGCTGACCCTCTTCGCTCCCCCTAACAAACCCTCAGATCTCCATGCAGGAGTCCCACTATTCTCCCTTCTCCTGACTCTCTAACCTCTCCATACCTGATGCTCTGCTGTCCTCTTCCTTTGTCCTCTGGCCTTCCTCTACTTGAAACCCTGCATTCCCCTACCTGAATCTCTGCTGTCCACTTACCTGACTCCTACCCTCCCATCACCAGACCCTATGCCATCCCCCTACCTAACCCTCTGACCTCCCCTTACCTGAACATCTGCCTTTTTCTATCTGTCCCCTGCCTTTCCTCTACCTAACAATCTGTCCATGCTTTACTTGAACCTCTGCCCTTCCCTTCCCTGGCTCTATGGTCTCCACCTACCCAACCCTCTGCCTTCCCCCTACTTGACCTTCTGCCTTCCTCATATTTGATTCTCTATTCTCACCCTACCTAATTCTCTGGTCTCCACATACCACACTTTCTATTCTCCCCTTACCTGACTCTCCAACCTCCCTTACCTGATGCTCTGCTTTTCCCTTACCTGGCCTTCTGCCTTCCCATTATCTGTGTCTTTGGACTTTCTCTACCTGACCCTCTTTCCTCCCACCCCTGACCCTCTATTCTCTCCCTACCTGAATTCTGCACATTCCTCACCTGACCCTGTCTTCTCCCCCTAACTAACCCTCTGATCTCCATGCACCTGACCCTCTGTTTTTCCCTTTTCTGACTCTTTAACTTCCCCATACCTGATGATCTGCTGTCCCCTTACCTTACCTTCTGCCCTTCCTATACCTGACCTCTGCCTTTCCTCTGCCTGGCCCCTGTCCTCCCCTTACCTGACCCTCTGTTCTCACTCTACCTGACCCTCTGCCCCCTCCTTACCTGACCCTCTGCATGTCCTCTGCCTGATCCTTTGCTGTTCCTCTAACTGAACCTCTGCCCTCCTCTTACCTTATCTTCTGCCCTTCTTCTATCTGACTCTATGCCCTCCCTTTGTCTGACCCTCTGTTCTCCAGTTACCTGACCCTCTGTTCTTCCCCTGCCTGACATTCTGCTTTTCCCTTACCTGACCCTCTGCCCTTCCCTGCCTGACCCTCTGCTTTTTCTTTCCTGACCCTGTGTTCTCCCCTACCTGACCATCTTCTCTCCCTTTGCCTTACTCACTGTTTTCCTGTCTGTCCCTCAGCCAACACCACTGTCTTTATGGGGACTTGACAGCAGAGGACAGAGCCAAAGCCAGGTGATGAATGGATGGAATGAGGCCACCAACACTCAGTGCTGGGCTTCTGCTGCCTCCTAGCCCTCAATTTGGCCCTGGGGGTCAGTGGCTGAAAGTCCTGGCAGAAGGTGGAATTCTAGTGGTCCATCCAGTTGTCCACATCATGCAATGCATGGCCGTCCTTGTGTAGCAGCCTCCATGGATTCGCGGGCACTGGCAAAAGGCGTGCTCACAGTGGGGTGATCTGTGTTCAGGACTTGGAGAGAACCAGTCAGAAACCTGGAGGCCAGGATGTGTAGTGAGGCTGGCAGCTGAGGTCCAACGTGTGCTCAGACAGAGCAATAGCATGCTAAACCTGATCACTATCTATCCTGCCTCTCTAGACTCATCCTCATCTTCTCCCTGGCTGCAGGGCTCTGGCCTAACCATCCTTGCCCCCAGCCTCATTTCCTAAGCTGTTTCTCATTTCCCCTCCCTCTGAGTATCAAATTACTCTGCAGCACAACTGCCACCAGCTCTCTCCTGAGCAACCACTTGTGAAGTTTTGCCAAATAACTAACAAAACTTCATCAGTATAATATAAACAAATTCATTTGCCTTAAGGTGGGGAGAATTCACTGTGGAGCCCCAGGAGAGATTTTGTGGGTAATGCCTGATGTAGGGTGTGGTATCTCCTACTGTGTTCAAGGCCCATCTCCATCTCTTGAGAACCTTTGCGTCTCTTGCTCTGACTTGCACACAATCCCACCACACCTCCCTCCTGGACTGACAGGCCAAGTGCTTCTCTCTATAACATTTCATCTGGTATATCCTGAGCCAGTTTCTTCATGAAATTGCTCAGATGAGTCCACACTCTACAATTGCCTTCTTGAAATTCTTAATAATTTTTATCAAAGGGTTCAGCATGTTCACTTGCACTGAGCCCCACAAATTATGTAGCCAGTCCTGGGTATATTTTTGATTTATTGAAATTATTCTGTTTAGAAAAGTCATGTATGTTTATTTTAGAATATGTAGAAAGTGCAGATAAGATACAACAAGAAAATGAAATATCATTTAACATTCTGTGTCCCAGAAATGAACATTTTTAACCTTGTGGTTTATGTCTACTGAGGACTTTCCTTTGTAGAAATAACAAAAAAGAGAGCATCTTTTACAGAATGCACCACAGCATGCTTCCTATCAGTCTGCGTGTTTTTAACTTAATTTTTCCTATTGGCTTGTCTAGACTTTCCTCATTTATACCATCATTTTTAATGACGGCCTTGTGTTCCATTGTGTGCCTGTCCCAAAATTTATTTAATCTTCTCTCTTTGAACATTGGCTGATTTCCTGAGGACAGACATCCTCCCTGTGAGAGGAGTGTGAGTCTTTGATGGTGGCCATAGGACCCATTCCTAGAGGAAAATTAGGATATTCATTAAATTACTACATCTGTTTATTCCTGGCACACGTAAGTTTGGAGCAACCCCAGTATTCAATCAAACCTTCCATGTGAGCTCAGACCAGCACTGTCCTTCTGCTGGGCCCTGGGCTCTGGTGTGCTGCAGCCATAGAGCCCAGGCCTCACTGAGAACAGGCCCATGACATCTCACATTAGCTTGCAGAAAGCCCAGAGATCCTCCTTGTCCAGTTGGGAATGTTTGGGGAGGAGCTTGCACCCCTGTGGCAGATGAGGTCTCTGATACACTCAAAGACATGTGAGAGCTCCTTGGCTTCCTTCCAGGATGTCAGAACAGCTGGGTTGGGTCCACTGTCTGTTTGTGAGCAGACCACAGGCACTCTCTCCCTGAGACTGCAGGCCCGGGCTGACTATTGCAGAGGTGACCAGGGGTGGTATTGTCTCCTACTTGGCTCTGGCCCCTTCTCTTTGACTGCTGGCCCCTCCCCCTGGTGAGTGTCTGCTGCAGCCCACAGATGGCTATATCCAGGGACAGCACAAGCATCAGTCATCACCCTTTCCATATTACCTGATTGCTTTTGATACATTTTTGCTAACTTTTCATTTCATTAAAGCAACTAAGTTGGCCAAAATGAAGAGTAATAATGGAAGGGAAATTTGGTATAAAGTTGGGGATTTGCATTAAATTGAGGCTTAACTGTTAAATCCTCATAAATGCTAATGGAAAGCTCTCTACATCCATGCCCCCTTTGCTGTGTTCTTGCTCCAAAGGCCCAGTGGGGGAGGAGTCCCCGAGGCTCCTGGTTAGGCAATGTGAGTGACAGGGGCTTGTGAAGGGGGACTTCTGGTGTCTGGCAGAAGCCTCCATGCTCTGCAGACAGCTCAACTATAGCACTGCCCTGGGGCTCCCACATTCCTGCTGAGATCCCACAAAATGGACTTGTCCTGGATGCAGGGACTCAACTGACAGGCCAGGAAGGACTTGCTGTGGAATGCTCCCTGGGGGATTGGGGACCACTGAACAGCTGTGCTTGCAAGTATGTGGCAGTGACTACTGGTCCTAGTAGGTTTGTCAGGGACCCTGCAGCCCCTTCCCTGCCAGGGTCCATGTCTTGTTAATGAACTAAAGAGTTTTATTGACATCACAGTACATTCAAGAATAATTTTAAGAACATTATAGCTGAAAGAGAATGACATAATTATAGTCTTATGCAGTATTTTTTGGAAAAAAATAATACAAATAAATTTTTATAAGTAACTTGAAGCAGCTTTTGGAAAAGGATCACCCATCCAAAGATTAAATAGGCAGTGCCCTGGAGCAGGAGGGAGGGCTCAGGCCCAGGGGTCAAGGTTGGGTTCAGTCAACAAGAGCTAATGAATCCCAGTGATTCCTTCTTGAGGTGTGAATTGTACAACGAGAAGGCAAATGTTTTTGGGAAACAGCTTAGGTGGGGCCCATCTTCTCAGTGGTCCAGAGTTCATGTCAGAGAGGTCCTGGGGGACAAGTGACAGCAGGCTGTGGCCTGCTAGATAGCAAACTCCTGCATCTTCACTTGCAGGTTCAATTGAATTTTGTGGGACTCCCAATGCACACTGAGATGGCAAGTTCGGGTAGAGACACCACAGCCTGATGTATTTTCAAGGTCTTGATTTTTTGAGATTGGGTATAATGTCACTGTGCCATTGCCATGGGTTTGGATGGAACTCTGTCTTCCCAGTAAGAGGTTATTGAGGCAATTTCTATGGATCTCCAAAGTGCATGGTCCAGGATAGCCTGTGTCACTGGCCCTGTTCTGTAGAATTTATAAACCACTCTTTCTGCCCCAGAGGCTCCTACCAGCTTGACCTCTCACCACTATGGTTCCTCCTTCTGGGGAGATGGAGCTAGTGGCCCCCAGGAAGAGGGCTTCAGGATTAAAGGATGATCCAGGGCACTAAAGGGCACAGAGCTGAGGCTGGAACTACCCTCATCTACCCTGGAGGGTGCAGTTGAGCTGACCCATGTCTCCCGGAGGTGAGTAGGGTCTGAGGTGGGAGCTGACTGTCCTCAGATGAGTGTTTGCTGTTGGATCTGTAGTTTCCAGACCTGGGTGGGAGCCAGGACCCAAGAGAGATGTCAAGGAGATGGGAGGATCCTTCTTGTCCTGCAGACCCCCAGGTTCCTGGCTCTGAAACCACTGGGCTGTGCCAAGCTAGGGGGCAACTGATTGTCCTGAACCCTGTGTCCCTGTAGGACTCAAGGGCAGGGCTGAGGTCAAGATGTTTTACCCTCAGGACTGCACAGAACCTACCCTGGCCCCAGAGGGTTCCTGAGAAGTTTGCCCCTGGGGGCTGATCAGTGCAGCCTTCTGTCCCAGAGTACACAGAGGCCCAGATGATGGGTGGGGAGCACCCTTGCAAAGGGCACCTGGAGGGAAGGTGAGACTTGAGCTGGGGCACTGTTCATGATGCTGACTTGGAGCTAGCCATGGCCCACATCATCTGCTGGGAGCTCCAGTGCAGCTCGGCTGTCTCCATGCCAGGGGGCTGCTTACTTTGGCCGAAGCTCTAGGCGTGTGTGGATGGAAGCTTCTCAGTGTGTGGGCAATAAGTCCCTGCTGTTTGACTGCCCACAGAAGCCTGGGTGCCAGGCTTAGGTGCTTGGGGTAAATCTGGGCTGTACTTGTTGGGGTCTCCAGGCACAGGGGTACCTGCAGCTTGCTCTGCTCTATGAGGATGGTGGACAGTCAGGCAGGGTGAACTCACTGTCTTATGTCCACAACCATCATTGTCCATCTTTGAACCAGGAGTGGATGCTCCCTTGGTCACATGCTGCCTCATGCACAGTGGGGATATACTGAGTTGAAGGCCTGTCCCTCCTCCTGCTGCTTTCTTTCTTCCCACTTTTTGTCCTTGTTGTGCCTGGTTCCCCAGAGCTGAAGGCACGAGGCCCAGCTCCTACTGTGCTGGCTAGTGCTATGGAGTTGTTCAGTGTCCAGCTTCAGCATGTGTGTGCAGAGAATCCTGGGGCTTGTCTAGTGATGAAAACCAGATCCTCAGTGACTGCCCAGATCAGGGCCTTGAGAGCTAAGGACCTGCAGGTGCAATGTGTAGAGATCATCACACACCCAGGGTTCTCAACTTTGTGCTCTTTTGTGCACCCCACCCCTCCCAGGGTTTGGGCTTTATACCTGTGCTCCCACTAAGGACCTATTCCAGATCTGCAGATGGGGCACTGACTCTGAGTCCCCTCCTACCCCCAAGTTCCAGCTGCTCAATGGCAGCAGCGGCTGTACAGGGAACATGGAGCTCCAGGTACAGGGGCCCTGGGTACACTTCTGTGCTGCCCACTGGGACCTAGCAGACACCACCACCTTCTGCCACCAGTTCAGCTGGTGGTGGTCACACCCAGGGAAAGCCATTTTGCAGGAGGCAATGGTCCCATCTGGTCCAATGTGTTTTACGGATGGGGATGGAGCCCCATTTGTGGAGATGCCCAGCAAACACCCTGGGGGCTCCCACCTGTAGCCCAGGAAACATGGCCACCTACCATCTGCTCAGGTGGGTGCAGGGCAGGGACTGTGGTGGAGGGGAGGCTTTTGGGTTGATCCTGGAGCTTTGGGGTGGTCAATGGGAAGGACAGAGGAGGTCATTCAGGGGTGGACAGAGGATGGGTCACACATAAATGAAAGATAGATTGAGATGGATAGTGGCACAATGTTGGGAATGAGAGGTAGGTGTGGGGCTAGAGAAGGTGGAGGGGTTCAGAATAAGGAGTGTATCTTTAGGTAGACTCATGGCAGGGCTATGCTGAAAGCTGATTTCGCCACACATCCACACCCTGTCTTGTATTACCAGGAAGAATGTTGATATTTGGGTTTCCATTTGTTTTTGTCCTGCTTCTGTATTTCAGTTCCCTTTTTTCCCAATTGAGTAATCTTTGTCACCTTGACAACAATCAGCCAGCCAAAACCTCTTTGAAAAATTTCTCACATCCCTTGCCACCACCAAAATTCTTTCTCCTTGCAACAGATATTAATGCACTCTCTTCTCTATTCGCCCATAAGAGCTTCTTAATTATCTATTATACAACTTATTTGGCACTTTTAAAAATCATCATGCTTTTTAAGCAGATGATTTTTTGCCTCTATGTTCAATTAATAATGATAGTGATAATTTTCGCTTGCTGATTTCTGCTTCATATACAATAGTTGTAGAATAAATGCCAATTGAATAAATGACTAAATGAATGAAGATAATAAAATTAATATACAGTATTTAGAGGAAAGTCATCATATATGTTCTTATTTAATTAAATTTTTCCTATATCTCTTTCACCATTAATCTAAGGTCAAATGTTTCATTTAATATATTTTATTCCATAATTAAGTGATGTGTTTGAATAACTGTGTCTTCACTTAAAAAGCATTATACTTGATCAACAGTCATATACCAATAACTGTGCAAATTAAGAAAATCAATCAATTAATGAATCACACAAAAAAATCAGTTAGCCATAAATGTGAGGGCTCATTTTTGAGTTCTCAGTTCTATTTTTTTTTTTTTTATATTGCATGTCTTTTATTCCTCAAGGAACTTGAAAATGATTCATTGTTCAGATTTTGAAAAGAAAATCAGCAAAGTTTCTGACAATGTGTGTCGTGGTCTAGCTGACCTGTATATTATCCAGATTGCATTATGGGTCTAATTCACCTTGAAAATTAACAATTGTGGGAGATGTTTGTGTGGGATGTGGTGGGAGGTGTGGGAGGTGGGCAACATGGGAATCCCAGTGGGTTCCGTGTAATATTTTGGGTAATCTAAGCACCTCTTAAAATATATGTATATATATATATATAAATAACATTTTTGTAAGCAAATACACATATATGCATATATATTCATATATCATTTTGCAAATGTTTGTATGTATTGTGAGAATTTTGATTTTTACCCACAATTAAAAAAAAAAAAAGCTCTATTGAAGGGTAGGAAAGAGGGCAGGTTGCTTAGGGAGAGGTGGCAGGGAGGTACTAAATTCTTCAATATCCCCTGCCTTCTGAGTCTTTCTGGTTAATGAGAATGTCCAAAGAACAAATGAAAATGATATTCTGGATATTTAACATATTTATCAGTTCTATTTCATTGATCTGTATGTCTGTCCCTTTTTAGTACCATGTAGTTTTTATTACGGTGGTTTGTGATAAATTTTAAAATAGGGAAGTGTGAGTCCTCCAACTTCATTCTTCTTTTTCAAGACACCTTTAGCTATATGAGACCCCTTATCCTTCCATTTAAATTTGATGATAATATTTGCCATTTCTTCAAACAATGTTGTTGGTATTTTGCTAGGGATTGCATTGAAATGTTTTGGATGATATTAGATATCTTAATGATATTTAGTCTTCCAAAACATGAACAAGGAATGTCCTTTCATTAATTTAGGGTTTCTTTATTCTCTTCTAGCCATGTTTTGTAGTTTTCAGTTCACAGATCCTTTATATTCTTGATTAGATTTATTCCTAGATATTTGAATTTTTTAGTTGCAATTATGAATGAATTTTTTTTTGTCCTGATTTCTTCTTTCAATTGTTCATTGTGTATAGAAAGACGACTGATTTTTGGGTGTTGATCTTGTACCCCACCATTTTGCAAAAATTCATTTATTAGTTCTAGAAGTGGTTTTGTGGATTGATGTAAAACCATCAACTTCTCCCTTCCAATCTTTCAGTATTTACTTAATGTCTTTTGGGGCTTTGCTTTTTTGTGCATATATATTTATAACGGTTACATCCTCTTATTTAATTGTCCCCTTTATCAGTATCTAATGATCATCTTTGTCCCTCATAACTGTTTTTACTTAAAGAATATTTTATCTCATATTAGTATAGCCACCCCAGCTCTTTTTTTGTTTAATACATGCATAGTATAATTTTTCCATCCTTTCACAGTCAACTTAATTGTATCTTTGAATTTAAAGTGAGTCTGTTGCAGACAGCATATAGATGGTTCATTTATTCTATCCATTCAGCCAATCTCTGCCTTTTGTCTGAGAGTTTAATACATTTAAAGCCAATATTTATAATAGAGAACTTTCTTCTGCCAGTCTTTATTCAGCCTTTGTAAGACTAATACCTTTTTCATCCCTCATTTTCATTAACGTGTACTTTTATATTTATTTGCTTTTTTGTGCATGTTGTAACATATTGAGTGCCTTCTCATTTCTATCTGGGTATATTTTCCTGTAGTTACTGTAGGGTTAAAATGTAACAACGCAATTATATGACAATCATATTTAGTTTGATACCAACTTAATTTCAATAGCATGCATATACCCTATATCTCTCTGTTCCCGCACCATTTAAAAAAAAAATTGTTACCACTTATACCTTTGTATGTTGTATGCCCCCCAAAACATAGATTTATTATTAACCTTATACATTTGCATTTTAGCATCTGTGGGAAATAAAAAGTGGAGTTACATACTAAATCATGTACTACAATAATGCTGGCATTTATGATCACCTAACTGATCATTGTTTCTTTATGCTTCATTGAACAGTTGTCTAGTGCATTTTTATTTAAGTCTGAAGAACTCCCTTTAGCAATTCTTGAAGGGTAAATCTACTGGTGATTAACTTCCTCAGTGTTTGTTTATCTGAGAATGTATTATTCTCTCATATTTGAAAAGAGTGTCACTGGATATAAAATTCTTTGCTGGCAGTTGTTTTCTTTCAGCCCTTTAATTATTTCAATAAACTGACTCCTTGTTTCCATGATTTCTGATTAGAACTCAGAATTTGAGACTCCCTTGTACATAAAATATTGCTTTTTTCCTTGCAGCTTTCAGAATTGTCTCTTTGTCCTTTGCATTCAATATTGTAATGAATATGTGGTGGGATGAATTTGTCTTCAGGTTTATCCTATTTGGTGTTCTGTGAGCTTCTTGGATGTGCCTATTCATGCATTTTGATAAGTTTGGGAAGTTCTCTGTCATTATCAATTTGAATATTCTTTCTTACCCTTTCTCTCTTTCTTCTCCTTCAGGGGCTCCCAAAGCATGTACTTTGCTTTGATGGGTGCTGTTTCGGAGGTGTCTTAGGCTATTTTCACTTTTAATAATTGTTTTCTTTTTCTTTCAGCTCCTCAGATTGATACATTTCAAGTGTCTTGTCTTCGAGTTATCTGATTTCTTTTTCTGCCAGCTCCAATCTACTTTTGAAACACCCCTGGGCATTTTTCATTTAAGTTATAGAGGTCTTCAACTCTAGTAGTTTGGTTTGGTTCCTTTTTTAAAATTTCTATCACTTTACTTAGACTCTCATATTGCTCATTCATTGTTTTCCTGGTATCCTTTATTTTTTTCTCTTTATTTTCCTTCATCTCCTTGAGTGTTGCTTTAGATAATTTTTTAAAGGCTTTTTTCTGTGTGACCATATTATTGTCTTCTTCACTGGCACTTTCTGTATTATTATCCTCTTCTATGGATGGCCCATCTTTTCCTTTTATTGTACACCATACATTTTAATGTTTTAAAATGTTAAATCTGAAATTTTATTCCCTGAGATGTCTGGTTTATTTTATTTTATAACCAGATGGTTATAAAACAGATTTTCTTGAGCTTCAACCCTTCTACAAGGAAGTGTGTGCCCATTTATATAGATTTAAATACTATTTTACATATTTGTTAAGTCATATGAGGGAATCATTTACAAAAGTAAAATAATACAGGATTTTATATTTACTGATGTATATACCATTACCAATATTCTTTATTTCTTTTTGTGTCTCTGAGTTATTGTCTATTGTCCTTTTATTTCAGCTTGTAAACCTACCTTTAGTATTTATTCTAGGGCAGGTTTTCTGATAGTGAAATCTTTCAACTTTTGATTATCTATAAATCTCTTAATTTCTCTATTTTGGATTTATTATTATTAGAGAAGTTGTGAACTGAAAGAAAAAACAATCATGCACATGTGTGGAATTCACATACAACACCCCTCCACCAGCACACTACATTGTTGTGTGACATTTGTTACGGATTATGTGATAATATCATCAGACTATTATCACTATGGTCTATAGCATACAAAAATACAATATAGCATGTATTTTTTCCATAACCCCCTCTAATTAATACAATGCATTGTTGTCATTGATACAAGAATATTAACAGTATTTCTGTTAACTGTAGTCCATAGATTACATTAATTGTATTTTTCCCTTGCTTCCCCACATTCTTACTACCTTGCAATATTGATGCACATTTGTTCTAGTTCATAGAAAATATTCTT
>JAKSZT010032026.1:2484662-2544267 GCA_026826555.1 Tolypeutes matacus | reverse complement strand
CCCTGGGTGGCTAGGGAGATCAGCTCCGTTCCCCGACCAAAATCCCCTCTCCGGTTCACCGGGTGCTGACTAGCTTTTTGCTCTGCTCACACAAGGTCCAAGGGGCGCCAGGCAGCCAGCTCCCCAGAAAATAAAACTTTTTTGCCCCCGCCCGCGGCTCCAAATGGCCGTTTTATTATTTATTTCCGTAACCGCGGGGCTCAGCCGCCTGTGCCAACCTCCACCGGCAGCCTCAAAACTCACGAATCTCCACTGTTCGGTCCACGCCGCCGGTCCGCGCAGATAGATGTCCCAAGCTTCTCACTCCACGCGTGCACAGCACAGACCCCCGGGCAGGACCCCGTCCCCAATCCGCCTTGTTCTGGGAGCTTGCAGTGTGCGCCCTCCTACACCAACGCCATCTTGCCCCCTCTCTTATAATTTTTCTTGTTGTAGATATCTTAGAGTCTATCCTGCTTTGAACATCTTGAACATTGAATGTATATATTCATGCCATTCATAAGATTTGGGAAGTTTGCAGCCATTATTTCTTCAAATACTTTTTCTGACCCTTTCTTTCCATCTTGTTTTCTGGGAATTCAATGATGCATGTGTTGTGATACTTTACGGTGACCCATATTACATTCTGTCTCTGTTCACTTTCCTTCATTATTTTTCTCCAAGTCACACACTGAATCATTTCAATTTTCTTGTTTTCAGGGTCAACAATCCTTTATTCTGCCTGTTCAAATCTGTTTTCTTAATCCCTCTAATGATTTTTCCATTTCAGTTACTATACTTTTTGCTCCAAAATATCTTTTTCATTCTTTATTGCAATTTCAATCTTTTTATTTTGTCCAGATATTTTCTTAATTCCTTTTGTTTGTATATGGATTTCTTCAGATCATTGAACATTTTTAGACAGTTGATTTAAAGTCTTTAACTAAGGTTTCCAAAGAAAAGTTTTCTCAGGGATGGTTTCTGGCAAATCTTTTTATCCAGTGAATGGTCTGTACTTTCTGGTTTCTTTGTGTGTTTTGCAATTATTTGTGAACTGAACATTCTGAGTATTATGTATTTTGGAACTCTGAATATCTAGTTCTCCAACTTGTCTAGGATTGAAAGGGTAGGTTGTGGTGGTGGTTGTTGCTGTTGTTCTTGTGGACTAGAGACATCAACTTGTGACTATTCCAAAATATTTTGCTCCCAAAAGCAGAATAGAAAGATAAAAGAGATTTAAAAATGGTACTGTCTCTTTTTTGTTCTGCTGCTGCTCTTGCCTGAGGGGATATTACAATGGCTGCTCCCATAGTCACCCTCCTAATGTAAGCATAGCTGATCAAAATCACTGAACATTGCTCAGTCCACACTTCTCTTGAGTTTGGAGGACTAAGTCTTCTCATCCTGGCACCAGCAAGCTACACTAGCACCTCAGTATTCAGTTCCTCATGCTGCCTGCCACATGGCTGGGGGATGGAAGATTGTTATCACAGCACAAATGGTAAAATTCATGGATATTTACCACAATTTACCAACCTCTTCTTCCAGCTCTTCCCTGGATGCTTCACAGTGTCCAACTAGACTAGAGTTTCAAAATAGTTGATTCAGGTGGTTTCTGCCAGTTTAATAATTGTTTCAGTGGAGGGACTGATCCATGGAACTTCCTTTTCTGACATCTTCCCTCAGTGCTCTCTGTATTAATTTTTGTTGGTGGAGTATGGAAGTCTCCAACTATTATTTTGAACTGTCTATTTCTCCCTTAATGTCATTGGATTTGAGAGCAATGGAACCTCTAGTTAAAGTTGTAGGTCTAAAGCAGAACTTGTACCAGCAGAACAAATACACTTACCAGGTGTATTAGTCAGGGTTCTCTAGAGAAACAGAATCAACAGGAGATATCTGTCAATAATATGAGATTTAATAAGAGTCTCTCATGTAACCATGGGGATGCACAAGTCCAGGTTCCACAGGCAGGCTGCAACAAGAGGGTCCAATGAAAGTCCAATGAGAGTCCTTGATGAGTTTCCAGGAGATGTTGACTGTCCAAAGATGAGCGGGGAAATTCTCTCTGAATGCAGAAATCGCTTCCCCTTTTAAGACAGTCAACTGATTGGATAAAGGGTCACTCATTGCTGATGGCAATCTCCCTGGCTGATGTAGATGTAATCAGCTATTGATGCAGTGAATTCACCGGTGACAAATACAAGTCCATAAATGTCCTTGTATTACAATTAGCCCAGTGCTTGCTTGACCAAGCAACTGGGCACAATTATCTGGCCAAATTTATACATTAGCCTAACCATCATACCAACCATGAGGACTTGGACAAATATGTAGCTTCCCTTCCCCTCAATTTCTTCATTTATAAAACAGAGATGACTGAGATGACTATGTGCAGTTCTGGCATGTGGTAGGGCCATAATAAGCAGCTGAGCAAGGTGGTTGTGATGAGGTTCTACTTGAGAAGTTTGAGGCTTTCTTCCTCAATGGAATGGAAGCTTGTCTCTGTCATCACCACTGTACAGCTACAAGCAGTTGTTGGAAGTAGATCAGAAAATGTGAAGCAAGTTTGAAATGAATACAATTATCTATTTTTTTGTCAGTTGAATCCTTAATTCTCCACAGGGTACCCAAACAGAGGTGAAAAGAGCTTCGGATTCTTCAATACCTTTGTGGATAAGGATTAATCTTTATAAGGCAGGATTAGGATGCAGGAGGTAGGCAGGCACCTTGGATGGGACTAAAGCCATCCAGAAACTGTGGGACAGGGAGGAGCAGGCTCTAGGGAGGCAGGACTCAGATTTCAAGATAGGGCCCACCTGTGAATGGAGCTTGGGCTGAGTATAATGATAGAGGAAGTCATCCCTAACACTGACCACCAAGTGATAGGTGTTGGGCATATGTTCAAATTTAGGATTGGAATTTTTAGGTCCAATCCTCTGTCTTTTGAACCAGTATCTCAGAGGTAGGTCCATGCACAGCTCACACCTTGCCATGTGACTGGGCACATAGGGTACTGCAAATTGATAGGCTTCTTGAAAAATGCTGCTGTGTGGTCGCTTGTGTGACTTAAACATAATTTAGAGCTGTATGTGAACCTCAGCACAGACCCAGGAAGGGGAGTGAGAAATGGAAAAGTTCATGTTTCTATAACTTAATATAAACCCAAATGTACCCAAATGTTCCCAAATGGCAGAAACATAATCTGGCATATTTGGAGCCCCCTACTCTCCCAGAGGGCAGCACCTGAGTTTGAGGGCTGACATGTGGGGGCCTACATCATTTAGGGCTGATTTGTTCAGCTGATTTGTATAATCAGTGATGTGTGTACAGGGCGCTCTCACTGCTACCCTCCTTCTAAACACCCCTCTTCACTTCCCCCTTCCAATCCCTGTGTACCCTTTCTGAGGTGGGGCCAATTTGGGGAGACCCCTGCAGCTACTTCTTAAGCAGGAACAAAGATCTTAGAGAAGAGTCCAGGCAGGAAGCACTTCCTGCATTCTTGGGCCTCCTTCTGGACACCTAACTACTGCAATGCAAGCAGAGTGACATTTAGATGCTGGGCTTTCCTGGGAGATCCTGCTGCATCCTGCTGCATCTTCCTCTCCGGATGGTCACCTTGGCCTTTGGGGTGGTAATCCCCACCCCCATTGGGATTGAAAAAAACATTAGCACCATTGAGTGCTAGCCCCCACTCCTGCTTTCCTGCCCCACCCCATGACTTTCTGACCTTGCTGTGTGTTCTCCTAGCTCCTTCCTTAATGTGGGCTGCACTTTTCACTCAACTAGGCATCCACTGTGCCAAATACCAGCTGATCATGCAAATGCATCGAGGTGCATGACTCTGACCCTGACCAGGGTGCTTTGCACAGGTGAAAGCTAGGGTGACAAAAGGAGAAACCCCTGTGTTCTAACACACACATTCTTTCTTGTAAATGATCCTTCCCAAAGGAAATTTACTGCCAGTTCCTGTCATCTTGTAGCTCCTCTCCCTCCTGGATTGAGGTCCTCTTTCCTGTTCTCCTCTCCACAGGCTGAGCACAAGCCACCCACAGTCTGTGTTCTATGCAGGGCTTCCTTGGGCTAGGAACCTCAGACTGGGCATGCATCTTGCAAACACAGAACCCTCTGGGGGATAGAGACCATTGGACTGTCATGAGGAATCTCCCTGCCATTGGACAAATCTATATGTGTACTGGGTGACCACAAAAATTATATCAGCCAATTTTTATGGATAATAAGACATATGGTATAAATTATGGTTATGTGTTAAGGGTCTTGGCATAACCTTGAAATCAGAGTAACAGGGACCTTCATTACAGATTATTTTTATAAATCACTATCATCCTTTAGAAAAGTAGTGTGTTAAATTAAGAAATACAGATGTGGCTAAAGATTACATCATATCTAAATAATTTAAAAGAATTGTTTATATTCTTAATTTGTTGAAATTGCATTGCATTAACTCTTGTGAAATATTTAGTCATTTGTAAGAGATTAAAAATATGCATTGATTGGTTGATGCAAGATATTAGGATGTCTTGAAAATAATGTGAAAATAATAGGGACTCTGGTTATTTCCTTTTCAAAATTAAGAAGTACTATGAATTAAAAACGTCCCTCTCTTTCATGATTGTTTTGTAATGACAAGCTTTTGCATGTCGTACTTTCTGGAGCTGGTTTCTAACATAAATTGCTAGGTTGCCCTTGTCTATATTATTTTCTTAGTTTCATATCCTGGACATATTTTAAAGAGACCAACAGAAGATACTCATTTGATCAGTTGTGAACATTTTGGTCACCCAGGAGAAGCAGCTGGCTGTGATGAGCTCACTATACCATCATATATACCAATAGCAATGCACCTGGCTGAGTCTTCCTCCTCTGAACTTCTTGAGTTGAGGTCTGCCAGGCCCAGAGCTGGGACCTACCCTGCTAAGAGGCCAGGGGCTGGCACTGGGCTTGCAAATGTTGACCCCATTTTGGACTCCTGCTGTCATTTCAGACTTATACATCAAGGTCAGGCCAATGTCTCTAGCCTAGTCTATGGACACTTGGTGCATTGCTGAAATTTAAATTCTGAATGATTAGAAAATCTCATCTTACCAAGGTCAACATCTTCAATGGTAAGTAGTGTTGGCAGCATGTACCCTTGGTAGGATGTGATGGGAAGGGTATTTTACCTTTGGGGTCTTCCTCCCAAGCCCATAACCCAAGTCTAATCACAAGGAGAACATCAGACAAATCCCCAGAGGGCCTCCTATAAAGTCCCTGACTGGTCTTCCTGAAACAATCAAGGTCATCATCAAGGACATTCTGAGAAACTGTCAGCTCCAAGCAGAACCCAAAGAATCATGATACCTAAATGTCATGTGCTATATGGGATGGAGGCTGAGACAGAAATGGGGCATTTGTGAAAAATGAGGAATTCTGTACAGACTGAGCACTTTAATATTCCACACTAGTGCAGCAGGCCAACTATAGGGACCTGGGTTTGGGGTGTACGATAGCACTCAGTACTACCTTCCCACATTTCTCTAAATCTAAAACTGTTGTAAGGAATGAATTGAATTCCTGCAAGATCACCATACACAGGCCCTTCTCTGGGTCATCAGAAGAAGAATGTCTGATACAGGAAGACTGAGCCAAGAAGCCCCATCAGATCCCCTGCCAGGCTTAGCCCAACAGCACAAGGGACTTGCCCCAGATACAGGCTTGGGAGTCCCTCCCTATAGCCTCAGAGACCTGACCTGCCTATAACTACTCCTGAGTTCCTGACCCAGCCTGGTGCTGGAGCTTGCACATGCAGGGCTTCTATTTACCTCTGGCTGGGGGTAATTGATCCTTAAGGGCCTCTCCTACTTCTGGGCCCCTTTTTGCTCCCAAAGACAAAGATCAGACCTTCTCTACTTAACAGTCAGCAGCAAACAAAGGAGGCACCAAATGGGAGGAACTGGAGCTTTAAACCACAAGTTCCTATCTCCCCTTTAATCAGAGTAAGAATATTTTTTAATTTTTCATGAAAATGTTCATATATTATATTTAGATAGGAAACAATTTGGGACACATCTCCTAAATTAACAGGGTATATAGTAATCATGAATAACTGTCTGTCTACACTTTCACATTTGGATTATCTTTCCTCATTTTCCTTTCAATTTTTTGAAAAGACAGCTTTGGTTTAGCAATGACTAGCTAATGTGGAAAACCCAGTCCCTGCAATCCTTTTGCTCCTGTCTTTTACTATTTCAATTTGAAATGCTAAAGTGCTCCAAAACTGTCCATCATCCTTGGCTCTGCTTTCCTCAGCCCCTTCTTTGCAGTTGGTCAATAACAGGGAAAAACAGAGCCTGTAGTTTTAATGCTAGAATAGGTCAAAGTCTTTAAAACAAGCCACTCTAACTGCAAAAGCTGAAGGTGGCTGACTTAGCTCCCTGCAAATCTGAGGCTGGAGGCACCATGATGAATGTGCAGATGTGTGGACAGAGTGCTCCCTGGCCATTGGTGGTGGATTCCAAGTAGCTGGGTCCAGAGGAGGCCTTGGTCATCTGTGCCTGCATGGGGATGATCCTGTGCCTTGGCAGAGAATGTTGTATGTGGAATGGTCACTACATGACCCCAGCAGTGACCCTTGGATGTGAGCACCCTGGGAGTGAGAAACCCCCACCCCCACCTGCTGCACTGTTAGCACCCCTGTTATGCAGAAACACAGCTTGAGCTCTGGCCAGAAGTCTGTACACTCCTTGGCCATTGTCCCTTTGTAGGGTTGGTGGAAAGGAGGGTGAGGGGAGTAAACAGGCTGCAGTTGGGGGTGTAAGATAATTCTGAAAGGGCCTGTTCCTGTGCTACACTGACAGATGTTCATAGCTAGGCACATATTTCTGCAAATCTACAGCATCTCTGTTCATGGGACCCCGGAGAGGAACAAGTCCCCTGGTTAGGATGCACACATGTTGGCAGCTCCTGATTCTTAGGCAGTCCTTACTGACCAGGAAACTTCAGAGCAGGTTCTCAAACACTCCCTCTCCCTTAGGCTGCCTGGGCCTGGGGTGTGTAGTGAATCAGGGTAGGGGAAGGGATTCTTAACATCATGGTTAATGGATCAGGGGCTCCTTGGTCTGTGGTGTGTAGTTCAATGAAGATGTTCTTGTGTAATTTGGGTCCTGATCTTCCCAAGGGGGCCTAAGTCAAGGATGGGAAGCCACACAGGTATGCAAGATCTGGGGTCCTACAGACCTTGGAGCTGGGTGAGTTCATTGGCAGGAGGTCCTGGGCAATGCTAAGGCTGTGCCTGTGGGTGTTTTCACTGTGTCTCCAGCCTCTGGTTCAGCCTGATACTCCCTAAAGGAACAAGTTTCCCAGTTGGCCCAGGAGAAACTGGATGGAGTTATAGCCAGGAGTTGGGCTCCTGCCAGAGGGTGGATCTAGCTGCTCAGAGAGCTGTGCCAGATGCCCATGACCCAGCTTCCACCACTCACTCTGCAGAGCAGCCTAGAGAGCACAAGGCAAGGCTGGGCTATCATAGTTTTGACTGCATTGGCCTACAGAATAATGTAGGAAATGTTCACAATTTAAATGGAAACAGACTGCACTTTCTATGTAAATTACTGAGAAATGCCAGCTGAGCCACATACAGGAAGGAGAAGCCATGATGGGGAGGGGAATATTGGGGGATGGGAGAGGTTTTGTGGGTGGTGACCCAGAGGGGAAAGTTAATCCAACTAATTGTCTCCCTTAGTGCAGGGATCTATATTGACATCTTAGTCGTGTGTTTCCTAGGTCAAAGGCACCACCACACACATCCCTGTAGAGTCTTTTTATTTTATTAGAGAAATTATGAGTTTTCAAAATGATCCAGCATAAAATACAGGATTCACACACCCCCCACCCCATCACCAACACCTTATATCTGGTATGGAGCATTACTTAGAATTGATGATAGCACCTTTTTCATAATTGTACTATTTTTGACAGCAGTTATATGTTACAATTGATGAAAGATTACTAAAATAGTTTTGTTTATCATCCATATTTATATTAGGTGTATTTTCCCCCATATAACACCCTAATTTTAACACCTTGTGTTAGTATCCTACATTTGTTATAATTCATGAAAGGGCATTCTCATACAATGAACTATATAAACCATCATCTAAAAGAGGGTTCACTGTGTTGCACAGTCCTGTGTTTTATTATTTAATTTTTATTCTAGTAATATATACATCCTATAGTTTCCCTTTTTAACCACATTCATCTTTATAGTTCAGTAATGTTGATCACACTCAAAATAATGTGTTTTATGGTTAACCTAAATAGAAATTCTGTACATGTTGAGCATCAATTCCCCTTTCTCTCATGTCAACCTATCTGCTGGTAACCTATATTCTAGATTCTAACTCTATGAGTTTGTTTATTATAATTAGTTCATAACAGTGAGGTCATACAATACTTTTTTTTTGTTGAAAGAGCTCTGTCATTTTTATTTTTAAAGTTTTAGAATTTGTCCCATTTATTATATTAGCAAGAAAATCACTATACAAAGCTATTACAAAGATAATAAAATATTCTATATAATAAAAGCCACTTTGACATTCTAAAAATGATAGCATCTTGATACGAATCTTAATATTAAATAACTGAAAAGTACCTGAGAACTTTTAAAAATTACTTGGTCAGTGCCTACAAATTCACTCTAGTCACCTAAGCAGATAAAAAATATTTAAAACAGTGAAAAAAAACCAGGCTATTGCCATTCTTCCAAAATTAAAAAAAGAAAAATATAGAAGGTGCATGGGCCACCAGGCCCCATGCGTGGGTGCGCCATCACTCCCCACAAGTGGGTAGTAACCCTAGGTCCCACATGTGGGTGAACCTCAAGACCCCACTGAGCCATGCAGCAAGATGATGACCTAACAGGAGAGTGACTCAAAGGAGAGACAAGATGAGACACACCAAAATAAAACAGGAACTAAAGTTGCACAGGTGGTAGGATGCCTCTCTTCCACATCAGATACAATACTTTTAAAAAAATATATTTTTAATTTATTTTTAAAAGATACTTAGATTACATAAAATGCTACATAAAAAAATATAAGGTATTCCTATATGCCCCACTCCCCCCACCTCCCACTTTCCCCCATATTAACAACTTCTTTCATTACTGTGGTACATTCATTGCAATTGATGAACACATTTTGGAGCATTGCCACTAAGGATGGAGTATACTTTACATTGTTTTTTTTTTTGTTTTTTTTTTTTTAAGATACTTAGATTACATAAATGTTACACAAAAATTACAGGGATTTCCATGTTCCCCACCTCCCACACCTCCCATAACATCCCACATAAACATCTATCATTAGTGTGGCACATCACCTGCAATGGATGTACACATCCTAGGGCTTTACCATTAAGCATGGACCATAGTTCACATTGTAGACCCCATTCTCTCCCACACAGTTCTGCATGTTATATGCTGATGTAAAATGCCCTATATCTGTCGTTGTAATGTCACTCAGGATAATTCCCAAGTCCTGAAAAAGCAGCTGTATTACAACTGCTTTTCCCTTCCCTGCCCCAAAAACGTCCAGTGGACACTGGCTCCACCTCATTGTTGCAATTTCTTCCATTGCTTGAATCACATTATGTCTACAACAGAATACCATTAAGTCCACTCTAGTCTATAGCTCTTCCCCCAATTCTGAGGAGTTTGGGATGGTGATGTTCACTCCACCTCCAAGTGAGAGGGAGCTTATATCCCATGGATGTGGTGGTTGGGATTATCCTGCCTGAAACTGCAGGCTCTCTCTATTCCCTGGGATGGCCATAGTCCATCATCGTCTCCTCACCAGGTGACTTGGGTGAGTCCATTGAGCTATAGAGTAGGAGATGCAGCTCCACCGAGATTCCAGGCACAGCTGGCACATGGGCAGGCCCGAGGCTCCAGTCTCGGGAAGTACACCTACAAACTCCAGCATCACATAGAGGTTTGAATAGAAGGGACTGTTGAACCATGTGCAGGGTGGACTTTTTTGAGTCAAACTCTGTCACTCTCAGGAGCACAGATTCCAAAGTAGAGCCCACTGATAAGGCATCAACCTTTGGGGCTATCCCCCTTATACAGGACCTGGGTGTCTCCAGAGTTCTCAGGAGCCCCTCTGTGTGGGGTGATATCCACTTTGGTGTTCTATGAGATCCTACTGAGGTGTGCGTAAGCGTTACCTCTGGGATGACCTCCCAACTCTCTTTGAAGTCTCTTAGCCACATGAACTCATTTGTTTTTACCTTTTACCCCTTTTATTCAAGGTCTTTTTCCAGTCGTATTGCAAGTTGGCACTTGGTATTAATCCCTCGTTGCAAGGGAGGCTCATCCACGGGAGTCATGTCCCACATTGGAAGGAAGGTAATGCAGTCAAATGCTGAGAGAGGCCACATTTGAGCAACAAGGAGGCTCTCAGGTGGCAACCCTTAGGCACCCCATAACAATAGGCTAAGTTTTAGTTACAAGAGCAAAGACTCATAAGGCTAATCATTAATAACAAGAACCCATCAGTGGCCCTCCTCCTATGCCCAACACTGCCCCTGCACTTGGGGGACTGTTGCTGCTTCCTTGGAGAATGTGGCAGAGCTCTCCCGGCTGGAAATTCAGTATTCCCTCATTTATTGAATGATTGTCTACCCACTGTGACCCTGCCCCACCCCTTGATCATTTGAACAATTTTATACATCTTTCATGTATATTCAGTGAACTTCCTCCCATGAAACCCCCATCCCAGACAACCACCACCAATGATCCTCTCCTGTCCCCTCTGTAACCCTTCTGTGATCCAAACCTTCCTTGAAGATGAAGCCCATATAATAGCCAAATACAATTAATAGGAAAATGAAATAATAAAGATAAGTTTAAATATAAGCGATAAAATACATGGTAAGTTTAAAAAAAAAAAACACTAGAAATGAAATAAAATTAAAGGATTGGGATATTCAATAAATGGGAAAAAACAAAAAAATTTAAAATGTTTTAATTTTTATTTTTAACATTTTTCCTTTTGTCACTGCATTATCGGGTGTGCAGTCTGTACTGTGGCACCTGCCCCCTCTCACTCCCCAGTGTCTCCTGAATTTTCATTTATTTTTCAAAGAAGTTTTAGGTCACAGCAAAGTCACACACAGAATACTACAGACTCCCATATACCCAACCTCCTTCCGCTTTCCTCACCCCATATTAAAATCTTTTTTATGTGAATGGTGGCATTGTTATAACTGTTATACAGATAGTGAAACATAGCTACTAAACATTGTCAATGGTTTACAGTATAGTTTACTATTTAGACAGTACAGTTTAATAATTTTTGATGATATTTACCATGTCCTGTGTTCATTACTGTAAGGTAATGAAAAACATTTCCCATGACCAATAAATACCCCCTGTTTGATCTTTTCTGTTCCTTCCTCCCCATCCCCCTGGGGCTCATGACACTCCCCTGTCTTGACTCATTGGATGACAAGATTCATAGTTATATGCAACAAGAGGTCTTGACATGCTGATTATCCTTTCCTATTAGGATCCATCTTTGTGCCTAAAAGACACCCAATTTCTGTTTCTGAGTGAATCGGTCCTTCCAAAGATGGGGCTCCCACTTCTTCCCTCTCACCGTGTGGGTATCCACTCCCCAACACAACACCTTATGTCAGGATGAACACTCACACATTCCCCAGAAGCCTAGTCCAGATGCACCCCGTCCTGAATGCCTCCCCAACCTATACCCTAAACCAGTGACACTACCTTGTCATACTGCCATAAGAGCATTCCCACTCCTACACTTTCAACATCATACCCACAAATCACCTAGTCCCAACTCTCCCCCCAGTATCCTTGGTATTCTAACCCACCCTTCCTAATCTACCCACCTGTCAACCCTGCACCACCAAACCCAGTAATGTCTCTACCCACCTGTGCTATCCTTCAATATGCAACTATACTCTATCAATTTACTATAGATTATGTCCATATGTGTGATGGCTCACAACCTTCTCTTCTTTTTCTCTCCCTTGTTAACCTATCTTTCAGACAATGGTTCTCAGAGACTGCTCACTTTCCTCAATTCGAATCAGTGAGGTCATATACAGTTCATCCTTCAATACCTGGCTTGCTTCACTCAACATAAGGTCTTCAAGATGCATCCATGTTATTCTGTGTGTTAGCACTTTGTTCCTTCTTACAGCTAAGTAATATTCCATTGTATGTATGTACCACATTTTTTTTTAATTTTAATTTTTTTAAAAAAATTATTCTTTATTGTGGGTAAAAATAAAAAATGTCACAATACATACCAATATTTGTAAAGTGATATATAAATATATATGCATATATGTGCATTTGCTTACAAAAATGTTATATATATAAATTTTTTTTTTGGAGGTGCTTAGATTACCTAAAATATTACACGGAACCTACTGGGATTCCCATGTTCCCCACCTCCCACACCTCCCACCACATCCCACACAAAATGTACCACATTTTATTTATCCATTCTTCTGTTGATGGGCCCCTGGGCTGATTCCAACTTTTGGCAATTCTGAACAATGTCGCTAGGAACATTTGTGTGCATATATCTGTTCGTGTCTTTGCTTTCAATTCTTCTGGGTATATACCAAGCAGTGGAATCGCTGGATCATACAGAAGATCTGTTAGATTTCTGAGGAACCGCCAAACTGTCCTCCACAGTGGCTGGACCATTCCACAATCCCACTAGCAGTGGATGAGGGCTCCTATTCCTCCACATCCTCTCCAACATTTAGTGTCTCCTGTTTTTTTAATAGCTGCCATTCTGATGGGTGTAAGATGGTATCTCATTATAGTTTTGATTTGCATTTCCCTGATAGCAAGCGATGTTGAGCATTTTTTCATGTGCTTTTTAGCCATTTGTATTTCTTCCTTGGAGAAGTGTCTTTTCAGGTCACTTGCCCATTTTTTAAATGGGTTGTTTGTCCTTTTATTTTCAAGGTGTAGGATTTCTTTATATATGCAGGATATTAGGCTCCTATCACATATATGGTTGTCAAATATTTTTTCCCATTGGGTAAGCTGCCTTTTTATTTTCTTAATAACATCCTTTGAGGTGCAGAAGTTTTTAATTTTGATGAGATCCCATTTACCTATTTTTTCTCTTGCTGCTCGTGCTTTGGCTGTGAAGTTCATGAAACCATTTCCTATTACAAGGTCCTGTAGATGCTTCCCTACATTATCTTCCAAGGTCTTTATGGTTTTGGCTCTTATATTTAGATCTTTGATCCATTTTGAGTTGATTTTTGTATAAGGTGTGAGATGGTATTCTTCTGTCATTCTTTTGGATATGGATATCCAGTTCTCCAAGCACCACTTGTTAAAGAGGCCATTCTCTCCCAACTGAGTGGGCTTGGTGGCCTTGTCGAATATCAGATGACTGTATATGTGAGGATCTATATCAGAACTCTCAATTCAGTTCCATTGGTAAGTATGTCTATCCTTGTGTCAATACCATGCAGTTTTGAACACGGTAGCTTTGTAGTATGTTTTAAAGTCAGGTAATGTGATACCTCCAACTTCATTTTTCTTTTTCAATATGTCTTTGGCAATTAGGGGCCTCTTACCTTTCCAAATATAATTTGTAGGTAGTTTTTCCTGTTCCTTAAATACAGTGTTAATTTTTATTGGGATTGCATTATCTGTAAATTAGTGGGTAGGACAGACATCTTGATGATGTTTAGTTTTCCTAACCATGAACAGGTTTTCTTCCATTTTTTAAAAGTCTTCTTTGATTTCCTTTAACAGTGTTGTGTAGTTTTCTGTATATAAGTCCCTTACATCTACAGTTAAATTTATTCCTAGGTATTTGATTCTTTTAGTTACTATTGTAAATGGTATTTTTTTCTTGATTTCCTCCTCAGATTGCTCATTATTGGTGTACAGAAATGCTACTGATTTTTGAGCATTGATCTTATAGCCTGTGACATTACTGAACTCCTTTATAAGTTCTAGAAGCTTTGTTGTAGATTTCTCAGGGCTTTCTATGTATAGGATTATGTTGTCTGCAAATAATGAAATTTTTACTTCTTTTCCAATGTGGATGCCTTTTATATCTTTTTCTTGCCTCAGTGCTCGAGCAAGTACTTCTAAGACAATGTTAAATAAGAGTGGTGATAATGGTCATTCTTGTCTTGTTCCTGTTCTCAGAGGGAAGGCTTTTAGGATTTCACCATTGAAGATGAGGTTAGCTTTTGGTTTTTCATATATACCCTTTATCATATTCAGAAAGATTCCTTCTATTCCTATCTTTTGCAGTACTTTTATAAGAAAAGGGTGCTGCAGGACATTAGGCTCCTATCAGATATATGGTTGCCGAATATTTTTTCCCATTGGGTAAGCTGCCTTTTTATTTTCTTAATAACATCCTTTGAGGTGCAGAAGTTTTTAATTTTGATGAGATCCCATTTACCTATTTTTTCTCTTGCTGCTCGTGCTTTGGCTGTGAAGTTCATGAAACCATTTCCTATTACAAGGTCCTGTAGATGCTTCCCTACATTATCTTCCAAGGTCTTTATGGTTTTGGCCCTTATATTTTGAGGTACCCCGATTAGGTGCATAAATGTTTACGATTGTTCTCTCTTCATGAAATATTACCCCTTTTACTAATATATATTGTCCATCTTTGTCTCTTACAATAGTTTTGCATTTAAAGTCTATTTTGACTGATATTAGAATAGCCACTCCTGCCCTTTTTTGGCTATTGTTAGCTTGTAAAATGGTTTTTCAGCCATTCACTTTCAGCCTCCTTGAATCCCTGGGTCGAATTTGGGTTTCTTGTAGACAGCATATAGATGGATCATATTTCCTTATCCATTCTGCTAATCTGTGTCACTTGACTGGTGAGTTTAATCCATTCACATTCAGTGTCATTACTCGCAACAAATTTCTTACTTCAGCCAAATTTTCCTTGGGTTAATGTATGTCATATGTTGTTTTGTTTCTGTTTTTTTCTTTTTAGTTGTTTTTAACTCTCCTATAACTCTCTCTCCCTTGTTTTTTCCTTTCAACTTGTAGAACTCCCTTTAGTATTTCTTGAAGTGCAGGTTTCTTATTGACATACTCTCTTAATTTCTGTCTGTTTATCTGTGAATATTTTGAACTCTCCATTATTTTTGAATGTCAGTTTTGCTGTATAGAGAAACAGTGATAAAGGGAAGGAAAAAGGTCCTTGATTTTTACCTTTCTTCATTTTCAATACAAGCATTAGGGCTATATGTTTCTCTATCACCACTGGCTTCACTGCATCCCACAAATTTTTTTTTTATTTTTATTAGAGAACTTGTAAACTTACAAAATAATCATGCATAATGTGCAGAATTCCCATACATCATTCCTCCACCAACACTTTACTTTGTTGTGGAACATTTGTTACAGATTATGAAAGAACATGATCAGACAATTACCACTATAGTAAATAATATGTGCTTGGCATATTTTTTCATACACACCCTATTATTACCACTATTTATTAGTATTGTACATTTGTTAGACTTCATGAGAGACCACTCGTGTTTGTGCTGTTAACCACATGGTTTACCATGTTGTACAGCCTCATGCCTTGTACAGTCTATCCAATGTGTACACTCAATGGTCTCACTTTCATCAGACAGTTGTGCACTCATCATCCCAGTAAATCTTTGAACATTTTCCTTACTCCAAAAGGAAATCCCACATATATCCTTATTATTGAACCTAAGTATTAATATAGTTACTTTGACATTGATACAAGAATATTATAACGTTGCTGTTAACTATAGTCCTTAAATTACATTAATTGAGTTTTTCTCATATATGACTATATTCTTACCACCTTGTAATAGTGATGTACATTTGTTCTAGTTCATAGAAGAACATTCTTGTATTTGTACTATTAATCACAATTCTTATCCACCCCCAGGTTCATTATATTATTCAGTCCCTAGATTATTCTCTAGCTTTCTTTAATTGGCATTTACATACCTAGACTACCTCTTTCGGCCACAGTGCTATTTATAAACCAGCCATGTTAGTTATACACACTATATGTTACCACCAACTCTATCCATTTACACATGTTTATAGTTAAGCTAAAGGAAATTTCTATATACATTAATCATCAGCACCCCTTCTCATTCCTCATCTTATTTCATAGTAACTCATACTCAGGGTTTTAACTCCATGTGTTTATTCTTCATATTTAGGTCATATTAGTGAGACCATACATAATTTGTCCTATTGTGTCTGGTTTATTTCAGTTAGCATAATGTCCTCAAAGTTCATCCATGTTATGATGTGTGCCTTAATTTTATTTCTTCTTACAGCAGCATAGTATTTCATCATATGTATATACCAAATTTTGTTTATCCATTCATTGGTTTATGGATACTTGGGTTAAATCCAAATTTTGGCAATTGTGAATAATGCTGCCATTAACATTGGGGTGCAATTGTCTATTCACCTCACTGTTTTCAGTTGTTCTGAAAATGAACTCTTCCTCATAGTGATTGTTTTATCATAAGGCAGTTCTATATTTAGCTTTCCTGAGCAACTGCCAAACTGTCTTCCACAGAGACTGCACCATTCTACATTCCCACCAACAATGAAGGAGAGTTCCTGTTTCTCCACATCTTCTCTAGCACATGTTATTTTCTGATTTTTTTTTTTTTTTACTAATGTCCATTCTAAGAGGTGTGAGATGATATCTCATTGCAGTTTTGACTTGCATATCCCCAATAGCTAGTGATATTGAACATTTTTTCATGTGCTTTTTGCCATTTGTATTTCCTCATTGGAGAAATGTCTATTTAATCTTTTGCTTGCTCATTTTTAACTGGATTGCTTGCTCTTTTATTGTTGAGTTGAATGATCTCTTTACATAGCATGAAAATCAAACCCTTATTAGGGATGCGGTTTCCAAATATTTTCTCCCATTGCGTGGGCTGCCTCTTCAACTTCACAGTCTCTTGAAGCACATAGGTGTTTAAGTTTGTTGTCATACATTTGTTCATATTGTTCTCTTACAATCTCTTTTATCTTGGTGAGGTAAGTAGTAATGTTCCCCTTTACATTTCTGATTTTATTTATTTACACTTTCTCTTTTCTTCTTTGTCAGCCTAGTTAAGGGCTTGTCAGTTTTGCTGATGTCAAAGAACCACTTTTGGCTTTTTTTTATTCTATTTTGTTGTTGTTGTTCTCAATTTCATTTATTTCTTCTCTGATCTTTATTTCATTTCTTCTACTTCTTTTGGGTATAGTTTTCTGTTCTTTTTCTAGTTCCTCTCTCTGTGTAGTTATGCAATTTATTTTAACACTTTTTTTTTTTTTATGAAATGCTTGAGGGCTGAACATTTTCCTCTCAGCACTGCTTTTACTCCATTGCATAGGTTCTGATATGTGTGTTCTCATTTTCATTCTTCTGAAGATATTTATTGATTTCTCTTGCAATCTTTTCTTTGACCCACAGATTAAGAGTAGATGTTTAATATCCATATATTCGTGAATTTCCCCATTTTCTGCCTGTCATCAATGTCCAGCTTTATTCCCTTACATTCAGAGAAAGTGCCTTGTATAATTTCAATCTTTTTATACTGAGATCTGCTTTGTGAACCAACATATGGTCTAACCTGGAGAAAGATTCATAAGCACGTAAGAAGAATGTATATATTGCTGTTTTGGGGTGCAATGTTCTGTATATGTCCATTAGGTTTATTTTGTTTTCATATTTTTCAAAATCTCTTTCTTTATTGATCCTCTGCCCAGATGGTCTATACATTGATGAGCATCGTGTATTGAAGTTTCCAACTATTATTGTAGAGACTTCTAGTTCTCCCTTCAGGTTTTTCAAGGTTTGCCTCATGTAATTTGGGGAATCCCAATTAGGTACACACATATATATATGACGGTTATTCCCTCCTAGAATATTTCTACTTTTATTAGTTTAAAATGACCCTCCTTGGCTCTAATAATAACTTTCCCTTTAAAGTATATTTCATCCAATATAAATATAGCTATTCCTGCTTTTTTGTGGGGGAGGGTTACTGCATGCATGAAATATCTTTTTCCAGCTTTTCACTTTCAATCTATTAGTATCCTTGGGTCTAAGATGAGTCTCCTGTAGACTGTGTATAGATGGCTTATATTTTCTTATCCATTCCAGCTGTCAGTGTCTTTTGATTGGGAAGTTTAATCCATTACCATTCAATGTTATTACTGTAAAGCAGGCGTTCTTAACCTTTTCTGTACTATGGACTCCTTGGCCAGTCAGTTGAAAACTACTATCATGGAACCCTTGGCCACTCAGGTGAAAGCTACTACAGACCCCTTCTCAAAATGTAGCAGCAGATAATTTTATGACACTCAACATCAGTGTGTTTTTTAATTAAATTTTAGAATTGTTCAAAATTTATTTTAGCTTACAGACCCCCTCAAATCTTTCCATGGACCCCTTGGGGGCACATGGATCCCTGGTTAAAAACCACCACTGTAAAGGCAGTTCTATACCTATTTTGATCTTTGGATCTTAATCTGTCATATCTTGTTTTCACCACACTTTTTATACTTTTTGTTATTTTTACTGTTATAATCTTACTTTCTAGAGTCTCTTCCAAGCCTCTCTCTCTTGTCTTTTCTTTTCAGGTATAGCCCTTCCTTTAGTATTTCCTGCTAAGTTGGCCTCATGGGTAAAAACTATCTCTATTTCTGTTTATCTGTGAATATTCTCTACTTCCCCTCATTTTGAAGGACAATCTTGCCAGATATAAAAGTCTTGGCTGGCAGGTTTTCTCTTGTAGTGGCTTAAATATATCATACCACAGTCTTCTTTCCCCCATTGTTTCTGATGAGAAAACAGCACCTAATCTTATTGGACATCCCTTGTATGTTATGAATCATTTTCTTTCAAGAATCTCAGGATTCTCTTTACCTTTAGTATTTGACATTCTGATTAGTATGTGTCTCAGAGTAGGTCTATTCAGATATATTTGGATTTTAGTATGATTTGCTTCTTAGACATGGATAGTTATGTCCTTCTGTAGAGTTTGGAAATTTTCAACCATTATTTCCTCAAATATTTCTTCTGCCCCTTTTCCCTTCTCTTCTGGGACACCCATGACACATATGTTTGCATGCCTCTTGCCAACATTTAGTTCCCTGAGACCCTGTTCTATTTTCTCTAGTCTTTTCTTTATCTGGTTTATGTTTTTATTCTGGGTTCAGTATCTTTTTATAATCTAGGGCATTCTACTTGATTGACTTCATGTTACAGCCCATCTTTGATACTTGCACTTTAATTTGGAACTTTATAATGGCTCATGTTTAACCAATATGAGTTTTTTCAGCTTTTTCATCTGTTTCTTTTACTTTCTCCATTGCTGGTTGTTAAATAGGAGCCAAGGATTCCATTGATACTGTAAACCATGGAGGCTGAAACTGCCCAAATTGCTCCAGGAACTGATGAAGGTTTCCCACCTTACTCTGTTGCCAGGGTAAGGGAAGGATCCACAGCAACATGCAGTAATTCATGTTGTACAGGCCAAGATCATCTACAGTTTCCTCAAGAGACAGAAGAAGCTCCTTATCTGCTGGGGCATGGATGGAGCCGCATGTGTGGGCAGCAAGCTAAGCCATGCTGGTCAAATCTGACTGCAGTTGCCCAGATAGGCAGTCAAAGCACTGAGTCCCCCCTCCTCCCCTGCCAGAGGCAAGGCTGGATCCATAGGTGAGCATAACAATGTTATCTGTGCAAACAAAAGTGATTGCAGTTGCCCAGGGAGTCCAAGGGATCACTGCACCTCTTCCTCCTTCTTGCAAGAGGCAGGGCTGGAGCCACAGGTGTGCACAACAATCTTGTCCATGCAGGCCAAAAGAGGCTGCTGTTGACCAGAGAGGCTGAGGAAACACTGCTCCTCCACCAGCCCTATCAGGGGATGGGTATAGAGCCACAGGTGTCCAACAATCTAGTCTATGGAGGCTGAAAGTGGCTGCAGTTGTGAAGAGAGGCCGAGGAAACATCCCCCAGCTTCCTTTGCTATCAGGGGGTAGGGATGGAGCCGCAAGTGTCCAAAATCTAGGCCTTGCAGACCAAAAGCAATTGTAGTTGCCCAGATAAGCTGAGAGAACACTATGCCTCCCCCTGGTCTGTCAGGGTCAGGGATGGAGCTACAGATGTGTCTAACAATTTGGTCCATGGAGGTCAAAAGTTCCTAGACATGCCCAGAAATGCTAGACAAACACTGTTTCTCCTCCTATCCTATTAGGGAATGAAGATGGAGCCACAGATGTCCAAAAATCTAATATGTGAAGACTGATCATGGCCTCAGATGCCCACAGAAGCTGAGAGAACACTGTCTCTTCCCTTCTCTGCCAGGGTCAGGGTTGAAGCTACAAGTGTACACAACAATCTTATCCATGTAGGCCAAAAGGGACTACAGTTGTCTGGAGAGGATGAGGGAGCACTGTCCCTCCTCCTACTCTGTCAAGTGTGGGAATATAGCCACAGGTGTCCAACAATCTGGTCCATGCAGACTGAAAGTGCCCACGGTTGCCCAGAGAACCTGAGGAAAACTGCCCTCCATCCTGTCATACTACGAGTGGGGATGTAGCCATATGGGTACCCAAAAATCTAGTCTGTGCAGGCCAAAATTGAGTACAGTTGCCTGAAGAGGCTTGTGCAGGTTCCCAGCTTCCTCCCCTGCTGGAGATAGGGCTGGAGCCTAGGTTAGGGCTACAATCCAACCAGAATGGCAAGAAGCCAGTCCCTACCATCACTCTGATTTTCACTCAGCCCTGCTTCCCCTCCTGTCTGATGCAGAGTTAAAATGGAGGCTATTGGCCCCTTTCTGACTTGGACAGATTCAAACTTTAGCTGTTCTTAGGGTTGGACTTTAGCTGGCTTAATTTGCTAATCCATGGCTGAAGTCAATGCCTGACTGTCTCTTCCTCCTCTGTTTTTGGGAAATGCATCTTTCAACTCCAGCCAGGGAATAGCTCCTTAGGCATTTTTACTACCAGTGAGGGATGAGTACCAGCTTCAATGGTGTGTTGTACTCTATTCATGAATCTTCATTGCAAATGGGCAGTCTACTCCTTCCTTTTTCCCCAGGTTGTTGCAGGATGTTCTTCTGATCTCCTGGGCCCATGAAACAGCTGAATTAGATAGCTCTGGGTGATTACTAACTACACTGCTGGACAAACTGACTCTTGGTGCTCCTTACTCTGTGATCATTTTCCCCTCCCTGCTTCCTTAAAATTTGCAAAAAAAGTTTTCAACTTTTGATATTTAAAGAACATTCAAATTCATTCTTTCTTCTGTTTAATGATATTTTCTATATAATAAATCCCTTAGCATTTACTTTGCTAGTTAGTAATTTAAAAAATGACTACCATATTTATTTTCCTACTAATTAATAATTCTAAGAAACCCAACAAGAGATGATGAATGATTGATTTTCAGTAAGAAATCATTAGTATTTACTCAGGTATATGGATGGTTTGTGGGGAAGTTAGAGGTGGCTGGATTTTCCTGTGAGGCCCTGGCAATGTGCATCAAGTGGGGCCAGTCTTCACCTCAATAAATAATTGCCAGCACTTGTCTGGCAAACTAAAGATGATACCTTTAATTCCTGCATTTCATCGAAGTACCCTTTTGAAATGCCATTTCCATTGGGAACATTCCTGCTTGCATGAGGCAGTTGGGTTTCTCATATAGAGAAATGTTTGGAACTATGTCAGGAAGGAGAATTTTAAAAAGTGACCCCCTCCAAGGAGTTCATAAACTGGCTTTGCTCATGGCCATTGGGAACAAGATGGAGGTGACTGTGTTCATCCTGCAGAGTTTCACTGAGGACCCTGGGCTCCAGGCAGCCCTCTTTTGCCTCTTCTTCCCTGTTTGTTGTGGCCCTGATCACAAATGTCTTTATCATCACAGCCATTCATTTTAGCCCCACTGTCCATACCCCTATGTACTTCTTCCTGGCCAACCTGGCCATGATGGACATGGTCTGAACCTCCTTCACACTGTCCACATTACTGCAGAGCCTGGTTGCAAAGAATACCATCTCCTATCTCAGGTGCCTTAGGCAGATGTTTTACCTGTTCACTGCCTATGGAAGTTCTTCTCTTCACCACCATGACCTATAATCATTACCTGACCATCTGTTGCCTGCTGCACAACCACACACTGATGAGGTCTCTCCTTGGTGGCTTTAAAATGGTCCACAGGTGTGTTCAAACCTCCATGATCACTGCACTGATCCTCAGGCTGTCATGTGACTCCAACACCATTGCTCACTTCTTTGCAAAATCTCACCCATGCTGCTGCTATTCTGCTCCCCAACCTTCCTCATAGATATCACGACCATCTTCAGAGATGTTCCTTTTGGGGATGCACTTCCTGATCACCATTGCATCTTCAGGCTGCATCATTGCCAGCTTCCTTCTCATCTCCTCAGCTGAGGGCAAGTAGCAGCTTTCTCCACCTACATCAACCATCTCCTGGTGGTCACCATTTACTACCACACCTTTCTGTACACCAACATCCATCTGGCCCTCAGTCTGCAGGGTTTCTGGACAGGACTATTGCCACATAGGACACCATCATCACTCCCACCCTGAACCCCTTCATTTATAGCCTGAAGAATAAGGAATTCAAAGTATCCCTTAAAGATCTCCTCCTTCTATAAATGACACTGGGTAAAGAGGAGAGAATAGGTCTGACCTTGGGAAGCTGGGAAGCCACACTTTGTATCCCCCTTCCCATCTAAGAGGGATCTTTTGGCTTTACTGGACATATCTGGGAGGTACTTTCTCTGAGAAATTGTTACTAGATTTTTTGTCTTAAGGGATTTTTTAGTGTATAGAATTTTCACTCTTTCTACTTTTTAAATAATTTATTTAATAGTCATATAAATTGTTTACTAAGCCCTTAAGCATTACACAACTAATAATTTGAAGCATACATTTTATACATTATATCCCCTTGAACATTGAAATATTACTTAGACTTATTTAATCAAACCCTCTGTTAGTTATATCACAAATGTAATATTTTGGATCTTTCAAATACCTCAAACCTTTTAAACAGCAAAGTATGGTCAAATTCTCAGAATGATGAAAAAAATTTTAAACCATGGTTAAACGCATCATGAAATTCTTAATATTATAGGTTTGATTGTTTTTCAATATTTTTATTATTCTTTTATTTATTTATTTATTTTTTTTACTGGGAGGTCCCGGGGACTGAACCAGGTGCCTCCATATGGGAGATGGACGCCCAACTGTTTGAGCCACATCCATCCCTTTATTTTACTTTTTTATGTAGGCTTCTTTTGTTGACTAGGCCAGAAAGAAAAAAAATACCAGTTTAGACTAGAAGAGGGTACAAGTTCTGAATTATTGACAACCTGGTTTTTACTGAGACTTAGGTTCTGATTCTAACATCCAAAGTGATTCAAATTAAGCCAAAGACTTCATGATTGGTCTCCTCTTCTAGGCACTAATTACATCCAGAGATTTGATAAGTCTACCCTTTTGAATCTGAGTTGTGTATTTGAATGGTGCCAAGCAATAAGTCCACATGAGCACCCTTAGTTTTGTGTTACAGGAAATGTTGCATGCATGGAGACATATGCAGGGTTGTTTGGGTCAATTTTACCTTATGAGGTTGCTGAGGAGTTCCATTTTCTGTGACATGAGTCTGAATAAAGCTAATTGTAAATATTAAACATTTCTTATTGTAGTCACCCTTTCGTTATTTTGTTTCTGCAAACTTTATACAAAAATTTCCTTGTTGAGTCTCATTATGAATTAATGGTTTTGCATAGAGTCAATTAAATTGAAAAATTTTTATACTGATTGTTACAATTTGTTCAGTAGGTTCAGCACTATATTGGACACTTTTTTTTCCCCTAAGCATCTTTGATTTTAAAAAAGAAGCTGGCTAAGACCTATTTTGATTTTATCTTCTCCAAAAGGTAATGGCATTAGCTATTTTCCCCAGACGAGGGAAAGCAGGCTTCCCTTTAATTTATATATATTGGAGAACAAAATCAGGTTGTAAGACCTCCCATGTCTGCCTAAGAGTGAAATCATCAACCAACCATATTAGGGACAGAACTTGAAATAATTTTACTACTATAGTGATGAATTCACTTGACATAGATAAAAAATAATGTATTTTATCTATCAAAATTAAAGAATTACCATCCAAGAAATACCATTGGATAGTAATTCTTTAATTTTGATAGATAAAATACATTATTTACGACATTTTCCTACAATATTCTGGCACAGATTTGTAATATATCTCATAAAGTTTATTAATATGTCCTTTCTCATTGAAAGATTCCATCACATTCTAAAATATTGTCCTATATTTACAGAAATTAGGTGATACAACTAATCATGATTGTTCACTGATGCTTAAGTGTGAAGAAGACAGTATAATTGGATGAACAGAAACTGTGGGTCCATAGTGTAAATACACTCTTCCTTATTTAAGTAATGATCTGATAGTTTTATTTTAAAAAATGATTAATGATAAATACACATATTTAACATGTACAATTTGATAAGTTTGACATTTTCACTTTCCAGAATTTTATGTAAATGGAATAATACAGGTGTACTCTTTTTTGAATGCTTTTTCACATGCAGAATTATTATTTTATAAATCCTTCCATGTTGTTAGATCTATCAACAGTTCATTCTTTTTATTTCTGAGTTGTATTACATGGTAAAGATAAAATAATATTCACTCTTCCACTCATTTTGTTGGACATTTGTGTTGTTTTCAAACTTATGCTATTACAGGTAAAGCTGTCCTGAATATTTTTGTTTGATATATTGTACGGACATACACTTTCATTTCTCTTTGATAAATTTCTGGGAATGGAATGTCTGAATCATATGGAAGAAGTGATAAAATGCTTTCCACAAGCAGTATATGATAATTTCAATTCTTGAAAATCTGCTCAAATACTTAATATGGTTAATCTTTTTAATTTTAGTCATTCAAATAGGCATGCAAATGTATCATATTGTGATGGAAATTTGCATTCTCCTAGTATCTACTGATGTTGAGTATCTTTTCACATG
Organism: Tolypeutes matacus; assembly: GCA_026826555.1. Classification (NCBI taxonomy): domain Eukaryota; kingdom Metazoa; phylum Chordata; class Mammalia; order Cingulata; family Chlamyphoridae; genus Tolypeutes; species Tolypeutes matacus. Next base: position 2,519,150 of record JAKSZT010032026.1, on the reverse strand, counting down.
CTTAACTGCCACCTCTAATGAAGAGTCAGTTCAAATTTTTGTCCCTTTTTATCTGATTTTTTATTTCCTTATTATTGAATTTTGAGAGGTCTTTAAATATTCAGGATACAAATCCCTTGTGAAATAAAAAATTTCCAAATATTTTCTCCCAATCTGTGTGTTATCATTTTGTTCTCCTAACATTTTCTTTTGAAGAAGTGTTTTTTTTTATGAGTCCAGTTTATCTGGTTTTTATTTTATGTATTGCACATTTAGTGTCATGTCTAAGAAATATTTGACTAGTTCAAAGTCTTAAGGATATTCTTGAGCTTATATCTATGTTTTATTTATAAAGTCATTTTAACTACTTAATTCCTTTGCAATCTCACATGAATTTTAAAACTAACTTCTAAAATTTTCTACTCAAAAATACCTTCTGGATTTTGAATGGAATTATATTGAATCAATAAATCAACCTGGAAAGAACTGACATCTTGGCAATATTGAGTCTCCTCATGCATGAACACAGTACATCTCTCCATTTATGTAAGACTTATTTCTTTCAGTAGTTTTCTATATATTTTAGTTTCAAGGACTTTGCATATTTTGTCAAATATATTCCAAATTATTTCATATTTTTGATGGTGCCTCTAATGTTACTTTTTTTCATATAATTTTTTTATTAAGGGAGTTGTGCTAACACATGAGATAACATGGATGAATCTTGAGGACCTTATGTTGAGTGAAGCAAGCCAGGCATTGAAGGACAAATATTACATGACCTCTCTGATATGAATGAAGCAAACTGAGCTGACTCAGAGAGCTAAAGTCTGGAAGATAGGTTTACAGGAAATAGAAAGGGAGATGGAGATTGTGAGCCAACAATCATATGGGCAAAATCTATGATAAGGTAGAAGTGAGTAGTTGTGCAAGAAGGGATATGACGGGTGTAGCAATACTATTGGGTTAGGTGGTACAAATTTGACAGGTGTTAGGGTGGAGAGAATGGCTTGGACGGTCCATGGAACTGGGGGGAGGGTTGGGGGATGGGGCAACTGACCACTGAGGATTGGTGGGTACATGGTTGAAACTACAATGTTGAGGAATCTCTTTTGGCAATATGACAAGGAAGGGTTACTGGTTTAAGGTGTTGGATGGGGAGGCATTCAAGACAGGGCATACCTGGGGCACCTGGGGCAGTCTTCTAGAGAATGTGCAAGTGATCATTTGTCGTAGTGTGTTGTATCAGTGGGTGGAGACCAACATAATGAGTAGGAAGGAGTTGGATTCCCATCCTGGGGAGGTCTGATTTGTTCTCAAACAGTGGAGTGGGTGTCTCTTGAGAGTATGGATGATTCCTAATAGGTGAGGACAGACTAGTGTGTCATGGCCTCAGTGTTGTTGGAAGTATCTATGCATCTTGTCCTTCAAGGAGTGAAGTCTGGTGGTCGCCATGGGCCCCAAGGGGAGGGGAAAGGAGGAATAGAATAGATGGAAACAGGGGTATTTATGGGGCAATGGAATTGTTCTGCATGATTTTGCAATGATGGTTACAGGCCATGTTAAATTTCATCTAAAATTTATAAAAGTGTATCATCTAAAATGTAAACGATAATGTAAACCATCGACCATGTTTCAATATTTATAAATCAGTTGTAACAAATGTACTATCCACATAGGAAAAAGTTATTGATATGGGTAGGGGGGAAAGGAGGAGGATATTGGATATATGGGAGTCCCCTATATTCTGCATGTGACTTTACATGTGACCCAAAACTTCTTTGAAGACAAAATGAATAAAAGTAAGACACTGGGAAGAAATGGAAGAAAATACTACTGTACATACAGGACATTAGATATTACAGTGATGAAAGGTAAAAAGTTAAAAAAATTAATATTTTTCATTTTTTTAATATCCCAATTTTTAAATTTTATTTTAGGTTTTCTAAGTTATTATGTATTTTATCTCTTATGTTTAAACTTATCATTATTATTTCATTTTCCTATTAATTGTATTTGGTGATGTTCTTGGCTTCATTTTTTGAAGAAGTTTTGGAACAGAAAGATTACTACTGTGGCAGAGGAGGATCATTGGTGTGGGGTGTCAGTGATAGGGGAATACATGGGAGGAAGTTCACCTGGGCAAACATATAAAGTATATATATATGTGTTCAGATGATCATGGGGCATTGCTACAGTGGGTAGAGATTCACAAAATATCTGATAGAATATTGAATTCCCATCCTGGGGAACTGTGCCACTTTCTCTAATGGAACAGCAACAATCCCCCTGTAACCATTGGGGAATTTGATGTAATTATGAATTCCAGAAACATAATTGAATCATGCTTGTAAACTGATCTGTTAATCTGGGCATGATTAGGTTAGGATTAGGGCATTGAGCCCCACCCCTTGATGGGTGGGGCATTGAATATAAAAGGCAAGGCAAAGGACAGTTGAAGCAGTCTCTTGAGAAGCCGTTTTGATGTTGGAAAGAAGGCCCCAGGAGAAGAGAAGCAAGCCGTTTGCCTGATCGTCTGCAGCTGAACTTGTGGAAGAAACAGGAGCTAAGCCCGGAGAGAAACACAGCCCCGGGAGAGGAGGAACCCCAGAAGCCTGAACCCTGGCAAACACCAGCAGCTGTCTTGCTCTAACACGTGGCAATGGACTGTGGTGAGAGAAGAAACTTAACGCTTTATGGCCTGGTATCTGTGGACTCCTACCCCAAATAAATTCCCTTATAAAGACGAACCCATTTTTGGTATTTTACACTAGCACCCCTTTGGCTGACTAAGACACCCCCCAAGTACAGGGCCAATGACTAGTGAAGAAGGATGGTTGATTAATGGGCCCTTGATATTGATTGCAATGCTTATGAGCCTTTGCTCTTGAAATTGAATCTTAGTCTAGTGTTGTAGTGTGCCTAAGAGTTATCTCCTGAGTGCCTCCACATTGCTCAAATTTGGTCTCTCTCTAAGACAAACTCAGCATATAAATGCATTATCTCCCCCCACCCCCAGTGTGGTACATGACTCCTGGGGATGAGCCTCCCTGGCACTGAGGGATTAGTACCAAGCACCAGCTGGTGATGCAACTAGAAAAAGACTGAATAAAAGGGGGAAAATGTAAAGACAAATGAGTTTATATGGCTAAGAAACTTCAAAGTGAGTCGGGAGGTCATCAGAGAGGCAATGCTTATGCACATCTCAGCAGGATCTCCTAGACTGCCAAAGTAGATAGTACCCCAAATAGTGCAGCTCCTGAGGACACTGGAGACACACAGGCCCTATGGTCATGGCAGATAGCTCCGGAATTTGGTGCCTTGATAGTGGGCCCTACTTTGGAGTTTTTGCTCCCGAGTGTGACAGAGTTGGACTCAGTTGTGATTTCTCTAAACATGCCTCTTCTGTCCCTCTAGTTGAACCTATAGTTGGTACTGGAGATGGTAGGTGTACATCCAAAAGACTTGAATCTCTTGTCCATGTGCCAACTTGGCCCTTAGCCTCAGTGGAGTTGAAACACCTACTCTCCAGTTCATTGGACTCAACAGGACAACTAACAAGGAGGTGAGGATGGACAACCACCATGCCAAGGAACCAAGAAAGTCTGCAACTGCAATCAAGAGAGTCCCATCATCCATATGGGATTGAAGCCCCTTCTCAATTAGAGGTGGATTGGGCATCACCATCCCCAGAATTGGGGAATAAATTATGGGCGAGAGTGGAATTATTGGTATTTTACTATAGACTTATTGTGATTCTAACAATGGAAGAAATTATATCATTCATGTGGAGACAGTGGCCACTGGAGGTGCTGAAATCAGGCAGAGGGAAAAAAATTTGTAATATGGGGGCATTTTGAGGACTTGAAATAGTCCTGAATGACATTGTAATGACAAATACGGACCATTATATATCCTGCCATAACCTACAGAATTGAATGGGAGTGAGTGTAAACTACAATGTAAACTATAATCCATGCTTACTGACAATGCTCCAAAATGTGTTCATCAATTGCAATGAATGTACCACACTAATGAAAGAAGATTTTAATGTGGGGAAAATGGGAGTTGTGGAGACTGGGGCATATGGGAATCCCTTATATTTTTTTATGTAACATTTTATGTAATCTAACTATGTTTCTAAAATAAATAAAAGTATATTAAAAAATTAAAAAAAAAAAAAACAAATATAAGGAACTTCCACTCACCCCACTCCTTCTTCTTCCCAAACTCTTCCCATCAACAACATCTTTCATTAGTGTGGTATATATGTTACAAATGATGAGTACTCATTGAAGCATTGCTACTAACCATAGTCTAGATTTTACATTATGATTTGCACTTTGTACTACACAATTTTATAGGTTTTGACAAAACATAAACTGGCCTTATCAATCATCGCAATGTCATGTAGAATGATTCCAATGTCCCCAAAATGACCCATGTTACACCTATTCTTCCTTCTCCCTCACCTCATAACCTCTGATTACCACTGTCATTATATCAATGTTACACATTCTTCCATTACTACAATAATAAGTCTACTTTAGTCCATAGTTGCATTCCCCCTTATGTTTGTTCATTCCTCACTCCTGAGGATTTGGGGATGATGATGCCAACTCTGCTTCTCATTGAGAGGGGGCTGAGATCACATGGGGCAGATGGATGGAAATGTCTTGATTGCATTTGCAGAATACTTTCTGCTTCTTGGGATGGGCGTTGTCCATCCTCATAATTTTGTTTGTTGTCCTGGGCAAGTGCAATCAACTGGAGAGTAGGTGTTTGTTGCAACTCTGAAGAAATTCAGATCTCAAAAAGCATATGAACAATCAGAAGATTAAAGACTGTGTGATAGATATTTAATATATTAATATATTAATATATATTATAGGTTCAAATAAAAAAGATAAAAGAACCATATGAAGGAAAATTTAATGAGTCTAACTCTGGTACATTGGGGAAATAAGTTGTCATATATTCCAAGGTAAGGCCCACTGATGGGGTGCCAAATTCCTGTGGTTGTCTGCCCCTGCCTATAAAGTCTAGATGGCTCTAGAGCCCTCAGGTTCAATACTGCTTTAGGTTTTGCTTGCTGTGGCAGTCAGTGAGAACCTCCCGAGATATGTATAAGTACAATCTCTGGATTAACATCCCAACTCACTTTGAAGTGCCATAGTCATAAAAATTCATTTATATTTAAAATTTCTCCCTTTTGGTCCAAGTCTTTTTCCAAAAACTAGTTGGTGCTTGGTAATAATCCCTCTGCACCAAGGAAGCTTATCCCTGGGAGTCATTTTCCATGATGGGGGGAAGGTAGTGAGTTTATATGCTGTGTTTGGTTTAGAGAGATGCCACATTTAAGCAACACTGAGGCATTCAAAAGGTAATTCTTAGGCAATATATATTACTAGGCTAAATTTCAATTTTGGGAGAACAATATTCATATATACAAGCATCAATTTCAAGGGTCTGGTGAATTGGTCTGTCTTTACTTGCTAGGCACTGCCCATGTACTATAGAGATTCCTTGCCACTGTAATCGAGAATGTAGCAGGACTCCACAGAATAGGAAGTCCATATTCTGTCAATTATTATTTTGGGTCTCCAAATAATATGATTCCATATGATTTTTTATTTCAATCTGTTAATGTAGTATATTACATTTATTGATTCTATGTTGAACCATCCTTGCATACCAGGGATGAAGCCCACTTGATCATGGCATATAATTTGTTAGATGTATTGATGAATATGATTAGCAAGTATTTTGTTGAGGATTTAGCATCCAGGTTGATTAGAGATATTAGTATGTAGTTTTCTTTTCTTGTGGCATCTTTATGTGGCTTTGGTGTGAGGGTGATGTTGGCATTTAGTACGAGTTAGGCAATGTCCCTGAACTTCTAGTTTTTTTGGAAGACTTTAATCAGGATTGGCATAAGTTCTTTCCAGAATGATTGGTAGTACTCACCTGTGAAGCCATCTGGTCCTGGGCGCTCCTCAATTGGGAGATTTTAGATTGGTTACTTAAGATTGGTCTATTGAGTTCATCATTTTTTTCATGAATGTAGGCTGCTTGTGTGTTTCTAGACATTTGTCCATTTCATCTACCTTATCCATCATGTTGGCATACAATTTTTCAATGTATCTTCTTATGATACTCTTTATTTCTGTGGAATCAGTGATGATATCCCCTCCCTCATTTTTATTTTATGTATGTGCATCTTCTCTCTTTTTTTCTTAGTCTAACTAAGGGTTTGTCAATTTTATTAATCCTCACAAAAAATTTTGTTAAATTTTTTTAGTATTTTCTTATTTTCAATTTCATTTAGCTCTGTCCTTATCTTTGTTATTTCTTTACTTCTGCTTGCTTTGATATTAGGCTGTTCTTTTTCCAGTTAATCCAGGTGTGCAATTAGGTCTTTGATTTTAGCTCTTTTTATTGCAGGAATTTTTGGCTATAAATTTCCCTTTCAGCACAGCATTTACTGCATACCATATATTTTGATGTTTTATTCTCATTTCCATTCATTGCAAGGTAATTGCTGATTTCTTTTGTAATTAATCCCTTACCAACTGATTTTATAGAGTGTGTTATTTAACTTCCTTATCTTTGTGCCTATTCTGGTTTTCTGCCCTGATTAATTTCCAGTTTCATTCCATTGTGGTCAAAGAAATTATTTGTATAATTTCAAAATCATTGAGACTTATTCTGTGACCTAGCATGTGGTCTATTCTGTAGCCTGATCAATGTGTGCTTGAGAAAAATGTTCATACTACTGTGTTTGGGTGTAATGTTCTCTATATGTCAATTAGATCTATATCCTCTAACATATTATTCCAAGTCTTTATTTCTTTATTGACCTTCTGTCAAGATATCCTGTCTAATGGTGATAATGGTGTATTAAATCCTCTAGTATAATTGTAAAGGCATTTATTTCTCCATTTACTTTTTCCAGTGTTTGCCACATGTGTTTTGGGGGACCTTGGTTAAGTGCATAGATGTTTATGATTGTACTTACTTCTTGATAGATTACCCCTTTTATTCACATATAGTGCCTTTCTTTGTCTGTTACAATAGTTTTGCACTTGACATTTATTTTGTCCAATATTGGTATAGCTACTCCTACCCTTTTATGTTTACTGTTTGCATGTAACACTGTTTTCTGATCATTCACTTACAACTTCCTTGTATCCCTGGGTCTAAGTTGCGTTTCTTATAGACAACATATAGATGAGTCATATTTCTTAATTCATTCTGCCAATCTGTGTCTTTTGATTGCAGATTTTATTCCATTAACATTCAATTTTGTTACTTTCAAGGCAATACCTTTAGGGTTATATATGTCATATTTTGTTTTATTTCTCTTTATCATTTTAGCTATTCTTACTAAAAATCTTTCTTTCTACACTCTCCTCCAACCTTCTCTTTTTACTTTTTCATTTCAACCTGCAGAATTCCCTTTAGTATTTCTTGAAGGGCAGGTTTCTTGTTGACAAGTTTTCTTAATTTTTGTTTATCTGTGAGTGATTTGAATTCTCCCTAATTAAAAAATTTTTTTTCACTGTTTTTTATTTTTAAAGATTTAGATTACATTAATGTTCCATAAATAATATAGTGGATTCCCATAAGCCCCATGCCCACCTCTTCCCACACATTCCCACATTAACAACATGCTTCATTAGTGTAGTACATTTGTTACAATCATTAAAAATATATTGAAGCATTGCTACTAACCATGGACTATAGATTACATTTTAGCCTACACTTTGTCCCACTTAATTTTGTAGTTTATGACAAAATATATTATGGCCTGTATCCATCATTGTAATGTCAGTTAGGAAAATTCTAATGCCCCCCAAATGCTCCCTTATTATACCTATTTTTCCCCCTCCCTCCTCTCAGAACCTCTGGTGGCCACTGCCTTTATATCAATGATAAAAGTTCTTCCATTGCTAGAATAATAATGTCAATAATTGAATAATAATAAGTCTACTTTAGTCCATTATTCATTCCCTAGTCTTGGGGATTTTGGCATGGTGATGCTCACTCTGCCTCTAGTTGAGAGGGAGCTTAGATCCCATGGGGCAGATGGATGGAACTATGCTGCTTGCACTGCAGACACTCTCTGTTCCTTAGGATGGCTGATGTCCATAATAGTCCCCTTGTTAGTTGTCCTGGGTGAGTTCAATGAACAGTAGAGTAGGTTTTTAAACTCTGCTGAGATTCAGGGCTCAACTGGAACATCGACAAACCAAAGATTTGAGACTCTGAGACATATAGTTAACAAGTATAGTGATAAGTATAGGTTCAAATAGAAGGGCCCAAAGAGTCATATGTAGGGCAACTATAAAAGAGTCTAGTTCTGCTACACAGGGGAGCATAAATTCCTAAGTAAGGTCCATTGACAGGATGCTGAATTCCTGAGCTTTTCTGCCCTGCTCAGAGTTTCTGGATGTCTCTAGAGCCCTCAGGAGCCCTGTTATTTGAGGCACTGTTTACTGTGTCAGTCAATGAGATCCTGATGAAACTTGCATAAGCACAACCTCTGGAATGACATCCTGACTCACGTTGAAGTTTCTTATCCATAAAAACTCATTTGTATTTAATCTTTCCCCCTTTTGGTCAAGGTGTTTTTTCCAGATTTATATCTAGTTGGCACTTAGTAATAATCCCTTGGTGCCAGGGAGGCTTATCCCTGGGAGTCATGTCCCATGACATGAAGGTAGTGAGTGCATTTATATGCTGAGTTTGGCTTACAAAGAGGCCTCATTTGAGGAATAAGAAGGGTTTTAGGAGGTAATTCTTAGGCAATATATAATAGGCTATGTTTCAATTTCACAAAAAAAGGTTTATAGCTACAATCATCTATATCAAGGGCCTGTTGTAATTGTCTGTCTTCCATCACTAGGCACTGCCGTTGTACTTGGGATATTCTTGCTGGCATTTTAGAAAATGTAGCATAACTCCCCAGGATGGCAATTCAATATTCTTTTGGTTATTGTGTGTGTTTCCACCCACTTAGACCATGTTCCATGGACACTTAAACACATTCTTATGCTTTAGTGACATGTCCCAGGTGAAACATTCCCCGTGCATTCCCCCATCACTGACACCTCATATCAATGACCCTCCCATCCACAGTTGTAACCCTTTTGTCATTTCTGCATATAGAATTATTGCCTGTCAGTTTTTTTTGTGTGTGTGTGTGTGGTAGTTTTTTTTCCTTAATGATGTCATACCACTGCCTTCTTGCCTACATGTTTTCAGATGTGAATCAGTGCTTATTCTTATGGAGCTCTCTTTTTATGTAATGGATCTCTTTTCTCTTGTTGCTTTCAGTATTCTTTCTTTGTCTTGAGCATTTGGCTATTAGTAAGTATATATTTCAGTATAGGCCTGTTAGGATTTATACTGTTTGGAGTGTGCTGCACTTCCTGGACATATACATACATGTCCCTCAAAGGTGTTAAGAAATTTTTAACCATTATGTACTCCAACACTCCTTCTGCCCCCTTTCCCTTATCTCTCCCCTTGGGATGAATATAATACACTTGTTTGTGCATTTCTAGCTGTCATTCAAATCCTTAAGTCCCTGGTGGGTTTTTTCTATCGTTTTATCATTCTGTTTTACTATTTGTCCAATTTTAGATGTACTATCTTTGACATTGCTAATTATTTCCTCTCCCTGTTCAAATCTGCTGTTATTTTTTCCAGCAGAAAAATATTATTGTTCCAGTGTATTTTTTATTTCTTGCATTGCACCATTCATCAGAATTAAATCTGTTTTATTTTTATATATGTTCATGATTTTGTCAGTATGTCCCCCCAGTGTCTTCCTACTATCCTTCATCTCTTCCTTCACTAGATTATGTGGATTCATATTTGTTTATACATCCTTGATTAGTTGTTCCATGTTCTGCATTTACCCCTGTTTTTTGGTTTGTTCATTAGACTGGGCCTTGTCTTCCTGTTTATTAATATGGTTTGTAATTTTTTTTGCTGGTGTCTAGGCATATGTTTATCTTGATGGGCTTATTCATATGTTAATCTTCTTTTTCTACTCTTGGGTTTTATTTTGTTTTGCTTTGTGTTAGATTCCTGTTTGACACCTGGTTCCACTTATTATATATCCTTGTAGTTGTCTGTGTTTCTTTAAAAAAATTAAGACCATTTAAAATGAAGGAGATAAGAAAGAAAATGAATAATAGTAATAATAATAAAGATAAAAATGGAAGTATAAAAGAGCCAGGAAAAACAAAACAGTGAAAGATGATAAAAAATAAAAAGGAATAAGAATAAAAATGGTGGAATAAAAAAATGAAACAAGAAAAAAATAGAATAAAATACAGGACTGGAAAGATGAGAAGAAGAAGAAGAAAAAAATGAGGACCAAACAAGAGAATGTGAAATGAAAGAAAAGCAACAGCAGAGGGGAAGAACGAGAGAAAGTAAAGAAATTAAGAACTAAGAAGAAAAAGTAACCAAAAGAAAAAAAAGGAAAATCAAGAATGAGAAAAAACAACAAACAAAAAACAAAATCAACCCAGGAAATCAGGCTTCCCTCTTAGGCCCTTAGGAACTGTCCCAAGCTGCTGTACTAATCAATCAATCACCCTGCAGCCTGCCCCTCCAATTGTGAAGTAACTGGTTTTAGTGAATAAAATAAAGAATAAAATTATAAAAAATATAAATAACAGACCAAAAAAACATAAAAATCTCAATCTATAAGTTCCCTGCCACAAGGTATTGGCTGGGCGCCTGATAACCCAGTGGATCACTCTGGATCTCTTTTCTTAGGAGGTACTGGGACTTAGTATATGAGAGCACCATTCCTACACTGAGCTACACTTACTCCACAAGTTAGTTAGGCTTCTATAAGCTTATCTGGCTCTCCCTGCCCTCTTTTCCCTCAGGCCAGTTGGACTTCTAACATTTTGCCTTATCTCTTAGTTCCTCACTGTATAGTTCCTCACTGACCTAGTTCCTCTCTCCCAGGGCAGTTGGATGTGACTGCTTGCTTGATCAGATCCCTCTTTCCCTCCCACTGGGGCCACTTTAGTTCTGGGTAGGGTATATTTTTGGAGATTCAAAGAGGACTCAGCTGGCCAAGCTTACTGAAGAGAAATCACTTTCTGCCCTCTTCAAGATAGCTCTTCCTCTTAGGGAGGTGAATGTTCTTTCCCCACTCAATTGGCTGCAATGAACCAAGGGTTTTACCAAGGCTATTTTCCTTGAGTTTGAAGTATATGTTCCCAGCCATAGGGGAAAGTAATTCATGGTTTTCATTTGGCCTCATAGTCTCTCTGTCCCTCTCCCTCCTGGATGATATGCAGCACTCCCCTTGGTCTGCAGATCCCTAAAACAGCTTCCTTGGATAGCTTTTTTTTTGCCCTTTCTCTGTTGTTTTTGTGAAAGATTTGAGCCCTGTCTACCTACTCTGATGTCATCTTCCCACTAGCCTTGTTTTTAGGGCAGATCTAGTGGTGATGAAAGCCCTCAGTTTTTGTTTTTACCTGGGAATGTCATAATCTCCTTGTCATTTTTGAGAGTGTATCTCACCAGATATAAAATTCTTGGTTGCCTGCTGTTTTCTTTCAGAACTTTAAGTATTTCTACCTACCGCCTTCTTTCCTCCAAGGTTTCTGATAAGAAACTGGCAAGCTAATTGGGACTTCCTTGTACATGACACACTACTTGCTGCTTTCAGAGCTCTCTCCTTGTCCTTTGTATTTGATAGTGTGATCAATATGTGATGGGCATATTTTTCTTCATGTTTATCCTGTTTAGTGTTCTCTGAGCTTCTTGGATGTGCATATCTTATCTTTTCCTAATTTGAGGAGGTTCTCTGTCATTATTTTTTGCAATATTTCTCCTGCTCCTTACTCTCTTCTTTTGGAGACCCATAGTGTCAATATTGGTGTGGTTGATGGTATCCTATAGCTGTCTTAGTCTATTTTCACTGTTAACATTTCTTCTTTCTTTCTACTCCATTTCATCTCATTTCAAATGACTTGTCTTCAGGTTCACTTATCATTTCTTCTACTAGCTCCATTCAGCTTTTGAAACTCTCCTGTGAAATTTTCATTTCAGGTATTGTGGTTTACATTTCCAGTGGTTCTGTTTGCTTCCTTTTAAAAATTTCTCACTTTACTTGTTCCTCTTATTGATAAACCTTCCTCTCCTGATATACTTGAGTTCTTTCTATTTATTTTCCCTCAATTCCCTGAGCATTTTTAAGATGATTTTGAAAGGCTTTTTCGGTATGTCCACATTCTGTTCTTATTCTTTGATGTTTTCTGGATTTTTATCCTCTTCATTTGGATGGCAATCATTTCCTGTTGTGTTTTGTCTTTTTCTCTGATTTCCTGTCTTAAGATATTAGCTCTGGGGTTTATTCTCTGTTAAGTATATTTCTTGATTTTATAACCAGTTAGTGATAAGACAGATAATTTCTAGACCACTTACACTATACTGAGGAATACAAATAAATAAAAAGAGGAGAGGGGCAAAGATGGCGTTAGTGTAGGAGGGCACACACTGCAAGCTCCCAGAGCAAGGCCGATTGTGGACGGGGTCCTGCCCAGGGATCTGTGCTGTGCACGCGTGGAGTGAGAAGCTTGGGACATATATCTGCACGGATCAACAGCGTGGATGAAATGGTAGAGATTCGTGAGATTAAGGCTCCTGGTGGTGGTTGGCACAGACGGCTGAGCACCGTGGTTAGGGAGGAAAAATAAAATAAAATAAAATGGCCATTTGGAGCCAAGAGCAGGAAGAAAAAGTTTTATTTTCTGGGGATCTGACTGTCTGGCGCCCCTTGGACCTTGTGTGAACAGAGCAAATGAGCTAATCAGCACCTGGTGAACCGGAGGGGGGATTCTGGTCGGGGAACGGAGCTGATTTCCCTAGCCACCCAGGGACAAGACCCGGGCCACTGCGGAGCCAGGAAGAAGGGACACTTCCCAAAAGAGGGAGGGTTCTGTTGGAGGACAGGGAAGGGTATTTTTTATTTTTAGACATCGATCTGGCTGCCTGCATCGCCCCATAGTTTTGGGGAGCAGATAAACCGACCTGAAGCAGCATTAGGCTGAGAGCAGACGCGAATCTGCACTCAAACTGATTTACTTAGCAGCCCGGTGATGCTCAAGCTCGGCTCCAGAAGGGGCGGAATCAGCCGTCTTTACCACTCCTCGCTGACTAACAACAGAGCTACAGCTAACCTGGGGAGTCCGGAAAGAGAGACGTGCTTGATTAATTTCCAATGGCCCAGCTAGGGTCCCTTCCGTAAGGGGGTTGGTCTAGAGGAGGAATTATTTTGGGTCCTGCATTTGGCTAAAAAAAAAAAAAAAAAAATGAGGTCACCTCAACAAATGAAAAATAAATTCTTTTTAATTTAGTTTAATAGCTAAAAGCTGCTTCAGGACCTACATATAGAACCCTGTGGGGAAATTGATTCATAAACACAAGAAGGATCCACGTGGACCCTAGGGGAATCATTGACCCCCCTTAGCTCTGTTTGACTGCTTGCCTGTGTGGATCTTTGGTTTATCTCTGTTTCTTTCTGGTCTCTTGCTATTATTTCCTCTTTCCTCCCCCCTTCCTTTTTCCTTCTTTTTTTTTTAGGTGCTACCAGCTTGTCGCTTTTTTGCTGGGCTTCTTTTACAGTGATTTCCCACTCGCTGTATATATTGATTCTGTATTACAAACTATCACTTATCCTTCCTGCATCTTTCTGCCTTCTGTTTTCTGTTGTGGCTCTTAGAAACAACATTTTTTCATAGGCGCACAACTTAAGGGTGTCAATTTCTATTCCATCTATTTTGTTTTCTTCTTCTTTTTTAAATTAGTATTAACTTTTTCCTTTTAGACTTTTCTTTACTATTTTTCTCCCTCCTCATAATTCTAGCCTTCTAAATCACTTCATATATATATATATATATATATATATATATATATATATATATATTCCTCCATTTATTTTCCCAGTTCATTGTAGGAACTCCATTTTTTCCCCAGTACTCCACACTGCCTACACAAGTTAAATATTCATCTCATTAAGTCTCATTGTGCCCTTCTTCTAACTTTTATCAATATTACTATTATTCTTCTGCCTTACTTACATCTTTTGATTCCTCTGGCCCTAACCTTTTGCCTTCAAGGGAACATAGAAAGAAGCAAGGAAATAAAATAAGAAGAAAAACTGCCAAAGAGAAAACTTAACTCACATGCAGAACCAACAGCTAAATAAAATTCTAGAGCATAGAGAAAAGCTAATCAACTGAACAAACCCATCAAGATAATATGATGACCAGAGGGCAACAGAAAAATACAAATGACTCTGAGAAACTGGAAAACATGGACCAGTCCAATGCACAAAATAAAAACCAGGAAGCAATACAGAACATCGAACAACTAATCAAAGCTATTCAAACAAATATCATGGACCAACTTAAAGAACTGAAGGAAGAGATTAAGGATAAAAAGAAGACACTGGGAGAACATACTGAAGAAATAGCAAACATGCCTAAAAAGGTAATGGATATGATGGTGAACAAAGGCACAAGCCAAGAAAAGAAAAAGACGCTGGACTCACATGGCAGCAGATTTGAACAGGCAGAGGAAAGAATTAGTGATATGGAAGACAATACAGTTGAAATCAAAGAGATTGTAGAACAGATACACAAAAAGATAGAAAAAATCCCGCATGGTCTCATGGAATTAACCGATAATACAAAACGCACAAACATACGCATTATGGTCATCCCAGAAGGAGAAGAGAAGGGAAAGGGAACAGAAGGAGTGTTGAAGGAAATAATGGCTGAAAATTTCCCAATGCTATTGAGAGAGATGGATGTGCAGATCCAGGAAGCACAGAGCACCCCAAATAGTATAAATCCCAACAGGCCAACCCCAAGACATATACCTGTCAAATTGTCCAATGCTCAAGACAAAGAGAAAATACTCAAGGCAGCAAGAGAGAAGAGAACCATCACATACATCAGCACAATAAGATTAAGTGCTGATTTCTCAGTTGAAACCATGGAGGCAAGAAGACAGTGGTATGACATAGTCAAAACACTAAAAAAAAAAAACAAACTTCCAGCCACGAATTCTCTATCCAGCAAAATTGGCATTCAAAAATGATGGAGAGTTCAAAATATTCACAGATAAACAGCAATTAAGAGAGTATGTCAAGAAGAAACCAGCACTTCAAGAAATACTAAAGGAATCTCTACAAGTTGAAAGGAAAAAACAAAGGAGAGAGAGTTGGAGGAGAGTTTAAAAAAAATTGAAAAGTCAAAAAGAGAAACAAAACAACATATGACATACATTAACCCCCCCAAAAAAATGGCTGAAGTAAGAAATTCGTTATGAGCAATAACACTGAATGTTAATGGATTAAATTCACCAATCAAGAGACACAGATTGGCAGAATGGATAAGAAAATATGATCCATCTATATGCTGTCTACAAGAAACCCACCTTCGACTCAGGAATTCAAGGAGGCTGAAAGTGAATGGCTGGAAAACCATTTTACAAGCTAACAATAGCCAAAAAAGGGCAGAAGTAGCTATTCTGATATCAGACAAAATAGACTTTAAATGCAAAACTATTGTAAGAGACAAAGATGGACACTACATATTAGTAAAAGGAGTAATCTCTCAAGAAGACAGAACAATCATCAACATTTACGCACCTAATAGAGGTGCCTCAAAATACATGTGGCAAACTCTGGAAAAACTAAGAGGAGAAATAAATGTCTCTACAATTATAGCAGGGGATTTCAACACACCACTATCATCATTAGACAGAACATATGGGCAGAGAATCAATAAAGAAACTAAGGCACTCAACAATACATTAGAAGACTTGGATTTAATAGACATATACAGAACACTACACCCAAATACAGCGGGATTTACATTCTTCTCGAGTGCACATGGAACATACTCCAAAATAGACCACATGCTAGGCCACAAAACAACACTCAATGAATTCAGAAAGATTGAGATTATACAAAGTAATTTCTCTGACCACAACGGAATGAAGTTGGAAATCACTAAGGGCCAGAGAAACAGGTTAGGCACAAGGATATGGAAGTTAAACAACACACTCTTAGACAAACAGTGGGTCAAAGAGGAAATTTCAAAAGAAATCAGTAACTACCTTGAAACTAATGAAAACGACAACACAACATATCAAAACCTATGGGATGCAGTGAAAGCAGTCCTGAGAGGGAAGTTCATAGCCATAAATTCATATATAAAAAAGAAGAAAGAGCTAAAATTGAAGACCTAACTGCACACCTGGAGGAACTGGAAAAACAACAGCAAACTAAATGTAAAGGAATTAGAATGCAGGAAATAACCAAGATTAGAGCAGAACTAAATGAAATAGAGAATAAGAAAGCACTGGAAACAATAAACAAAACCAAAAGTTGGTTCTTCGAGAATATCATCAAAATTGACAAACCCTTAGCCAGACTAACAAAGAAAAAGAGAGAACAGATGCAAATACATAAAATAAGGAATGAGCAAGGTGATATCACTACTGACCCCACAGAAATCAAGAGTATCATAAGAGGATACTTTGAAAAATTATATGCCAACAAGAATGACAATTTAGAGGAAATGGACAAGTTTCTAGAAACCCACAAACAGCCGACATTGATGAAGGAAGAAATAGATGAACTCAACAGTCCAATTACAAGTAAAGAGACAGACTCAGTCATTAAAAACCTTCCAACTAAGAAGAGTCCAGGACCAGATGGCTTCACAGCTGAATTCTACCAAACATTCCGGAAAGAGCTAACACCAATTCTACTTAAGCTCTTCCAAAAAATAGAAGTAGAAGGAATATTACCTAACTCATTCTATGATGCCAACATTACCCTAATACCAAAACCAAATAAAGATACCCCAAGAAAGGAAAATTACAGACCAATTTCTCTAATGAACCTAGATGCTAAAATCCTTAACAAAATACTTGCTAATCGCATTCAACAACATATCAAAAGAATTATACACCATGACCAAGTGGGTTTCATCCCGGGTATGCAAGGATGGTTCAATATAAGAAAATCAATCAATGTAATACACCACATAAACAGATTGAAAGAAAAAAATCACATGATCATCTCGATAGATGCAGAAAAAGCATTCGACAAAACACAGCACTCTTTCCTCATAAAAACACTACAAAAGATAGGAATAGATGGAAACTTTCTGAAAATGATAAAGGGTATATATGAAAAACCCAAAGCTAACATCATTTTCAACGGTGAAATACTAGTAGCCTTCCCTCTGAGATCGGGAACAAGACAAGGATGCCCACTATCACCACTCCTATTTAACATTGTCTTAGAAGTACTTGCATGAGCACTGAGACAAGAAAAGGACATAAAAGGCATCCAGATTGGAAAAGAAGAAGTAAAAGTTTCATTATTTGCAGATGCCATGATCCTATACATAGAAAGCCCTGAGAAATCTACAACAAGGCTTCTAGAACTTATAAAGGAGTTCAGTAATGTTGCAGGCTATAAGATCAATGCTCAAAATCGGTAACATTTCTGTACACCAATAACGAGCAAACTGAGGAGGAAATCAGGAAAAAAATACCATTTACAATAGTAAATAAAAGAATCAAATACCTAGGAATAAATTTAACTAAAGTTGTGTAGGACTTATATACAGAAAACTACACAGCACTGTTAAAGGAAATCAAAGAAGACTTAAATAAATGGAAAAATATTCCCTGTTCAAGGATAGGAAGACTAAGCATCATCAAGATGTCTATCCTTCCCAAACTAATCTACAGATTTAATGCAATCCCAATAAAAGCCAACACTATATTTTTTAAGGAACTGGGAAAACTAACCACAAAATATATTTGGAAAGGCAAGAGGCCCCTAATTGCCAAAGATACATTGAAAAAGAAAAATGAAGTTGGAGGTATCACACTACCTGACTTTAAAACATACTACAAAGCTACAGTGATCAAAACTGCGTGGCATTGGCACAAGGATAGATCTACTGACCAATGGAACCAAATTGAGAGTTTTGATATAGATCCTCGCATATACAGTCATCTGATATTTGACAAGGCCACCAAGCCCACTCAGTTGGGAGAGAATGGTCTCTTTAACAAGTGGTGCTTGGAGAACTGGATATCCATATCCAAAAGAATGACAGAAGAATACCATCTCACACCTTATACAAAAATCAACTCAAGATGGATCAAAGATCTAAATATAAGAGCCAAAACCATAAAGACCTTGGAAGATAATGTAGGGAAGCATCTACAGGACCTTGTAATAGGAAATGGTTTCATGAACTTCACAGCCAAAGCACGAGCAGCATGAGAAAAAATAGGTAAATGGGATCTCATCAAAATTAAAAACTTCTGCACCTCAAAGGATGCTATTAAGAAAATAAAAAGGCAGCCTACCCAATGGGAGAAAATATTTGGCAACCATATATCTGATAGGAGCCTAATATCCTGCATATATAAAGAAATCCTACACCTTGAAAATAAAAGGATAAACAACCCATTTTAAAAAATGGGCAATTGACCTGAAAAGACACTTCTCCAGGGAAGAAATACAAATGGCTAAAAGGCACATGAAAAAATGCTCAACATCACTTGCTATCAGGAAATTGCAAATCAAAACTACAATGAGATACCATCTTACACCCATCAGAATGGCAGCTATTAAAAAAACAGGAGACACTAAATATTGGAGAGGATGTGGAGGAATAGGAGCCCTCATCCACTGCTGGTGGGACTGCGGTATGGTCCAGCCACTGTGGAGGACAGTTTGGCGTTTTCTCAGAAAACTAACAATAGATCTTCCGTATGATCCAGCAATTCTACTGCTGGGTATATACCCAGAAGAACTGAAAGCAAAGACACAAACAGATATATGCACACCAATGTTCATAGCAGCATTGTTCACTTTTGCCAAAAGTTGGAATCAGTCCCGGTGCCCATCAACAGACGAATGGATAAGCATAATGTGGTACAAACATACAATGGAATATTACTCAGCTGTAAGAAGGAACAAAGTGCTAACACATGGAATAACGTGGATGAATCTTGAAGACCTTATGTTGAGTGAAGCAAGCCAGGCACTGAAGGATGAACAATATATGACCTCACTGATCTGAAGTGAGAAAAGTGAGCAGTCTCTGAGAACCATTGTCTGAAAGATAGGTTAACAAAGGAGAGTAAGAGAAGAGCAGGCTTTGAGCCATCACCCATATGGACATAATCTATGGTAAAGGGATAGAGTGTGGTTGCATGTTCGGGGATGGGGCAGATGAGTGGTGTTCCTGTGTTTGGTGGTGCAGCACTGGCTGGTGGGTGGATTAGGAAGGGCAGGTTCAAATCCGCAGGGAATGTAACTGTGAATCTTGACATTTCATGGGTGGGGAGAAGGTGGTATCATGGGCCCTGGGGGGCTGGGGGGAAGGGAACTGTCAAGATCTAATGGGGTGTTTGGTGGTCATGGGGAAGGTTTTTCATTACCTTACAGTAATGTACACAGGACATTGTAAATATCATCAAAATTATTAAAATTATTAAAAACTGTATCATCCTTAAAAAGGTCTTTATCATATTGAGAAAATTCCCTTCTATTCCTAAATTTCCAACATTTTTATGTCATGAAATAATGCTGGATTTTGTCTAATGATTTTCCACATCGATTGAGGTGATAATTTGTTTTTTATCCTTCATCTTATTAATGTTGTATATTACACAGATTTTCTTATGTTGCACCGTCATTGCATTTCTTGAATTCCACTTGATAATGCACATAATTATATTAATATCCTGTTGTATTTGTTTTACCAGTATTTTGCTGAGAATTTTTGCATCCACATTCATGAGATATTAGTCTGTAATTTTCTATTCTTTTATTTTTCTGGCATTTGCATTATTGTAATGCTGGCCTAATAGAATGATTCTGGAAGTAAAATCTACACTTGTATTTTTGAAAGTGTTTGAGAATGATTTGTGTTAAATCTTCTCTCAGTGCTTCATAGAATTATGCACTAAAGCCATCTGGTCCTGGACTTTTCTTTGTTGATAGATGTACAAGAACTGATTCAATCTCTTTACTTGTAACAAATCTGCTGGGATTTTCTATTTCTTTTTGTGTCAGATGAGATAATGTGTGCAGTTCAAAGAATTTGTTAATTTCATTTAGGTTTTCTACATTCATGACAAGTAATTGTTCATAGTACTCTTTTATAATTTTTTCTCTGTCTTTAAGTTTGGTAGTAATGTTCCTGCATTCATTCCCAGTTTGAGTCATTTTTGTCCTGTCTCTCTTTCTTCTCTGTCAGTCTGGCTAAATGTCAATTTTATTGATCTTTTCAAAAATCTTTTGATTTTGTTGATTTTATTTTTTCTATTTCCTATTTCAATTACCTCTGCTTTAATCTTTAATATATTTTCCTTCTACTACCTTTCCATTAATTTTCTCTTGCTATTTTAGTAAAGTGTGAATTTTCTTTAGGTGTGAATTTAGGTTTTTGATTCATGATTTCTTTTCTTTTAAAATATAGGCATTTAGAGCTCTAAAAATCCCTCTGAGCACTGTCTTCACTATATCCCATAAGTATTGGTATATTTTATTTTTATATTTGATTCATCTGAAGATATCTCCTGGATATGGATATTGCTAAGATGATGGAATAGGAAGGTCCAGGTATCAGTTCCTCCACCAACACAATGATTTAAGAGGTAGGAACTGTAGGAATCAAGTACATTGAGACTACAGTATAATTGAATTCTGGGAAGAACTGAAGGAAGAGCTGAAGGAAGAGACTGTTAAACTGTGGCAAATACCAGTAAATTTCACTCTACCTGCATGGGCTACCATCTACATTCCCCAGATTCATGACAGACAGCAGTAGGGACTGCAGCCCTGGATCTTGATGCAGCTTGTTAGTGCCAGGGTGAGATAAATACCTAATCCTCTAAACTACAGATACATGTGTTCTGATTGCTAATCAGTACTTTTTGATCAGCTGCTTCAGATTTCTGAAGGCCAAATTTTAGGTTGGCCATGGTTCCAAATTCTTGTGGCAGTTTGAATTACTTTTTTGAATCCCCAAAACGGAAAATTCAGTTTTTTTAACTAATCCATTCCAGTGGATGTGAGACCTTTTCAATTGGGTTACATCAGTGAGGTGTAATTTAGGCTAACTCTCTGACCTCTTGATGGCCTGATATAAGCAGAGACACACAGAGGAAAAGGGAGATCTTCCATATTTGGTCCAGCCATATGAAAGAGAAAAGAAGCTGCCCTTTTGACCTGATCACGTGGGAGAGAGGATTTCAGGCTTGCTTCCAGGTACAGCAAAGGGAGAGAAGCCCTGTGAGACTGAGAGGTGAGGCCATGAAAGAGATAAGCCTTAAGCCTTATGACTCACAGCTGAGGTCTTGGAGATGGTAGATTCTGGAAGAGAAGGCAGAAACCTCAGCAAAGATCACCTGCCATCTTGCTTTACCATGTGGCAACACACTAGGACCAAAAGTAGTTGACTTTGGTGAGAAAACATCCCTGATAGTGCCTTGATATGGACATTTTATAGTCTCAGAACTAAGCTTTTCCCCAATTAAATTCTTACTTATAAGAGCCAACTGATTCTGGTACTTTGTATCAGCAGCGTTTTGGCAAACTAAAACATCCCCTAATTAAAAATGAGAAAGGAATCTAAAAGACAGTATTCATCCTCAGAACTGCAGAAAACATTTAAAGTGCTGTAGTAGCTAGGTGAGTGCTGAATCAAGAAAAAATGCTTCAAAAGCTATAGGAGGATATCCTGGTGTTCTTGTCCCCTCCCTCAGCCCCTTCCCAATGCAGTGTGGAAACAGCATACACTCCCATTTTTGGTCTTTGACACCTTTCTAGAGGGGGCAGAATAACACATATGCACATCCTTGGGATCCTATATGTCATTGCCATCTAGCTGTTGAAAGTCTAAAAGACTGAACCAGTAAACTTGTCTCAATAACACCATCCTGGAATCTTTCCTGAAGGCAGAGAAGCAACTTTAAGATAACTAAAGCAGTGTAAGAAAATATTAAGTCAAAGTGACTTGGAGCAAAGGACCATCTCCATTAAATCACACAATAAAGCACAAAGGAGGGGGTGAAAGCTTACTTCAAAGGGAGTAGAGGGGACACTTGAAATCCTATAAACTTTAAACATGGGAATTCCTAAGACTATGAGCAATCATAAGCCCAGGTAAGTAAGTAGGTCTCACAGCTCCACACAGGCTCACAAATGACAGAGTGGTTAATGCACATTAACCTCTGGCTGAAGTTCTTGAAAGGAAGACCATTATCTGAAAAACACTACCAGAAAAGGAGAGCAAATTGCAAAGAATGTAAAAGGCACTTTTTATATATTTTTTCTCTCTCTCTTTTTTTTAATCTCCTGGCACTCAAGAAAATATCAGTCATATCACTAACTCGATACACACAAGAAACAGAGAGTTGAGAGGCTTATTTTCAGAGTTGATACTTTAAAATATTAAAATTTTCATTGTGCCAGGAATATTACATGACAAACAAGAACTAGGAAATTATGGTCCATCCAAAAGAACAAGATAAAATTCCAGAAACCATCAAAGAAGAAGAGCAGACTTTGGACCATTTAGATCAAACTTATAAAAAAAGATGATTCTCAATATGCTCATGGAAATAAAGAAAAGCACAGAGAAATAATTAATTACATGAAAAGACAATGAATTAGCAATACGGGAATGACTTTGAGATTGTCATTAGGAACCAAACAGAAATACATGCAATGAAGGCCACAACAACTGAAATTTTAAAAAATTTATGGGAAACATTTCCAATGCGGTAGACAGATAAAACATATCTCCTACTCAGACAACTGAGAGGTAGTCTAGGGCTGCCTTGGTGACCTACTTTGGGGTACATCAGTACAGCACACTGCTTCACAACTAACAGGAAAGTTGGGGACAGAGAGGAGGAAGCCAAAAAAAGCAGACTGTGAGTTTTTGACCCTCCCAGGCACCAGAAATGGCTCTCCTCCCCCATCCCTGGAATATCAGGTGGAGGTAAAACTCCTGGCAGTGGTATCTGACTAAGAAAACAGACTTATTCCTCCCTGTCAGCAACTGAATATATATATAGGGGGGTGAGTGCTCTGAGTCATCTATGACAGGGCTAGAAAGAAAATTAAGCCAGCAAAAATCTTGAGTTTCTCTAGCCTGTGGCTGGAAGAGGCACTTATACTCCACCCTCAGGACAAACAGTCTAAGTTGAGCTGCTGGCTTCCTTCTCCAAAAGGAGTGTGTCAGTGACCTCCTCTGGGAGGAAGAGGAGTCTGAGATGGTGGATAATGGTCTCTTTGTGGTTATTTTAGCCACCAAGCCCCCCTTGAGTGTTGAAAGGGTCACTGATGCAACAGGGATGGGGA
Source organism: Tolypeutes matacus (assembly GCA_026826555.1). NCBI lineage: Eukaryota > Metazoa > Chordata > Mammalia > Cingulata > Chlamyphoridae > Tolypeutes > Tolypeutes matacus. Next base: position 2,495,710 of record JAKSZT010032026.1, on the reverse strand, counting down.
GGGGGATCTCCTCAGGCAGACTGTCACACTCAGCAGCCTTGGTAAAGAGAGGAATTACATCAGAAAGGAGAGGGGGATCTCCTCAGGCAGGTTGTCACACCTAGCATTTTAGGTAAAGAGAATTTACATCAGAAAGGAGACAGAGATAAAAGGGAGGAAATAGGGGCTGATAGGTTTCTGAAAAGCCTTTCTAACCTAAGAAGGCATGTTAGTTCAGTGGATGAGCTCCAATCTAGCATATACAAGGTCTCTGGTTTGATCCCTAGCTTCTCTCTGAGAAGTGATGCAAGGCTATCAGGGATCCAGGGAACTCTTATGAGAGGGAACATACTGACATCCTCTTTGCATTAGCTTTTATTGAATCTCTTACTTTAAAAAAAAAAAAAAAAAGAAAGAAAGAAAAAGGTTCCTTTTCTATATCTTTGTTTTACTCACTAAAACCTGGCTTAAAACCAGCAGAAGACAGATTGCAGGGTGATTGATTGTTGAAGAGCCACAGCCTGAGAAAATTACTAGGGGTCCAAGAGAAAAGGCTGTTTTTCCGTGTTTATCTTGGCTTTTTGATTCTTTTCCTGCCTTCACCTTCTTTTTCTTAAAAAAACAAACAAACAAACAAACAAACAAACAAAACAAAACAAGTACCTGCTGTCTGGATTTCTTGTTGTGGTATCCACCCTTCCTTTGTTTCTCTTTTTGTTAGTGTTTTCTCTCTTTCTTTTGTTTCCCAGTTTTCTCTACCTATGCTATATCTTTGCACTCCTTCATTCATATATTGTTTTCTATTGTTCATTCATTCCACCTCTTTGGGCTTGGTCTTCAATTTTTCTTGTAGTCATTTTTTCTCTCTCTTACATTTTCCATATTTTATTTTCTCTCTCTTTTTTTAAAATATTTTTTTCTCTTTTCTTCTCTCTTCTCCTTTTTCTTTTCTCCTCTTCTCATTATTTTGGACTTTAATTCATTCTTTATTTTTCTCCATTCTGTTTCATGTCTCATTGTTTCTATTCCACTTTTCTAATTTTATTCTTCTGTACTTCTTACTTGGGTTAATTATTCAATTGCCTATGTCTTGTACAGTCCCTCTCCTACCTTTTACTATTATCATTACTATTACTCATTTTCTCTTTCTATCTCTTCCTATTTCTCTGGTACTAACTTTTTTTTAAGGGAACATTGACAACAGCAAGGACATTGAATAAGAGGAATGAGGTGTCAAAGTGAAACTTTATCACACTCAAAAACAACAAAATAAAACCATAGAGAAAAGCAAATCAACTGAAATAACACACCAAGATAAACACATGACTGGATACCAACCAAAAAACACAATCCATACTAAGAAACAGGAAAGCATGGCCCAGTCCAATGAACAAACTAAAAATGAAGGGGAGATGCAGAACATGGAGCAACTAAAAGAGCTGTCCAACAAATATCATGAACAAACTTAATTAAGTGAAGGAAGAGATTAAGGATATTAAGAAGACACTGGGAGAATATACTGAAGAAATTGTAAATATACTTTAAAAAGATAATGGATAAGAAGGTGATGAATGGTACAATGCAAGAAATCAAAAATACAGCAGAAGCACACAACAGCAGATTTGAAAAGACAGAGGAAAGAATTAGCAATGTGAAAGACATTACACCTGAAATCAAACAGATGATAGAACAGTAGATTAAAAAGATAAAAAACAAATCCAGCAGGGGCTCAGGGAGTCGAATGACAACACAAAAGGCACAAACATAGGCATTATAGGCATCCCAGAGGGAGAAGAGAAGGGAAGAGGAACAGCAGGAGTGTTGGAGAAAAAACTGGCTGAAATTTTCCCAACCCTATTGAAGGAGATGAATGTACATATCCGAGAAGCACAACACACCCTAAAGAGCATGAATCCCTATAGGTCTACTCCAAGACATATACTTGTCAAATTGTTCAATGCTCAAGACAAAGAGAGAATACCAAAAGCAGCAAGAGAAAAGAGAAATATCACATACAAAGGAAGCTCAATAAAATTAAGTGCTGATTTCTCAGCTAAAACAATGTAGACAAGAAGGCAGATGTATGAAATAGTCAAGGTGCTAAGAGAAAAAAAAAGACTTCCAACCAAGAATTCTCTATCCAGCAAAAGTGGCATTCAAAAATGAGGGAGAGTTCAAAATATTCATAAACAAACACAACATAAATGAGTATGTTAATAAGAAAGCTGCACTACAAGAAATGCTAAAGGGAATTCTGCAGGGTGAAAGGAAAAAAAAAAAAAAAACAGGAGAGAGAGAGAGTTAGAGGAGAGTGTAAGAACAACTAAAAAGGAAAAAAAGAACCAAAAGAAAATATGGATAATCTAAATAATTCCATGACGATAATAACATTGAATGTTAATAGATTAAACTCATCAGTCAAGAGACACAGACTAGCAGAATGGTTAAAGAAATATGACCCATCTATATGCTCTCAACAAGAAACCCACCTTAGACCCAATGATGCAAGAAGCCTGAAAGGGAATTGTTGTAAAACAATTTTACAAGCAAACAATAACCAAAAATGGCAGGAGTAGCTATACTAATATTGGAAAAAAAAAAGACTTAAAGGCAAAACTATTGTAAGAGACAAAGACAGACACTACATATTAGTAAAAGGAGTAACTTTCAAGGAAAAAGAACAATCATAAACATTTATGTACCTAACCAGGGTGCTTGAAAATACATGAGGCAAACACTGGAAAAAATAAATGGATAAATAGATGCCTTTAAAATTACACTGGGCCACTTTAATACAACATTATCACCATTAGAGACAATATCTCAACAGAGAATCAATAAAGAAACAAAGACTTTGAATAATACATTAGAGGAGTTGGAAGTAATAGATATACACAGAATACTACACCCAAAAACAGCAGGATATACATTCTTCCTGAGTGCACATTGTATCATTCTCCAGGATAGACCACATGCTTGGCCACAAAACAACTCTCAATTAATTCAGAAATATTGAAATTATTCAAAGTAATTTCTCTGACCACAATGGAATGAAGCTAGAAATCAGTAAAGGCCAGAGAACAAGATTAGGCAAAAATATATGAAAGCTAAACAACACACTCTTAGGCAAAAAGTGGATCAAAGAGGAAATCACAAAAGAAATCAGTAAGTACCTTGAAATGAATAAAAGTGAAAACAAAACATATCAAAGCCTATGGGACACAGCAAAAGTGGTAATGAGAGGGAAATTCATAGCTGTAAATGCATATATCAAATAAGAATAAAGAGCTCAAACTAAAGACCTAACCGCACATCTGCAGGAATTAGAAAAAGAACAACTAAATCCAAAGGAAGTATATAAAAAAAGAAATAATAAAGAATTAGAGCAGAAATAAATGAAATAAAAAATAAGAAAGCAATAGAAAAAAAAGCTGGTTCTTTGAGAAGATCAGTAAAATTGACAAATCCCTAGCTAGGCTAACAAAGAAAAAAGAGAGAAAATGCAAATACACAAACTAAGAAATGAGGAAGAGGATATCACCACTGATCCCATAGAAATAAAGAGTACCATAAGAGTGTACTTTGAAAAATTACTGCTCCTGCTTAACAGTGTGTTAGAAGTACTTGCTCTAGCACTTAGGCAAGAAAAAGATATAAAAGGTATCAAATCAGAAAGGAAGAAGTAAAAACTTCACTATTTGCAGACAACATGATCCTACACATATAAGCCCAGAGAAATCTACAACAAAGCATCTTAAAGCTTATAAATGAGTTCAGTAAAGTTGCATGTTTTAAAAATCAATGTGAAAAATCAGTATCATTTCTGTACACCAATAATGAGCAATCTGAAGAGGAAATCAGGAAAAAAATACCATTTACAATAGCAACTAAAAGAAACAAATACATAGGAATAAATTTATCTAAAGATGTACATGACTTATATGCAGAAAACTACACAATCCTGTTAAAGGAAATCAAAGAGGACTTAAATACATTGAAGAATATTCCCTGTTCATGGATAGGAAGACAACATAGTTAAGATGTCTATCCTACCCAAACTGATATATGAATTTAATGCAATCCCAATAAAAATTAACACAGCATTCTTCAATGAATTGGAAAAGCTAACTATGAAATTTATTTGGAAGGGCAAGAGGCCACGAATAGCCAAAGACATATTGAGAAAGAAAAATTTCAGTTTTCAATTTTCAATTTGGAGGAATCACACGACCTGACTAAAACATAATACTGAACTACGGTGTACAAAGTTGAATGGTATTCATACAAGGACAGACATACTGACCAATGGAACCGAATCAAGATTTCTGATATAGATCCTTGCATATATAGTCATGTGATATTCGACAAGGACACCAAGCTCACTCAACTGGGAGAGAATGGGCTCTTCAACAAATGGTGCTTGGAGAACTGGATATCTATATCCAAAAGAATGAAAGAGGAACACCAGCTCATAACTTACACAATAATTAACTCAATATTGATCAAAGATCTAAATATAAGAGCCAAGACCAAATGGACCTTGGAATATAATATAGAAAAACATCTATAGGACCTTGTGTAATCGTTGGGGAATTTGATGTAATTATGAATTCCAAAAATATAATTGAATCATGCTTGTAAACTGATCTGTTAATCTGGGCATGATTAGGTTAGGATTAGGGCATTGAGCCCCACCCCTTGGTGGGTGGGGAATTGAATATAAAAGGCAAGGCAAAGGACAGTTGAAACAGTCTTTTGAGAAGCAGTTTTGATGTTGGAAAGAAGGCCCCAGGAGAAGAGAAGCAAGCCGTTTGCCTGATCGTCTGCAGCTGACCTCATGGAGGAAACAGGAGCTAAGCCCGGAGAGAAACGCAGTCCCGGGAAGAGAGGAACCCCAGAAGCCTGAACCCTGGCAAATGCCAGCAGCTGTCTTGCTCTAACACATGGCAATGGACTGTGGTGAGAGAAGAAACTTAATGCTTTATGGCCTGGTATCTGTGGACTTATACCCCAAATAAATACCCTTTATAAAGACCAACCCATTTTTGGTATTTCACATTAGCACCCCTTTGGCTGACTAATACAGAATTTGGTACCGAGGAGTGGGGAAGTGCTTTTGTAATTACCAAAATGTTGGAACAGTTTTATAAATGGGTAAGGGGTATTTTTTGGAGGAATTGTGAAATGCTTGATGGAAAAGGCCTAGATCACTTTGAAGAGACTATTGATAGTAATATGGACGCTAAAGAGACTTTCTATGATGCCTTGGAAGTAAATGATGAAACTATTATTGGAAACTGGAGGAAAGGCGATCCATGTTTTAAAGTTGCAGAGAACTTAACAAGATTAACTCCTGGTGTTATATGGAAGACAGAATTTGAAAATGGTGAACCAGAGCATTTAGCTAAAGGGAGGTTGGAGCACATTCCTCAAAGATTAGGGCAGTTAAGGTCAACACCCCATTGGTCTGAGAGGGGTGTAGCTGTCCCCCATAGATTAGAGAAGGCCAGGTGGTCAACCCAATGTTCTGAGAGGGTTGAGCCTGTATGCCAAATGTTAGGGGGAATGTTATCTTCACCTCACTGTACTAGGGGGGCTAAGACTCTAACCCAAAGATTGGGTATGGTGTAGCAATCACCCCAACACTCTTGGAGGGTGAGGTCTGGAGTTTGATCGACACCCAGATGCTTGATGAGGGTGGAACCAAGAAAATGGCTGTTGGGCAAGCCTGTGGAAAGGGTGGGTTCCCATGTGGCCCCAGGGAAAAGAAAACATATTCTTGAAAATGACTCTCAGACTTTGAAATCGAATGGAGGATGCCCTGCAAGTTTACTGAACTGTAGAGGATCCATGACTTATGTTTAACATCCCAATTTCTCCTTATACTATTGAAAATGTTTATCTTTCGTCTTTCCATTTGTGTATTGGAAGCAGTTAAATGGTTTTGTAAGTTTCAAAGGTCTATAGCAGATGGGACTTTGCCTCAAGATGAACTGTATTTCTTTAAAATGATTTTGATATGATTTTGTACTTGAATTGTTACTGATTTAAGTTTTTTTGTGAGAATTGTAATGTATTTTTAGAATTCAGAGGGTGGAATGTAACCATTGGGGAATTTGATGTAATTATGAATTCCAAAAATATAATTGAATCATGCTTGTAAACTGATCTGTTAATCTGGGCATGATTAGGTTGGATTAGGGCATTGAGCCCCACCCCTTGGTGGGTGGGGAATTGAATATAAAAGGCAAGGCAAAGGACAGTTGAAACAGTCTTTTGAGAAGCAGTTTTGATGTTGGAAAGAAGGCCCCAGGAGAAGAGAAGCAAGCCGTTCGCCTGATCATCTGCAGCTGACCTCATGGAGGAAACAGGAGCTAAGCCTGGAGAGAAACGCAGCCCCAGGAAGAGAGGAACCCCAGAAGCCTGAACCCTGGCAAATGCCGGCAGCTGTCTTGCTCTAACACATGGCAATGGACTGTGGTGAGAGAAGAAAATTAATGCTTTATGGCCTGGTATCTGTGGACTTATACCCCAAATAAATACCCTTTATGAAAACCAACCCATTTTTGGTATTTCACATTAGCACCCCTTTGGCTGACTAATACACCTTGTAATAGGAAATGATTTCATGAACTTCACAACCAAAGCACAAGCAGTGAAAGAAAAAATAGACAAATGGGACCACCTCAAAATTAAAAACTTTTGCACCTTAAAGGAATTTGTCAAGAAAGTAAAAAGGCAACTTACTCAATGGGAGACAGTATTTGGTAACTATATATATGATAGGAGTCTATTATCTAAAACATATAAAGAAATCCTACACCTGGAAAAAAAAAAAAAGACAAATAACCCATTTAAAAAATGGGCAAGTGATTTGAATAGACACTTCTCCCAATAAAAATTACAAATTTCTAAGAAGCACATGAAAAAATGCTCAACATCACTAGCTATTAGGGAAATGCAAATCAGAAGTACAATGAGATACCATCTTATTCCCATTAGACTGGTGGCTATTAAAAATCAGAGGACTAAAAGTGTTGGAGAGGACTCAGAAGAATGGGAACCATCATAAAATACTGGTGGGAATGTAGAATGTTGCAGCCATTGCTGAGGACAGTTTGGTGGTCCTCAGAAAACTAACTATGGATCTTCCATATGATCCAGCAATTCCACTGCTTGGTATATACACAGAAAAATTGAAAGCAAGGACATGAACATGCACATCAATGTTCATAGCAGCATTATACACTATTGCCGAAAGATGGAGTCAATCCAAATGCCCATCAACTGATGAATGGATAAATAAATTGTGTTTTATACATACAATGCAATATTACTCAGCTGTAAGAAGGAATACAGTACTAACACATGGGATAACATGGATGAATCTTGAGGATCTTATACTTAGTGAAGCAAGCCAGGCATTGAAGGACAAATATTACATGACCTCACTGATATAAATTAAGCAAACTGAGCAGACTCTCAAAGCTAGAGTCTGGAAGATAGATTTACAGGAAATAGAAAAGGAGAAGATGTTTGTAAGCCAATGCCCATATGGACAAAATCTATGACAAAGTGGAAGCATGTAGTTGTGCAATGATGGGACATGACAAAGGCATAGTGATATTGGGTTGGGTGGTGCAGATTTGACACAGGAGTAGTTAGGGAAGAGTGGGTTGGATGGTCCATGGAACTAGGGGGAGGGTTGGGGGAGGGAGCAGGTGAACACTGGGGATTGGTGGTTATCTAGTGAAATTACAATGTTGGGAATGCTTATTTGGCAATATGGCAAGGAAAGCTTACTGGTTTAGGGTCTTGGATGGGATGCATTTGGATCAGGGCACATCTGGGCCAGGCTTCTAGGAAGCATGTGAGTGATCATTTTGGCACAGTGTTTTGCATCAGTGTGTAGAGACCCACATAATGAGTGGGAAGGTGTTAGACTCCAATCCTAGGGAGTCTTGCTATGTTCTCAAACAGAGGGATGGGAGTCACTTGAGATCATCAGTAGTGCTTAATAGGGGAGGATAGACCAGTGTATCAAGCCCTCAGTGAATATGCAAGTAACTCTGAATCTTGTCCTTCAAAGAGTGAAGCCTGGTGCTTGTCATGGGTCCAAAGAGGAGGGGGAAGGAGGAATAAAATAGATGGAACAAGGGGCATTTTTTGGGTGATTAAAGTGTTCTGCATTATCCTGCAATGATGAATCCAGGACAAGATAAATTTTATTGGATTTTATAATAGTTCATGATCTAAAATATAAACCATAATGTGAACCATTGATGATGGTTAGTAGCTATGTTCCAATATTTGTGCATCAATTGTAACAAATGTACCATACACACATAAAATGTTACTGATGGGGGAAAGGGGAAAGGGGTGAGGATTTTGGGTATATGGGAATCCTCTGTGTGTTGTACATGACTCTACTGTGTCCTAAAACTTCTTTGAAGAAATAATGAAAAAAAAAGTAACTCAACTATGTCTTCCTTGCACATGGCTCATCTGTCCCTTCTATTCAAACCTATACTTGGTGCTGGAGTTTGTAGATGTACATCCAGACACTTGAGTCTTTGTGCTGTCCATGTGCCAGCTGGACCTGGAACCTCGGTGGAGCAGCAGCTCCTTCTCTACAGCTCATTGGACTCACCCAGGACAATTGGCAGTGAGATGATGATGGACAATGGCTGACCGAGGGAATGGTGAGAGTTTGCAGCTGCAGTCAGGATAATCCCATCCATCTTATCCATTGGATATAAGCCTCCTCTCAATTGGAGGTGGAGTGGACATCACCATCCCAGACTCCTCAGGATGGGGCAAGTGCTATGGACTAGAGTGGACTTATTGGTATTCTACTATTGTGATTCAAGCAATGGAAGAATTTACAACATTGTTGTTGAACCAGTGGCCACTGGATGCTCTGGGGGCAGGGAGAGGGAAAAGCAGTGTAATACAGGGGCTTTTTTGGGACTTTGGAATTGTCCTGAGTGACATTGAAATGGCAGATATAGGCCATTTTATATCATCATATAACATGCAGAACTGTGTGGGAAAGAGTGTGGTCTACAATGTGAAATATAGTCCATGCTTAATGGCAAAACCCCAGGATGTGTTTATCAATTGCAATTAATGTGCCAAACTAATGAAGGATGTTTATGTGGGAGGTTGTGAGAGGTGTGGAAGGTGGGGCGTATGGCAATCCCTATATTTTTTGTGTAACATTTATGTAATCTAAGTATCTTTAAAAAAAAAATTTGAAAAAAAAAAGATGCATTTTATTCTAAAAAACAAAAACAAAAACAAAAACATAGTTGGAAATGGCACAAAACAAACAACTGCAACCACATGTATATACATGCAAACATATTTATGACAAAATAAATACTCATAACAATACATGCATTATTTCTGTAGCTAGACACATGGTCATATGGTATCTATAAATACCTTTTTTCACTGCTCATTCCATATTCCCTTTGCCCTCAAAATACACCTCAGTTGGATATGGTTCTTTGTCTCATGGGGTAATCTAAATATTCATTATTTTTTGTAGTTTTACTTATCCTCCCTTTATTTTGCTTTTTAATTAGAGAAGTTTTAAGTTTACAGAAAAGTCATGAATAAAATACAGAGTTACCATATAACATCCTATTATTAACACCTTGCATTAGTATTGGTACATTTTTTTACACTTCATGGAAGGTCACAATTACAGAAGGATTCACCATTTGCATGGTGCAATCTTATGCTTGCTTGCTTTTAATTTTATTTTACTAACGTAGATACAACCTAAACTTCCCCCTTTTTAACAATACAGACATATACAAGTAAGTGTTAAGTTCATGTTGTACTACCATCATCACCATCCAGTATCAAAATTTATGATCAAACCAATTAGAAATTCTGTACAATTTAATCATTATCGCCTCATTCCTTGGCTCATCCCATCTCCTAGTGTCCAATATTCTACATTCAGACTCTATGAGTTTACTTATTCTAATTATTTAGTAAAAGTGAGATGATACATGTTCTTTTGCAGCTGGTTTATTTCACTCAACATGATGTCTTTAAGGTTCATCCAGTTATTGTGTGTATCAGAATTTCACTTCTTTTTACATCTGAAAATATTCCGTTGTATATACTACATGTTATTCATTTTTCTTTTTTTGTTCTTTGTTATTTTTTCTTTAAAATATCTAAAGATCACAGATTAAAAAAAAATACAAATCTATTAAAATATACATCATCTTTGGGAAAACATGAAAACCTGATTGTTTTTTTTCCTCCCAATAAACTCTTTTCAGGCTCAGAAAACAAGAGATTGCCTCCAGAAAAGCTGTATATTAAATTCCCCGACACCATAAGCTGCGTGTGTGGAAAAATTTCACCCCAGACTTTATGGAACTATGCTTTTACATTTGAAAAAAGTTTATAGCAGTGCATTAGTCAAATGGGATCTGTACACGGTTCAGAGCCGGGTGGGGGTGAGGGGCAAGGGTCCCAGGACTACCGTGTCTCCACATCTGGGCGCGTGCGCAAAGGCAGCAGTCTCGCAGCTGAGGGTTCTAGACCCGCGCGGTGCCCTCAGGCGGGGCTCCCCATGTGCCGGCACTCCAACGTGTTCCTGAACCAGGTGTGGGGCACGGGCTCGGTCTAGCTGGTTCCCAGGCGCTTCCCGCAGGTTCTTGGGGCTGTAATCATGCGGCTTGTGGTCTCGGTAGGTACTTTCGGGTGCTTCCTAGAAAGTGGCCGGGGGACGCGCTGGGGCTGGAGCGGGGAGGCTGGGGCCGTGGGGGCGGTTCCAGTCCGCATTGGTGACGCTCAGAGGGTCCCACGCGAAGCCCAAGGTGCTCTCAGGCGCTGGCGGCCTGCGGGGGACGCGGAGAGCCAGCGCCCAGGGCCGCTCCTGGACCCTCCCTCTCCCCGCCTCCCCCTCTCCCCGCCTCCCCCTCTCCCCGCCTCCCCCTCTCCCCGCCTCCCCCTCTCCCCGCCTCCCCCTCTCCCCGCCTCCCCCTCTCCCCGCCTCCCCCTCTCCCCGCCTCCCCCTCTCCCCGCCTCCCCCTCTCCCC
>JAKSZT010032026.1:2473462-2484562 GCA_026826555.1 Tolypeutes matacus | reverse complement strand
CTCCCCCCTCTCCCCCTCTCTCCCTCTCCCCCTCTTCCCCTCTTCCCTACAGCCAGGGACTCGCCGCCCGCCGGCAGGGGGAGGTTGTACTCCCTGCGCTCCTCCCTTGACCTTCCAGTAAGCCTGGAGCGCCCTGGCACCGTCCTATCGCGGTCGCCGGTGTCCGCCAGGATCCTGGGCCAAGCGGCTCTCCTTGGGTCCGGGCTCCGCGGCGGCGCCTCCGCCTGGCAGCTGCGGAGCATGAGGCTTCTGAGGGTATCGCCCACGCGAGAGTGCGGCGGGGATTGGGGCAGACGCCGGCTAGGCCTGGCTCAGGAGGCGCGACTTCTCCAGGACATCCCCGGGGACGGACTACAAAATAACACACCAGGGGCGCCCAGGGTCCTCCTGTGCGTTTGGCGGAGGGTCCCTTTAGCCCCATGGGTTCCTGCGGAGTTCATGGAAGAACCATGGTCAAAACTAGTGACAGCACCCACCCCTTCCGCTTCCCTAAAATCAAAGGAGAAACCAGATTTGCAGCTGTGCCTCGGAGGCCAGCGCACAGTAGGGCCATGGGGACCACTTTCAGCCAAGAAAACTCTCCTGTAGGAACATCGCGAGAGGATCTCCACCCAGACCCCAAATCCTCTCTTGGAACCAATCGAGCCGCGTTTCACAGGCAGCGCTGCAGCTCTTGGACCATCCTTGCTGTCGCCCCATGGGCCTTTTGCTCTCAAGACAGCGTGGTCTCTGGACACTGAGACCCCGAGGCCCAAGGCAGAAGATGAGACACACAGACAGGGCTCTTCTGGGTGTAGGAGGTGCCTGGGCAGTCAGTAAAGCTGGCCAAGGAGAATGAGTTAGGGAGTGCTCCTCCCCTAAAATACTTTCTTTGCAAGAGTTTGAGAAGGGGTGGTGTTAATTCTTCCTTAAATGTTTGGTAGAATTCAGTAGTGAAGCCATTTGGTGCTGAGCTTTCTTTGGTCGAAGGTTTTTGGCTATTGATTCCATCTCTGTACTTGTTAAAAGCTTGCTGTGGTTTTCTCTTCCTCCTTGAGTCAATTTAGGTAATTTGTGTATTTCTAGAAAAATTTTTATTTCACTTGGATTGTCCAATTAGTTGTGTACAATTGTTCATAGTATTTGCTTATAATTCTTTTTATCTCTGTAAGATCAGTAGTGACATCACCATTTTCATTTCTGATTTTAATTGTGTCTTTTCTTTTTTCCTTTGTGAGTCTAGATAGTCTTAATTTTATTGATTTTTAAAAAATAACCAACTTTTTGTATTGTTTATTCTCAATTGTTTTTCTACCTTATTTTATTTGTCTTTTCTCTAATCTTCCTTCTGATAACTGTGGGTATACTTTGCTCTTTTTCTAGTTCAACATGTCAAGCAAGGTTCTTAATTTGATATCTTTCTTCCTTTTTACTATAGGCATTCACAGCTATAAATTTCCGTCTGAGTATTGCCTTTGCTGCATCCTTTAAGTTATGTTATGTTGTGTCTTGATTTTCATTCATCTCTAAGTATTTTCTGATTTCCCTTATAAAGAAGAAATTACTACATGTTGTTTACCCCTTTATGTGTTGTTGGACACTTGTATTGCTTTTGGCATTTGTGAATAATCCTGCTATGAACAAACATTGGTGTGCAAATATCTCTTTTAGTCTTGCTTTCAAAACTTTTGTGTTTGTACCTGGAAGTGGGTGGAGATTCACACAATAACCAAAATATCAAATTCCCACCCAGGGGGGCTCTGCCACATTGTCTAATGGAACAATAAGAATGCCTCAAGCACAGCTACAATGACTTGTGAAAGAGGATGGTCCATTGAAGGATACTTGATATTGATGAATATGTTTATGAGCCATTGTTCTTGAAAATTGAAATTTAGCCTAGTGACCTAGGGTACCTAATAGTTATCTATGGGGAGCCACCTGTTGCTCAAATGGAGCCTCTCCCTAAGCCAAAGTCAGCATATAAAAGCAATAATTTCTCCCCAGCACTACTCCCTGGGATGAGTCTTCATGGCACTGAGGGATTGCTACCAAGTACTAATAAGCAATGCATCTGGGGAAAAAAAGACCTTTACCAAAAGGGGGAAAAGCTAAAGACCAATGAGTTTTTATGGCTAAGAGATTTCAAAGTGAGTTGGGGGGCCATTCCAGAGGTAGCGCTTATGCATATCTCAACACATTGACAGCCAAAGTAGATACTACACCAAATAGCGTAGCTCCTCAGGGATATAGAGACATCCAGACACTGCAGTCAGGGCAGATAGCTTAAGAGTTTGGTGCCTTGCCACCGGAGCCTAATCTGGTATTTATGCTCCCCAGTGTGACAGAGTTAGACTCAGCAGTCTTTTCTCTATAATTAACCTATAATTAATACCAGAGTTGGTAGGTGTACATCAAAGAGACTTAAATCTTTGGTCTGCCCATGTGCCAACTGAGCCCTGAATCTCAACAGAGTTCCAACACCTACTCTTCAGTTCAATGGATTCACCCAGGACAACTAATGAGGAGGAGATGATGGACAAGCAACATATCAAGGAACTGAGAGTGCCTACAACTGCAAGAGATTCCCATCCATTGGATGTAGGGATTTAAGCCCCCTCAATTAATGGTGGTGTGGGCATCACCATCCCAGAGTCCTCAGGATTGGGAAGTGAACTATGGAAAAAATAAACTTACTAGTATTCTACCATAGACTTACTGTGATTATAGCAATGTAAGAAATACCATTGTTGTGGAGGCAGTGTCCCATGGATGTTCTGGGGTGAGGGAAAAACATGTGTAATGGGGGGGGGCATTTTTGGGACTTGGGAATCATCCTGAAGGACATTACAACAACAGATACAGGCCATTATATATCCGGCCATAACTTACAGATTTGAATGGCAGAGAGTGTAAACTACAATGTAAACTATAATCCATGCTTAGTGGCAATGCTCTAAAATGTGTTTATCAATTGCAATGAATGTACCACATTGATGAAAGATGTTACTAATGTGGGAAAATGTGGGAGGTGTGGGGAGCAGGGCATATGGGAATCCCTTATATATTCTCTGTAACATTTATGTAATCGAAGTAACTTTGAAAAAATAAAAAAGTGAAAAAAAATTACCCAGAGGGTTTTAACAGTAGCCTGGAGCTTGCAGTGGAAATGCACAAGCTAAAATGATGGCCAGCCACGAATTCTATATCTGTTGAGACATTCTTTCAAAATTAAGGGCAAGATTAAGACATTCCAAAATAAACAAATGCTGAGGTAGTTCTTAAACCTACACCTGCCCTACAGGCAATGCTAAAGTGAGTTCTTCAGACTGAAAAGAATGATCACTGGACAGTGGTTCAAAGAGGCATAAAGAAATCAACACCTGCAGTAAAGGTGACCATTTGTGTAATTATAAATGCCAGTATTATTGTGTATTTTTTGGTATGTATCTCCACTTATTAATACCTCCAGATTTTAAATACAAATGCATAAAAAGCAAGTATAAATTTATGGTTTTGGGACATAATTTATAAAGATGTTAAGTGATAACAAATATAAAACACAGGTGGGAGAGAAAGTGGTGTGTGAAAAGAATGTGTATACTACTGAATTTAGTTGGTATCAAGTCTAATATGATTGTTATATATTTAAGATGTCATATTTTAACCCTATGGTAGCCACAAGGAAAATAGAAGAAAAATATACTCAGATATAAAAAGAAAAGGCACTCAATATAGTAGAACACAAAAAATCAAATAAGTATGAAAGTAATCCTTAATGGAAGAATTGAGAGGCAAAAAAAAAAAAAAAAAAAAAAAAAAATGACTTTAAAAGCTAAATAGCAAAATGCCAGAAGAAAGTCCTGCATTATCAGTAGTTTTTTAAAAAAAATGTAAGTGGAATAAACTAACCTGTCATAAGACAGAGTATGGCAAAATGGATCAAAAAGCATGACCCAGCTATAGTATGTCTTCATGAGAATCACCTAAATTCAAAGATACAAGTAGGTGAAAGTGAAAGGAGGAAAAACTGTATCATGTATGTAGTAATAAAAAGAGAGCAGGGGTAGCTTAAAAAATATCACATAAAATAGACTTAATCAAAAACAGTTATGAAGGACAAATATGGTCATTATATACTGATAAAGGGGTCAATTCACCAAGAGGTAACAATTATAAATATATAAGTACCTAACAGCATAATGCCAAAATATATGATGCAAACATGGACAGATTGGAAGGGAGAAATTGATAGTTCTATATTAATAGTAGGAAACTTTAATACATCACTTTCAATATGGATAAAACATCTAGTCAGAAGATCAATAAGAAAATACGAGAACGGAATGATACTCTAAACCAACTAGACCTTTCAGACATTGTTAACCCATTCTTTGTTAACCCAATAAGAAAGAATAAACATTCTTCTTGAGTGAACATGGAACATTCTCCAGGATAGACCATATATTTGGTCACAAAATAAGTCTCAATAAACTCAACAATATTGAAATCATGCAATGTATTTTTTAACTACCACAGAATGCAGCTAGAAATCCATAATAGAGGGATAAATGGAAGATTTGCAAATATGTGGAAATTAAACAACATGCTATTTGTCTTAATTTGCCACAGTTGCTGATGCAAAGTACCAGAAATGGGTTGGATTTTATAATGAGAATTTTATAAGAGTAAAAACCTACAGATCCAAGGCTGCAAAAATATCCAAATTGAGGCATCAACGGAAATACTTTCTCACCAAAGTCAACTATTGGTGATCCAGGTGTACTGCCACATGGGGAATCAAGATGGCGCCTAATATCTGCCAAGGCCCCCGCCTTCCCCTCTGGGGTCACCATCTCACAGAGCCAAGCTTTGGGTGATCAGGCATATGGCCTGTTTCTTTTTTTTCCTCCTCTCTCAGCCTTGACTGCTCTCCTTTCTCCATTTGTTCAGCTGTGTGAAAACAAGCATCTGGATAATTTCTTCAGCATTGATCTTCTCTATGGGCCTAGCCTCTTGGGGGCTTTGTGCTTCAGCTTTGGCTGCATAGCGATCCTCAAGTCCTCTCTCACATATGGCAGGTTGAAGATGGTGATGGCTCTCTTTCCTGTGTATGTTTTTGTTTGCCAAAAGGGCTACCAATTAAAAGTACCATAAATGGGTTGACTTTTAGAAAATGGATTTATTTGGGGTTAAAATGTCCTGTTCCAAGGCTGTGAGTAGTTCAATTCGGGGCACCATAAGACATGCTTTCTTATGATGTTCGGTGACCATTGATTCTGTTGTCTGGGCATGTGGCAAACAGAGGTGGCTATGATCTCTGTCAAGGTCCCTGCCTTTCTGTAGCTGTAGGCAAACTTGACATAGAGTTTGTCTCTTACCAGGCCAGTCCTTTCTTTCTCTGGGCCTCAGCTCTTTGAGCCTCATGGGGGCTTATCTCTTTGCAGCTCAGCTGTGGATGAAACCTCTCTCATGACAGGTTCAAATATGACAGTTTCCTTTTCCTGTTTCTTTCTGTCTCTCTGTGTCTCTGAATTTATACCATACCCAGCAATGGGGCAGAGACTCAACCTGAGTCATGCCTCACTGATGTAGTCCAATCAAAAGCCCTAAGTGATCTTATCCCAAAATCTAATCTAATGAAAGGATCCTTAACTAAATTTAATGCAATGCCATGGGAATAAATTAGTTTAAAAACATAATCTTTTTCTTTTAGAATTCATAAGAAAATCTTAAGTGCCAGACTCCATCCTCTGAATCCCCAAAGGACATGCCCTTCTGTATGCAAGGTAGATTCATTACATCACAACATTCCAGAAATCTTAAATCAATTCAGTAGCAATGCTAAGTACCAAAAAAAAAAAAAAAAATCAGTTTAGGTATGCCGTTTTGCTTGGGGAAAAAATTCCCTCTCACTGTCGACCTCTGAAACTTTGAAAACAAGTTATCTGCTTCCAGTATAAAAAGAAAGAATACACAAAGGATAAACATTTGCATTACCATAAGGGGAAATTGGGAGGGAAAAAAGGAGTCAAGTGTCCCAAATAGTTCCAAAAATATGCAGAGCATACTCCATTAGATTTCAAAGTCAATGAGTTATCCATAGAATGATATTTTCTTCTCTTCTGGGCCTCATGGTGGCCCACCCTTTCCACAGGCTTGCCAAACAGCCATACTTTCTGTTATGCCCTCTTCAAGCATCTGGGTTGTGATCAAGCTCCAGAGATCACCATCCAATAACATTGGGATGATGGCCACACATTACCCAAACTCTGGAGTACAGTCTCAACCACCTTAGTAAAATGAAGCAATGACAACATATTCCCTAATCTCTGGCATACAGACACAACACATTCATAACAGTTGGGTGGTGACCTGACTTTCCCTAATTGTGGGGAACAAGCCTAATCTGTTCAGAGCAGTGGGGTCGTGATCTAACTCTCCCCAAACACTGAAGAATGCAGCCCACCCTCCCAGTTGCCTGGGGTATCCAAAATCACCCTGAACAATGAGCTGGAATGCCAGTCCTCTTCAAATTCCGGGGCAAACTCACCATTTCTGCCCACGTGGATGTGTTCCCTCTCTTGGCTTGAGGAGTTCTTAAGTTCAGTCCTCAGTTTCCTTGGTTTTCCACTTGATGCTGTTTTTCCTTTAATTTCTACCCTCCCTGTCCCTTTTCAACCATGCTGACAGTGGTTTCATTCAATAAAAATCTCACAAAAAGCTTGTTGATTTAGCATGCAGGAAACAAGGATCAGACAGTAAGACTTTCCACAGGCCCTTCCTGGATAACTGCATTTACAATCCTGACTTGCAAGCCCCAAGTTTAGATGTTTCACATAGGGCACTATCCTCTGGGGCATTGTTTTCTAGAAGCTTGGAATTTCTGATATCAGTCTCTGGTTTCCTTGTACCCAGCAGTTAGTTATTATCTTATCTCTTTCCTCTCTCATTTTGCTCTAAGGCACAAGGAGAAACCAGGCCACATTTTCCACATTTACTTTGGAAATCTCCTCAGCTAAAGGACCAAGCTCATCATTTTCAAATTCTGTCTTCAATCTAACATCAGGAGTCAATTTTGCAAAGTTCTCTGCAACTTTAAAACAAGGATTGTGTTTCTTCCAGCTTCCAATAATAGTCTTATCATTTCCTTCTAAGGCCTCACTGGAAATAACTTTAGGATTCATATTCCTACCAACAGTCTCTTCAAAGCAATATTGGCCTTTTATATCAAGCATTTCACCATTCCTCCAAAAAATATCCCTTATCCATTTATAAAACTATTTGAATATTTTTAGTACTTATAGGGAGCAGCACCCCACTCTCTCGGTACTAATTTCTATTTTAGTTTGCTAAAGGGCTGCCAATGAAAAGTACCAAAAATGGGTTGGTTTTTTATAAAAGGGATTTATTTGCAGTAAAAACATACAGTTCCAAGGCTGTGAGAAGTCCAAAAGAGGGGACAATAAGAGGTGCTGTCTCACAAAAGTCAGCAATCTTTGATTATTTTGTCTGAGCATGTTACAAAGCAAGGTGGCCACAGTGTCTGCCAAGGTCTCTGCCTTTTTGCAGCTGTAGGCAGAAAAGGCATAGAGCTTGTCATCTTTTACTGGGCCTTCTCTCTTTCTGGGCCTCAGTTCTTTGAGCCTCTAGGGGTCTTCTCTATTTGTATCTAAACTGTGGGCAAAACTTTTTTCACATGGCAGGATCAAATATGGCAGCTTCCTTTTCCTGTGTCTGTTTCTCTTTGTCTCTGGGTATTTATCAGACCCAGCAAGGAAGCAGAGATTTAACCTGCATCATGTCTTACTGACTTAGTCCAATCAAAAGTCCTAAAGCAATCTTATCAAGTAATCTAAGTAAATATCCCTCAACCAAATTTATTGTAATCAAATGGTATCACACACACAGGAATAGATTTATTTAAATATATAATATTTTTATTTTTGGAATTCATGAAATAATCTAAAAATTCCACAGTCTTTTTCTCTGTTCTCAGTTTATATAAGATCTAGCAAGAGGGCAGAGACCTAACCTGTGCCATTTCCAACTGATGTGATCCAATCAAACACTCCAAAGTAATCTAATTGAAAGTGATAATCAAAGTGAATTTTATGCAATAAAAGTGTACCACACTCACAAGAATATATTAGTTTAAGAAAATCTTTGGGGATTCAAAAAAAAAAAAAAACAAAACCTTCAAACACACTCTTTAAATAAATTTTAGTGATATATATTAATAAACCATACAATCCATCCAAAGTGTACAATCAATGGTATTTGGTATAATAATTACAAAAAACCCCCACGAAAAACAAAACAAAAAACAGACCAAAAAAGAATACCTCTACCCCTTAATAATAATCACCTCTCAAAATCTCTATGCTTTGTCTGCTGTACAATGCTACTATTCTGGTTCTTTCTTTTTAATTTATTTGTATTTATATTTTGTATACATGGAATAAAACAATATGTAGTACCTTTGTCTAGTTTCTTTCACTTCATATATTTCTTATTTTTCTCCTTAATAGAACATTATTCATATATTATTAAACACTACTATCCATATTTTGATTTGTTTGTTTTTTCCTGATTTAAACATCTTGTAACATTAACATACATCTGTTCAGTTTCAAAGAAAAACATTTTTTTATATTTGTATATGTGATATTACCCATATTCGTATTTCACATGAGGTTTTGCTATGTTATTCAAACCCATATTACACTTTTTAGCTTTCCTTCTACTAATATACATACCTTTAGACTCTCCCTATCAACCACTGTCATACCCATATATTAGGACAGCTAGTTACAAACACTATGATGTGCTTTCACATTTCTATTCATTTCCAAAGATTTATGAACCTTTTTACTGATTCTGCACAGATTATCCCTCAGCTTTCCATTCTCTAACCTCATTCTGTATTCTAGTTATTAACTACCTGAGTTTACACAAGATATTTAGTTCATAATACCACAATCATACAGTATTTGCCCTTTTATGTCTGGCAAGTTTAATTCAATATAATATCCTCCAGCTTCATCCATGTTGTCATATGCTTCATGACATCATTTCTTCTTGCAGCTGCATAATATTCAATTATTTGTATAAAATACTCTTTATCCCTTCATTGGTTGATGGTCACATGGGTTGTTTCCATCTTTGGCAATTGTGAATAATGCTGCTATTAACATTGGTGTGCAGATATTTGTTCATGACACTGCTCTCAGTTCTTCTGGGAATATACCTAGTAGTGGCATAGTTTATCCTACTACATTAGGAATTGTAAGACAAGCCTCCATGTACCATTGTACATTCCCTCCATCAGTTAATAAGCATTCTTACAACTTGACATCCTCTCAGACATCCTTTCTGTCTTGTTAATAGTGGTCATTCTAACAGGTGTTAAATGACATCTTATTGTAGCTTTGGATTGCATATTCCTAATTGTTAGTGATGAGTATTTTTTATGTGTTTTTTCACCATTGTATTTCTTCTTTGGACAAATGTCTATTCAAGTCTTGTGCACATTTTGTAATTAGTTTTTTGGCTTTTTCTTGTTGAATTGTAGCATCTCTTTATATATAATGGATATTAATCCTTATTGGATATATGATTTCAAAATATTTCCTCTCATTGAGTCAGTTGCATTTTTACCCTTTTGACAAAGTCCTTTGAGGTTCAAAAGTATTTAAATTTTAGGAGGTCCCATTTATCTATTTTTAATTTTGTTCTTCATGCTTTGAGTGTAAGGTCCACGAAAGCACTACCAATGACAAGATCTTGAAGATGTTTCCCTACACTTTCCTCTAGTAGTTTTTTGGTCCTGGCTTTTATATTGAGGTCTTGGATCCATTTCGAGTTGATTCATGTTTAGGAGTGTGATAAGAGCCCTCTTTCATTCTTTGGTTAAGAATACCCAGTTCTCCCAGCAACATTTGATGAAGAGACAATTGTATCCCTTTGGTAGGTTTGTCAAAAACCAGTTGTCCCTAGAGGTGAGGGAATATTTCTGGACTCTCAATTCTATTCCATTGATCAATGTGTCAGTCTTTATGTCAACACCATGCTATTGTGACCACTGTAGCTTTGTTATATGTTTCAAGATCAGAAAGTGAGAGTCTTTCATATTGCTCTTTGCTTTAGGATGTTTTTGGCTATTTGGGTATGCTTTCCCTGCCAAATAAATTTGGTAATTGCCTTTTCTATTTCTGTAAAGTAGTCTTTTGGAATTTTGATTGGGGTTGTATTGAAGCTATGAATCAGTTGGGGTATGATTGTCATCTTCACAATATTTAGTCTTCTAATCCATGGTCATGTAATGTCTTTGCATTTGTTTAGGTTTTCTTTGATTTCTTTTAGAAGTCTTTGATAGTTTTCTGAATTTACATCCAATACCTTTTTAATTAATTTTATTCCTAGATATTTGAGTAATTTTGTTGCAATAGTAAATGGAATATTTTCCTGATATCCTTCTCAGATTGTTCAAGACTATTGTACAGAAACAGTTCTGGTTTTTGCATGTTGATCTTGAATCCTGCCACTGTGCTGAACTCATTTATTATCTCAAGTAGCTTCATATTAAATATTTTAGAATTTTCTAAGTATATGATTATGTTCTCTATGAATGTTGAGAATTTTACTTGCATTTCCCCTATTTTCATTCCTTTTCCCCTGTCCAATTGCTCTAGTTAGAACTTCTAATCAATTTTGAATAACAGTGGTCACATTGAGCATCATTGTTTGCTCCCTGTCTTTCAGGGACAGTTTTCAACCTTTCCAAATTTAGTCTGATGTTTTCTGTGGATTTTTTATATATGCCCTTTATAATAGTCAGGAAATTTCCTTCTATTCTTATATTTTAAAGCATTTTTTTTTTAAATCAAGAAAGGATGCTGGGTTTTATAGAATGCCTTTTCTGCATCAATCAATATGATCAAGTGTTTTATTCTCTTCAATTTGTTAATGTGGTATATTATGTTATTTGATTTTCTTGTGTTGAACCACCCTTGCATACCAGAAGTAAATCCTACTTGGTCATGCAGTATAACTCTTTTTTTTTTTTTTTTTTTTTTTTTATTATGGGTAAAAATCAAAATTCTCACAATACATACAAAC